>OZ008370.1:277396725-277996725 GCA_963931995.1 Phaonia tiefii
AACCCCTGTGTAGGAACAGAGAGCCGAAGCCCCTGTGTAGCAACAGTGAGCCGGAACTCCTGTGAAGGAACAGTGAGCCAAAACTCCTGTATAGCAACAGTGAGCCGAAACTCCTGTGTAGGAACAGTGAGCCGAAACTCCTGTGTAGAAACAGTGAGCCGAAACTCCTGTGTAGGAACAGTCAGCCGAAACTCCTGTGTAGGAACAGTGAGCCGAAACCCCTGTGTAGGAACAGTGAGCCGAAACCCCTGTGTAGGAACAGTGAGCCGAAACTCCTGTGTAGGAACAGTGAGCCGAAACTCCTGTGTAGGAACAGTGAGCCCAAGCCCCTGTGTAGGAACAGTGAGCCGAAACTCCGGTGTAGGAACAGTGAGCCGAAACCCCTGTGTAGGAACAGTGAGCCGATACCCCTGTGTAGGAACAGTGAGCCGAAACCCCTGTGTAGGAACAGTGAGCCGAAACTCCTATGTAGGAACAGTGAGCCGAAACTCCTGTGCACGAACAGTGAGCCGAAACTCCTGTGTAGGAACAGTGAGCCGAAACCCCTGTGTAGGAACAGTGAGCCGAAGCCCCTTTGTAGGAACAGTGAGCCGAAACTTCTGTGTAGGAACAGTGAGCCGAAACTCCTGTGTAGGAACAGTGAGCCGAAACTCCTGTGTAGGAACAGTGAGCCGAAACCCCTGTGTAGGAACAGTGAGCCGTAGCCTCTTTGTAGGAACAGTGAGCCCAAACCCCTGTGTAGGAACAGTGAGCCCCTTTGTAGGAACAGTGAGCCGAAACTCCTGTGTAGGAACAGTGAGCCGAAACTCCAGAGTAGGAACAGTGAGCCGAAACTCCTGTGTAGGAACAGTGAGCCGAAACCCCTGTGTAGGAACAGTGAGCCCAAGCCCCTGTGTAGGAACAGTGAGCCGAAACTCCTGTGTATGAACAGTGAGCCGAAATCCCTGTGTAGGAACATTGAGCCAAAGACCCTGTGTAGGAACAGTGAGCCGAAACTCCTGTTAGGAACAGTGAGCCGAAACTCCTGTGTAGGAACAGTGAGCCGAAACTCCTGTGTAGGAACAGTGAGCCGAAACTCCCGTGTAGGAACAGGGAGCCGAAACTCCTGTGAAGGAACAGTGAGCCGAAACGCCTGTGTATGAACAGTGAGCCGAAACTCCTGTGTAGTAAATGTATTTACACTGTGTTTCCTAAAGAACGGATCCTAAAATTTGCTCCCCAGGCAAAATGCTATAATCTTGTCTGGTTGTTCGCTCGGAGGCGACTGATGGATGTTGTGTATGTTTAGGTGACGGGTAGACCAGGGAAGTATGCGGGTGGGAATGGCGGTGAGTGTTCGTCATGACGTTACGTTACAATATCACGATTTTTATACTTTGTTTAATGCTAGTTACGAAATGTATAACACTATACTTATTTATAACTTTAGGAAAGTTTGGGGTTCGATCTATTACTTATATTTTTATGGATCTACTGACAAGTCATGCAATTTTCATATGTATTTACAAGATTCTGAAAATCCCTCCCATCCACAAAACCAGGTTATCGGTGGATTTTGAATATTTAATTTTAAAAACCTTTATATTTTATACATTTCTGAGTATTTTCGTGTAAAATACAACCCAATTGGAAAGAAAAGTATGTCACCTAAAAAAAAATTGGTCTGTAAAAATTTTGGAAATATATTTTTTTATATACTCGCCATGGCACTTCTTCTGCACCTCAAATTCTTTTGTTTTTGCCAAAATATACTAGGACTCGCAATTTCAACGGCCTGTAGGGGACTAGAACTACCCTCGTATAAAAAAAGTTTGACGTTCTCGTAATCGGATCTTCAACACGCATCTTTCGATATCACCGTAATTTACATTCTATACAAAATGATTTAAATTTTAGAAGGACTTAGTGCAAACATATATTACGACACTACGAAAATAGCATTAAGGATTCATCAGTCAAACGTGAAAATGATTAATAATAAATTTTGCAAACCACCAGTTATAGATTCCTGAATTTATTTTGTTATTGCTTTTTCTACTGCAAAGGAAAATTATTTCCTACAATGTTAATGAAAGAAAAAATAATCGGAAGTTAATTAATGTATCGGAATTTTCATATTTCTAATCAAACAAAATTCCAACAAAGAAATAAAATTCAACAAATGTAAATGAAGATGTTGTTTGCAATTTTTTATTGTGTGACCTTAGAAACATTATGGTTTTTAAATATATAAGTATAAATATTAGTGTTCAAAACCGAAACCGGTAAACTGGTTTTTGTGCAATTTAAAAAAACGCAATTTTCGAATAAACCGAAAGCCAGTTATTAGATGTCGGTTAACTGGTTTAAACTCAATTTGTCTTAAAATTCTTACAAACTTTTAACAATTAAACGAAAAAAGATATATAAGTAATTGTCATATCGTCGTTCCGAAGTTATCTTTTGTTTTTGGGAAATTGACTCTAATGTTTCAACAATTTGTGTAAAAAAATTGGTGTGAAAAAAGTTGGCCAATATTTTTGTCAGTAGTAGTGCCTGAAATTCTACATCGATTGGAGTAAAAATATGCAAAGTCATTGGGGAAATTTTCCGTGTTATGGCCATTTTTATCTCCAAAAAAAGTTTCACATTTTATTGTATACGCCACCTTTTGCGAAATATTTTTTGTTTATGGCACATAAGCTGATGGCACACAAGCACTTAATGTGAAAGACTTTATCCGGAGTTACTTTTGAGATATAGAACGAAAACCAAAGGCATATATTAATTGGATGACAATAAATTTTTTTTACGTCTGTTCAATATTTTTTTCACATATGACAAAATTTTCAAATATGTTTTATTGTGTATCCACAATATTGGTTCATACGGTATCAAAACGTGTTAAATGGATATACAAGAAAATGGCTCCATAATATGTCGGAAACCACAATAGATAGGGACGTGGGGATTAAACAGATGGATAGATCTAAAAAATTTATCACAGGAAATTGTCTTATCTGTTTTTTTTTTGATTTTGTGATATACGTGAAGATAATTTCGGAGAATATATTATATTAATTATTTTTTTGAATTAAGTAACACGACATTTATTTTGAAATATAATAATAAAACAAGTTTAAACAGTTTTTAATTTCGCAATGGTTTCAGCATTCGAATAACAATTAAATAACTAACCTTAATGTGAATGAATGAATTAAACTTGTGAATTTTACATTAAACAGGCTTTGAAATTTGAATATGATTTATGTTTTAATTAAAAATAAAACGTTATTCTTAAATTTAAATACAGCTGTGACGATGCTATCCAGTATTTGGCCACGAAAAATTTATCAAAATACCTTTCGAAACTGGTGTAAAACTGTAGGTCCCAATCACTGAGTGTAAAACTAGGAAGCACACAGCTGTCTGGTTGTGAGAAGCTCTCCCCAATCCTTTCATGGACTGTAATTGGAACCGATTTTTTTAAATAGATACAAATATTTTGTTTGTTGACTCAAATAAATGGTCAATTGAAGGTGGCCAGAACTTTTACGATTACCTTAACCCGTTCAATTTCAATGCATGTGGCGGTCTTAACATAAATTACTTAATTGAAGATAAAATTAAAAACGATTTATGTGATTCTGTTTACTCTGTTGGTCTATCGTTTGTTAATAACCGTTTACCCACTCGTTTTTTCCTAATTGTAGTCCTAGTCTAATAGACTATATTTTACTTTCTGATTTAAAATCTTTCCTTCTGTTTGATCAAATCTCCTTTGTCTCTGATCATGATCTATTGTTTTGTACGTTAAATGCTAGTCTCGTTAGAAGAGAAAGCACATGTGAAATAACTTATCGTGATTATTCATCAGTCAATTGTCCTTCCCTGTTCTCTGAACTGTCACGACAAAGCTGGAATGGCTGTTGGTATCAGACAAGTTGGATGTTCTGATGGCAAAAGTTCAGGACGTTTGTGACCGACATATTCCCACTAAGACAATTCATGTGAATAATAACTCATGCCCATGGTTCACACATAATGTGAGAAAAGCTATTATGTTTCGTAATAGGTGTTACAACATATGGAAAAGACATCCTTCATGTATACCAGATCCGGAAATAAAGCCAACACAGTGACTCGTCTGGCGAAAGTTAAATACATCGTTACCTTCCGGTCAACTATGAAAAAATATTAGGAATTTAGATGTTCATTCACGAGTATCAAATGAATGCAGTCTGGATCCTGACATACTGAACACTTTTTTGGTACGGATGCACCTGACAATATTGATAATGTTGTTCTTCGTGAATCGCTTTTCTGTTCATCTATGTTTGAGTTTAATTTTGGCTCTGAAATCGACGTTTATGAAGATATTTTGAAAGTAAAATCAAGATATCTAATGCCCAAAGTCAGAATGATTACAGACAAATAAGTATTTTATCAGTATTGTCTAAAGTGTTTGAGTCTTTAATGTCGAAACAGATAACAGATTATTTAAACAATAATATGCTTCTCTCCAATCCGGTTTTCGTACTGGTCACAGTTGCGCGACGGCTGTTATGAAAGTTCTGGATGACATAAGACAAGAGCTGGACAAAGGTCATATGTCCATAATGTGGTTTTTAGACTTTTCGAAAGCTTTTCATATGGTAAACCATTATATTCTCTGCCAGAAGCTTAAATATTACTACGGTTTTGCCGACTCTGCACTTTTACTTATTAGAAATTATTTAACTGATCGCTTTCAGAAGGTTGTAGTTTGTGATAGTGGGTCATGTCTCAAAAGTGTTACGTCTGGTGTTCCTCAAGGGTCGGTTTTGGGCCCGCTACTATTCAGTGTCTTTGTTAATGATGTTTTTCAGGTGTGTACTAGTTGTAATATTCATGCTTATGCAGATGATATACAATTGTATATATCACATCGGATTGGACTGGTTGAAGATATGTGCTGTCGCATGAATGAGGATTTGAGTGAAATATGGAAATGGTCAACGGAAAACAAACTTTTGCTGAACCCTACGAAATCGTATGTTCTACCAATAAGTTTGTCTGATATTTCCTTAACTCAACTGCCCATCATACAGCTTGGGAACACTGTTCTGCAATTTGTTGCCAAAGTTAAATATTTAGGCTTTTACGTTAACTCCTCTCTGTCGTGCAAAGATCACATCAATAATTTCGTTAAAACTGTTTACTTTGTTCTTAGAAATTTGAGAATGTCTTCCAATTGTATCCCTACTGAGAAAAAAAGGCGCATAGTAGTTAAATTAATATTACCTCTAATGAACTATTTTACGAATGTATTCCTAGATTCCCAGTCACATCATAAAGTACTACTATCGCTAAATAATGCAACGCGATATGTTTATGGCATAAGTAGATTTAGAAGTATTTCAAATTGGAGAAAAATTATTCTTGGCTGTGTGTGACCAAGCTGTGACTCTTTTTACATAAGCTTCTTAATAGAAAACCACCTTTATATCTGTATGCGAAATTAATATTTGGCCAGTCTTCGTGAAATATGACACTTATAATACGTACATATACTTCATTGACTACAAGCAGATTATTCTTCGTCAACGCCATGAAGCTTTGGAACACATTGCCCACGGCAATAAAATCCATTTAAGGAAAAACAACTTTTAATAAAGCTATAATACGTAATCTATAGGTGATTCTGAGAAATTGTGCTCAAGAGACCATAGCTCTAAGTCGGATTTGGAGCCCCCAAACTTACGTGTTTGCTATACGCTTCATCAAAAAAAAATTAACCCGCCCTAATATACATAATATTCGAATAATGACTCCCAATTATGATATTCAATTGAACTATAAAAGAAATGTATTCTTATTGCTCTGACAATGAAATAAATAAACAAATAAATAATAATAATGAAGCGATACCGTGGACAAAATTACATAAAGTGAATAAATAATTTCCATCCAATGATGGGGCAGGGGAGATATTCGCACAACATTAAAATGTTAACATTGAATCAATAAAAAAAATTATATATCTGCGAAAGGCAGTTCAACTAATGTTTAATTTAATTTAGACATTTCGTCATTTAGACCCAAAAAACGCATTTACACCGCCGTTTTTCGCAAACTTTGCGTCGACATCAAATTATCGAAAACGGCGGCACAACAGAAAAATTAAGTTGGCGGCTATTGGTTTTGTCAGTTTTGTACAAATTTGGGATGTTTTTGAAATAACTGAACCTTTAAAATAGGATCAGTGGGTCAAATCGGGCCAGTCGATAAAATCGGCCCACAGTTTAAACCAATGACTTGAAAAAATTTTTTGAGGCGGCGACGCGTCGGAAAATTGTCGATCAGCCTTTGTCTGTAAAACAGTTCAGTTTTTGTGTTTGTTGTTATTATGGTTGCATTTTTTTGTAACTAAGGCCTAATTTTTGAGTGGAAAATCATCTTTGATCAACGATCAAACATAATTTAGACTCTAAATTCATTTTTTATGTTAATAGTTGATTGCTGTTTAAACAGCCAAAGTTGGGTATTTAAACTATGATCAAGTGACCATATGATTTTGACACAAAACAACAAGAAGAACAAACACAAAGCTTCTTTAATTGTTAATGTGAGCAATTATAATCACCATCCTAGTTGAAATATCAATAAAAACGTATCATTTAACTTGTAGTGCAGTTAGCACTTTATCTCTGCTCAAATATTTTCCAATTTCATTAAATATTTTGTATTTTATCACTTCACTTTTCTTTTGAAAATGGCGCCAGTTTGATGTATTGTAACGATTAGCCGTTAATGTATGAATACCGGTTAGTTTTCGTGGCATTTGCCACTGGTAGTAAGATTATTTGACAAAGCACCGAAAAACTCATTTCGTATTTAAAGTCAGATCAAACATAAATCAAAATCAACTGATTACCAATATAAATAGCCAGTCAAAAATTTGGCCTAACAGTGTTGCATCAAAATGTGCACCAGTTTAAAATGGGGTTAAAGATTAAACTTCAGTTTCTACAGATTCAAATTGTATGAGTAATCTTCTGGGTTAGTGCGGGTTAACAGAGTTAAGCTTCGAAATGCGATAATCTTGTTTGGTGTAAATGCCGTATAAGGCTCTAATGTAAAACTACTGTTAATTCATACTTACATACATTAATTAATTTAAATTAATATTCTGTACATTTTGTAAATAGATGTTATAAATAAATAAAAAGAAGTGGGTTAAATAAATAGCGAGTAATGCTCATACTGGAATCAAATAATGTAATCTATTTGTCTAGAATCTATCTGTCTACATATATATAAGTATAAGAAATTCTAATTGAGGGCGGTAGAAATGGGCGTGACACTTAACCAGAGAAATGGCGATTTTTACCAAATGCGTCTTCTTAGAAACATGAAATTTGGTGTGGATGTTCCCCTTAGAGAACAAAGAATAATACATTCGGAATTTTTTGAAATTTGAATTAGGGGCGGTGGATATGGGCGTGGCACTAAATCAGAGTAATTGCCCTTGTGACCAAATACGTGAGCCTATAATCATGAAATTTGGAGTAAACAATAAAAAATTTTGAATTTTTCAAAATGTCATCAAGTGGCGGTAGAAAGGGGGCTAAACATCACAGTAATGGTAAACTATATTAAAAATCTGACAACAGATTCGGAATAAGAACGCACAAAAACCTGTAGACACATTATCAACACGAATAAATATAAATGGCGTATACGACAAAACAACAATTAACCGACGATATGTAGATATACTTAGCTATAAGGGATTTTTCTACACTCGAGCTTGGAAATAAATAATTTTAACCGACGTCCCACTAAGAAGCTAGTCCCACTAAGAAATATTCACCGCACTGAATGAAAGTAGTAAGTGTTATGACCGAAATCGCAAAGTTGAAAGAAGAATTATTTTTAAACTGTGTTTCAAAAATTCATAATTGGGGAATTGAAGGCGATTTAGGTACAACCGGACAAATGAGAGTTCGGTCCAAATGTTAGAAGCGGCGACCGGTCATAACGCCCAAAATTTTGTTTGGTCATAAGGTCCAATTTGGGTTTATCAAAATAATAGCGCGGTCATAACGCCCAAACATTTTGGGCTTGGTGCCCTTCCATCTGTTGGGCTTTATGACCGCTCTGAGGGCGGCCATAAGGCCTAAAACCAAATTTTGGCGTTAAGACCGTTGGGCGTTATGACCGGTCGCCGTTAGAAGCTAAACTTACGGAAGTTGGAGTTGGAAGTTTATTAATAGTTCTGCAGAATCGGTAGAAGCAGTAGTAGGTAAACATCAATCAGGAAGACATTTCTCAATATTCGAATTGGGGTCTGCGGAAATTAATTAGGTACGATAGAATCGGCGCGTTGCATTGAATCAGAATTATCATTCTGCTCCAATCCAAACGTGTAAAACCGGAATCACTAATTTAGGAAAAGTGTTCCACTAATAACTTAGACTTTAACCAGTGAAAGTTATTCGCAAATTTAAGTCGGGGCAATAAATTAGCGGCGTGGGACGAAATCACAGAAATCAAAAATCGCTCCAGCAACATGAAATTTGAACAATAAAATAAAAAAATTCAAAGTTAAAATACATTTAAAATTAAAAAACGTTAATATGGAAAAATAATTTTAATTTTGAGGTTATGTTGACTGTATGAAGAAGACGTCAGCTAAGAAGCTATTTTGATATGCATCGAAAAGACGAGTTATTAACAGATATTGACCAAACATGCTTAAGTAGATATATGAAGTTAAAGTTGGTTAAGGACCGATCGAAATATGATTTCGAAATATGGACTCTTTATCAGCGATTAACTTTTCAACTTGATAGTAAATTCTGTGACTTTTAAATAAAACTTGATAATAATGGCGAGAGTTTATTGTTCGAAGATGAGAATTTAATGTGGTAAAATATTACTAGATACATGTATATAATACATTACTGTATAGCCGCGTACGAAGTAGCTGACATGTAATACATTTTTACATGATAACAAATTAGAGCTACACCTGGAATTTACAATCATAATATGTAATTAATATTAATCAATAAATCGTTTATTGGCTCACCAATTTTTTTAATTCAATGCAATTTGAAAGGTGTTTATTGTAACTGTTGCTCGCTTTGCAACACAGAAAAAATTTCGAATCCTAATTAATTACAAAATTTTTATCCCCAATTAAATTTTTGATGTGTTAACATCTAGAGGCACGGGTAGGGCAATCTATCATAGTGAACACATGCAAAGTGTACACAGCGTTAACATCACATACGTTGTTGTTGTACAACAATAGTCTCTGCCTGAAAATAAGTATAATGGTATTGATGTAGCAGCAGCGAACAAACAAGCAGGTCGTCGTCGCCAAAGAGTATTGAATAGTATAGAGAACTCATTGAACGAATTGTATGACTCAAAAGCACTGGCGAATGATTCAAAACTTATTAACTCTTTTTGTCATAACTTGGTCAACCAACCAACCATAATTTCATCCCTCGCACAATTTCTCATTCATCCATTTTTCATTAATTTTTTAGGTGTACGCTAAGCAACGTGCGACAGGGTAATCTCCTCGTAAGAGTAGAAGACTGAACTCATATTTCCATTTTTCTTCGTTACTCCTCTCTTGCTCTCTTCTAAAAGGAGAGAGAGTAAAAGACTAGACAATTTCTCATTGCAAAGAAACAAAAAAGCGCGAGATCTTGCTTGCAAACATCTAAATGGTTCCTGCAATATGTTGCTGAGGCCGTTTTTCAGCGTGTGTCTATCTTGGGGTTCTAAAAGTATACAAACTGTCTTTAAATTTTAGTGCCAAATATCCTTACTCCGAATATAATCATATTTTTGAGCTGGCCTCATTTTACCATCGTAAGTAATTTTAAGTTTTATTACAGTTTTGTCATATTCCACAAACATGTTGCATACGGGTTTCTGCCGCCGTTTGTTATATTAACTTCTACATTCTATTTAAGAAACACATTGTCATATCTTAGCTGAAAATGGAAAAATCTCTAAACTCTTTGAATGGTATAAACTATAAACGTATACAAATTTGTTTATCATTATCATTTTGTTTATCATTAGCGCATAAAACGAATCATAATAAAACCTTTATATCTTCGGACGAAATTTGTTTTACGACAATTTAAGACAATTGACTTAGATTGGAATTGATTGAATTGCAAATGGTTGCTATGGTCACGCTCCTTCTGGAACTTCCCATATAAATGTACGAATTTGGTAAATATTCTTCTTTCTTCTAAAAATTAAGCGTTGGTAAATATTTATTTATCTAGAGAATATAGGTTGATTTTCCTTTCTTGTACAATCCATATAATAATTGGTTAGTCGGCCAGGGGGCTGACTCAATAACCCCCATAGAACTTTATCGATCTGCATTAAATTTCGTAAAAACCTATATTTCATCAAAAAGGGTGATTTTGCGAAATGGCAAAAAATATAAAATATTTAAACTCTGCTTAGATATTTCGTCATTCTAAAAAGTATTGGTGTGGTTTTCTGAAAGGCATATTATATTAAATTATGCAATGAAGAAAGACCCGCAATATCGTCGAAGGTTGCAATGAAAAATTTCGATTTGCTTAGGATAGGTCCCTGATCGAATATATGTTCCTGATCTTGAGTTGAAATATTGTTTTGAATGTAAACAAAAATTGTGATGATCATGAGCAGAACCGGACGGGAATTTGTGATACCTGGCCTATGTACCTACAATATTTTCTGGTATGGATTAGGCCCTTAAACCCTTGTCGCGCAGTGTAATCGGAAGTAATATTGTTATTATGCGAAGCTCTTGAAATACACAGTTGCAAGGTGTTGTAACCTGTCTAAGTGCCCTCTCTAGTTGAAATAATGAAGGGAACAAAAAGGATAAAAATACAATTTTTGTTTGAGTGGATTATGGTCGTCATTTATTTTTGTTCGTTTACAGTTATTGCAAGGGGGCATTATCCGCGAAGTCTTCTTCTGAGAGCACGAATGCGCTTATTGTTCCTTATGCGTATGCGTCTGTTGCGAATGCGTTGTTGACGACGACGGAATTGTTGGCGACGTCTGTGTGCAATCCTGCGTTGTCTCTGAAAACGGCGTCTCATTTGGGTACGGCGTCTGCGAATTCTTTGGGCCCTCAAGCGTTGTTGACGGCGGCGTCTGGCGATATTGCGACGTCTTCTCATAGCATTGCGTTTGCGATTGGCAATCCTTCTGCGTCTTTGCTTAGTTTCGCGGAAGCGACGAATGCGCATACGATCGCGGTAATTTTGAACTTCGCGGTTTCTCCTGTCGCGCAAAGCCTGGCGGAGGCGGTTTTGGCTATTGCGTTGAACTTGTGCAAGGCGTCGGCGATGTTCTTGGCGAATTCTTCGAAGGCGCTCTTCTTGCATTTGTTGGCGACGCCATTCTGGAATACCATTACGGGCGGCGCGACCAATTTCGGCATCATCGGCCTTCTCAACTTGTTCGTCATTGTCATCATCATCTTCGACTTCTGAATCGTCATTGTTTGGTTTTAATAAGTCGATTTCATCAATTTCATCGAATTCATCATCATCGAAGTCATCATCATTATCAATATCATTGAAATATCGGACAACAGGCCCTGGTTCTGGTGCTGGTTCTGGTGCTGGTTCTGGTGCTGGCTCTGGTGCTGGTGATGGAGCAGGAGAGGGTTCTGGTGAGGGTGATGGCGCAGGTGATGGCGAGGGTGATGGCGAGGGTGAAGGCGAGGGAGATGGCGATGGCGATGGCGATGGTGATGGTGATGGCGATGGTGAAGGTGAAGGCGATGGAGAGGGCGATGGTGAGGGAGATGGGGAGGGTGACGGCGATGGAGAAGGTGATGGAGAGGGTGACGGCGAGGGTGATGGCGAAGGTGTTGGTGTAGGTGTGGGTGTAGGTGTGGGTGTAGGTGTGGGTGGTTCAGGCGTGGGCGTCGGCGTGAGGGAGAATTTTTTTGTTGTTGTAGTAGTTTTTGACTTCAATGCGGCTAATTTGGTCAAAAAGCCAGTGGTGAATCGAGGTTCGTCCTCTTCTTCGGAATAATCCCTATACAGTTTATATCCATCGTTATTTCGGCCCACTCCACGACCGTCTGTAACAAATCGAATAAGATATGAACTACAAGTCCAATTATGCAAAAATCTCAGTAAACTTACATGCTGACTGAAAAATCAGCGCGGTCAGAACCAAGAAAACTAGGCTCACACGCATATCGATCGCTGATGCTCTGATATTCCAAACGATTCGAATAATTTCCTTGTGTTCCCTACTCAAAGTACGAACACCAGAAGGTGACTGATACCTTTCAACCAACCACCATGAACTTTTATACGATTCTAACAATCTCTGACCTCTCTTAGGTTCAATAGTTAAGCACAGGTTCATATGCCAAAACCCCATACACTCATGAATTCCCATTAGTTTTGCAAAATTTCTTTTTCGCAAACATCGTATACACTAACATCGATTTGAACTCTGGGCCAAAGAGGTATCGGTGACCCATCGACTTGAAAATGATGCATACAAATGAGCTGTTGGCATTTGATAAATTTGAGTGTGTAGCGGTAATCAACTAAGTATTTATGCAAATTGCTATGCTAATCTTCTTGTTGTTTAGACTTTAGTATAGTTCGAGTTCATAGGCATTTGTGATGCCCGATTGTCTGCTGTTGTAGTCTTTTGTGACATTAAAGTAAGGGCGTTATGGTATCGACTCAATATCCGTTGTACATCCAACCTGTTACCGAGTGTAACCTGACATCTTTCCAAGTTCGATAATTTAATCACACTTGTGGGCTTTTAGTGGAATAAGATAACTTTCCGGAATGACTACGAGAAAATGTGTTTTATTTTTTTCCTGCGGAATGATCCTACAAGAGCCGACGAAGCAATTGGCGTCTGATACAGACAGTTTCTACAGGGGCATGCAACGGCGGACGTGTTCAATGTTCTATTGCTTGTTCTTCCGTTGAGCGCGCAACTGCTTGCAGCGCTCAAGTCTTTGTTGTTGTTTACGTTAGCGTTTCTGTAACATATTTTGTTTGCGTTTCTGCACGCGAATTCGCTGATTCAGCTTCGCACGCTGGCCGCGTAGACAATCGTAAAGCACGACTAGTAATTGAATACAAATTTATGAATAATTTCAATATCCTTGTCCCGATCGCTGTGATCATCGTTACTTGCATCGTTATCATTGTCAGCCCTTGCAGCAACGATTGGAAACTATTTAATGTTGATGTCATCGGTGGGATTTTTGGGACCACGGGCTGATGGGCGATGTGGGAGTGATAGATAAGGTGAGGGAGATTGGACTAGTATACGATGTTGGTGATTTTGGCGATGTTGCTGATGTAGGCAATGTTGGCGATATGGGCGACGTCGGAGATGTTGGTGAAGTGGCTGATGTGGGAAGGGTGGCTGTTGAATTTGTGTCTGTAATCGTGGTGGTAGCAGTGTCAGTACCAGTTCCTGTGGGAGTCGCCGGCAAAATCGTTGTATATGCCTGAGTTGTTGAGGATGTTTCTATAAATTTGGAGACTTTTATAAATATATCAAATAACTGATGACCACATTGTATATATACATATATATGACCTAAAACAAAGTACAATAATTTAATATCATCCTTCTAAAACAGTGCTCAAAACTTCGTACCTGACGCCTGAATCATGACCGCCGACAGGCAGAGGAACAGAACTGCCGCCATCATAATTGCCATTTCGGTACGTGGTAACCGGCATAATACATTTTTATTTATTGATGTGTAAACATCTATACGCTGGGGGTAAAAATATTTTTCACAATACAATCACAAATTTAGAGTAAGATGTGCGATGTAATCGTTAACCAATCGTAAAGCGTTATCAAATCGGTGTGAGCTATGTATGAGTGCATTAGTGTAATCATACGCTGCATACAATATACTCAACACCATCTAGTGTGCAATAGTAGCAACTAATTTGCGCTAATTGTCGTACATTATGTTATCGTAGGCAAATGAGAACAAATAAATAAAATGAATACAAAAACATTTAATTTTAATAACTTTTAAAAAGATTTTTTGACCTTTTAATAAGAAATTTACTAAAACAAAGCAAAATAAGGAAAACTAAAAACTAAACTTGTCAAACTATAAAGTAGCGTTCACAATGGCAGCAACGAATTTGTAATTCAAGCCTTCTCGTTCCCACTCACAGTATTGCATATAATGCCCTCTCATGTTTTTCGTGAAATTGGAATTCAAATTTGTCACAGAAGTAGGTTCTACTTCTACTTCAAATTGGAATTTGTTCGAATCAGTTTATTCTACTGACCGCTAGGGACGCTTTACTTCGAATTTTGTTTTAAAACTTGAAAGTATGAATGAAAATGTAAACATTTTGTATCAAAACAAACATTTTAATAAATAATATCTGTAGAATCTGCCAATTAAAATAATTTCACATATAATTATAATTGTTTATTACCAAGAATACAACGCTGTCGCTGGCTTTCGAACAAATCAGCTGATGCAAATGTGAAATGTGTAGTTGTTTGTAGTAAGTGTAGTTCGCGCCAATTTTATTAATAAACAAAAGCAAAAAGTTCAAAAAAAGCTGACATTTTCAGGTTTATCGAAACCGTCCAAGGCCATGACATATTATGGAACATAAGTTTCTATACATTTCTATAGAAAAATTTGAAAACATTTCTAAAGAAAAATTTGAAAATATTTCCATAGAAAAATTTTAAAATACTTCTAAAGAAAAATTTTAAAACTTTTCTATAGAAAAATTTTAAAACTTTTCTATAGAAAAATTTGAGAAATTTCTATAGAAAAATTTGAGAAGATTTCTATCGAAAAATTTGAAAACATTTCTATAGAACAATTTTAAAACTTTTCTATAGAAAAATTTTAAAACATTTCTATACAAAAATTTTAAAACTTTTCTATAGAAAAATTTGAGAACATTTCTATAGAATAATTTTAAAACAATTCTATAGAAAAATTTTAAAAGATTTCCATAAAATTTTACAATTTTTCTATAGAAAAATTTTAAAACACTTCTATAGAAAAATTTTAAAACATTTCTATAGAAAAATTTTAAAACTTTTCTATACAAAAATTTGAGAATATTTCTATAGAAAAATTTGAGAAGATTTCTATAGAAAAATTTAAAAACATTTCTATAGAACAATTTTAAAACTTTTCTAAAGAAAAATTTTAAAACATTTCTATACAAAAATTTTAAAACTTTTCTATAGAAAAATTTGAGAACATTTCTATAGAAAAATTTGAGAAGATTTCTATAGAAAAATTTAAAAACATTTCTATAGAACAATTTTAAAACTTTTCTAAAGAAAAATTTTAAAACATTTCTATACAAAAATTTTAAAACTTTTCTATAGAAAAATTTGGGAACATTTCTATAGAATAATTTTAAAACAATTCTATAGAAAAATTTTAAAAGATTTCTATAAAATTTTGCAATTTTTCTATAGAAAAATTTTAAAACACTTCTATAGAAAAATTTTAAAACATTTCTATAGAAAAATTTTAAAACTTTTCTATAGAAAAATTTGAGAATATTTCTATAGAAAAATTTGAGAAGATTTCTATAGAAAAATTTAAAAACATTTCTATAGAACAATTTTAAAACTTTTCTAAAGAAAAATTTTAAAACATTTCTATACAAAAATTTTAAAACCTTTCTATAGAAAAATTTGAGAACATTTCTATAGAAAAATTTCTATAGAATAATTTTAAAACAATTCTATAGAAAAATTTGAAAAGATTTCTATAAAATTTTACAATTTTTCTATAGAAAAATTTTAAAACATTTCTATAGAAAAATTTTAAAACTTTTCTAAAGAAAAATTTTAAAACATTTCTATAGAAAAATTTGACAACTTTTCTATAGAAAAATTTTAAAACTCTTCTATAGAAAAATGTGAAAAGTTTTCTAAAGAAAAACACTTAATACTTTTTGCTCCGGGTAGTGGTACAAATCTGAGGTCCGTGTCTCACATTTAATTTGTCTATTTTTTACTGGTTGCTTTTTCGTTTGTATTGCAATTCCTCATGGTTTTCAATCCCCAAATATGTGTACTGCTGTATAATGTAAACAACATAGAGTAATCTCAGACTAGAGAGAATATTTGGCTCATCTGACGTTTCCTTTCACACTCTTCGTGATGCGGCCGGTGTAATAGAGAGATGTTTGACGAAAAGTGATATACACCAGGTGGAATTACAATAACTTCTTGCTTTAATTTTTCATGTCGTTTTGGTGAAAAACTCTGAAATTTAAATGTGTTTTACACTTTTTTATTGACTGTTATTGTTAGCATACATTTGTGTTGTATTTAACACAATAATTTTAACACACAAAATGAAATACCGTTGTTGTTATTTTGTTCGTAGTTTTGAACCATTGCCTCTATCTGGTATTAGTAAAGCAATTCTTTTCAACATCAAACGTAAATATCACACCACGCCAAAAGTCATAAATTTGGTGGGAGAACTAGTAGATCTACTATAAGTATTAATCTATGGTAAACAATGTTGCCAGTCAGCTGTATTTTCGAACTTATTCGAACAAATTTGTTGCTTGCATTGTGAACGTCTGTTGAAATTGTTGCTATCATTGTGAACGAGCCTTAAGTCTTCTTCGTCTTTGAGACTGTCATTCATACTTAACAGCTACATATAAGCACCATCTAGTGTGTAATAGTAGCTACTAATTTTCGAAAACCATTGCTGTAAAATAACTACATGCACTACATTTCAGTAAACAGCTGATTAATAACTTGTCAACCGCAACAAATACAAAATAATAAAATATTTTACAAAACACCAAAAAAATTATAACTCAGAATATAAAACAACGCAAAGTGTATCAAAGCTGAATGGAGGTAATGTTAATTCTAACAAAATTTCTATTAGATTCCAATATAAATTAAGTTTATAACATATCTTCATTACGTACTGTTGCCATACATTGAAGCTGGTGCACGAAAATTTGGTAACAATCTCCATCTCATGCCAATTATTATGGGTGGAGATTTTAATACAAATTTTGCAAACCCACAGTCGCAAGCTTTATCAAAATTTTTATTTGACGTTTTCCACTTGCATATGAACAATTCTCCACAAACCCCCACAACTAACAATTCCACTACTATAGATGCAGTTTTCCATAGATTTTTAAATACAATCGAGTCAAAAATTTAAATATGTATCTTATTTTGGTTACCATAAGCCAATATTAACTATTTGTACTTAAGGCATTTACCATAGATGGGCACTTTGCAGTACTACTAACATTTCAGTAAAAATAATTCTTTAACTAGTAAATTTTTACTGATTACTAACATTTTTTTCAGCAATTTTTATAAAGTGCCTACATGGTTATGATGAGGTGCATTGAATTTTTAGTAATCAGTAATGCCCGATTACTGATTATTATGAATACGGCCGTATGCTTTTACTGGTAGTGCAAATTAAATTTCATTATCAGTAAAAATTTACTGAATTTTTTCAGTAATCAGTAAATTTACTGCTTACTGTAATTTTTAATGCAGTACATATATACTGCAGTGTGCCCATTTACTAACCAAATAAGTTAAATAAAACAAACAAAAACCAGCAAATTCGTATGTATTTACAATATTGAAAGTTTTGATACTTTTAATTGATTAATTAAAAACATATACTAAAAGCATAAGTACTTCCAACTTAAAAAACATTTTTCATTACTAGATGTTTACACATCTCCCCTGTGATCGGACTCACATTAATTTTTTTCCTTGAGGATCAAACAGGGTATTTTGAACTAAGCGATATTCAAAGCTTTTTGTGGATGAAAACACACCCCATAGTATTAGAGATTGGAGTAATTCTGATTCTGTGTGGCCAAACCAACAATATTTCTACGTTGTAAGATGTTGTAAATTCTTCTCTAAAGAAAGTTTGGCTGATAGTTTACATTTTAACATAAGCTATGTAGATTAAATTTTCAAAACCGTTTCATGAAATGTAAAGTAATTTAAATAATCAGATCTGATGAAAGGAAAAGCCAACGCTTAGCAACAACTGTAGCAGCGAGCTCGACAGCTCTGTCATGTGGCCCATCTGAGATTTGGCGATTTGCATTTGTAATTTGGTTAATATAATCCAATGCCTACAACTGGTGTAACGAACATCGCTCGCCATGGCCAGAGCTAAACCGCGAAAATGGGCTCAACGTTGCCACCTTTATTGTAAATAGGAGGGCGGATTAATAAGTCCGTGACTTTTCGAACTTCCGCCATAGTTAAATGAAATGCAATACTGCTCCCATCAAGTATCGCCTGTTAATAGACTACTGTCGAATTTTTAGCAAGTTCCATCATTTACTTTGTGTTTCACAGCTGTTCAAAACATACAACCTCGTGCAATTTTTTTAAAAATGGAAAAAAATGAATTTCGGGTGCTCATTAAACATTAATTTTTGCGAAAAAACCGTCAATCAAACCAAGGAAAAGCTTTATAAATACTATGGGGTCTCTGCACCATCGATTTCAATGGTAAAAAAGAGGTTAACTGACTTTCGTTGTGGTCGCACAAGTACAAATGGCGCTGAACGTTCTGGATGGCCAATTTAGATCAATACACCCGAAAATGTCGGAAAAAATCCAAAAATACAGACCCATAGCCATACTACCATACTTATCTAAGGTTTTTGAAAAACTCTTACACAACCAAATAAAAACATATTTAAACATCTCTTCATTACTGGTGGAAAATCAATCTGGTTTTAGATCCAAACATAGTTGCGTTACGACATTAATAGATGTGGTGAAAGACATGCGACGAAATATAGATGAAAAGAAAGTCAGTATTTTAGTTCTTCTCGATCATTCTAAAGCATTTGATACTGTCGTGCATGACACTTTATGTTTCAAGCTATACAATTTCTTTAATTTTTCAAAAACCTCAGTAAAGTTGATTCAGTCGTATCTTTTCAATCGTAGCCAATCAGTTTTTATGAAGAATAATGTATCTAAGCCACTTTGTTCATTAACAGGAGTTCCCCAAGGATCGATTCTAGGACCTTTATTGTTTACAATGTACATTAATGATTTACCTATGTATATATCGAACTGCAAGTCCCATTTGTATGCGATGTTCAGTTGGAATTAAGTTCAACCACAGATAGTCTAGACGAGGCTGTCCGTAAAGGTAACCGTGACCTTGATTTCATATACCTGTGGGCGTGTGCAAATGGTCTTACTCTAAATCCCCAAAAATCAAAATGTTTATTTGTTCACAAAAAATCGGTGAAACAAACTCTTGATTTTCATATAGCGATCAATGGACAGTTGATACAAATTGTGTCATCAGTAAAGAATCTAGGTGTTATGTTCAATGTTTCTCTAACTTGGAACAATCACATTAACAGCATTATTGGTTCCACGTACAATAAACTACGTATGCTGTGGATGTCACAATCGTATACTCCTTTAAATATTAGAAAGCTACTTGCTAAAACTTACATAATGCCATCTCTTCTATATGGTTGTGAGGTCTTTTCAAATTGTGACTCAACTAGTAGACGAAAGCTTAATACTGTCTTTAACAACATTTGTCGGTATGTATATGGCATAGGAAGACATGACCATATTTCCCACTTCTCTTTACAGTTATATGGAATTTCTTTTGATAATCTGCTCAGATTTAAGGCTTTGGTACTTCTTCATAAAATAATATATTTGAAACAACCTCCTTATCTTTTTCACCGTCTAAATTTTGCCAGGTCTAATAGAGGCAACAAACTTATACCTATAAGATATAACTCACTGATGTCAGAAAGACAATTCTTTATCAACGTCTTACCTCTCTGGAACTCTCTTCCTCATTCCTTTCAAACTACCAGCAATGCAGTGCAATTTAGGGTAAAATTAATGAAATATTTTTTAGACAATAACTAATTTTCTTTAAACTACATTAAAAGGGTCGTTTTGTAATATTTTTATTGTAATATTTTTATTTTAATTTATATTAATTTTTATATTATAATCTTTTATTTTATTTTTAATTTCATTTTATATGTTTTTATAATCCTTTGGAGTATACGTGTACCAGAATTTTAATAATAAGTTTTATAAGTTTCTGCAAAATTAAAAATGCATTTCCATCGCAAATTCCTATGCTGTAATTATAAGATTTTTATGTCTTGTTGTGTAGGATATACAAATAAATAAATAAATAAATAAATAAATATGGTGTTGGCCGAGCGAAGAGTAAAAGTGCGTGAGATTGTTGCTCCATAGGCATTTCATATGGCAGTGTGGTTTCGATTTCAAATGATCGGTTGGGTTTAAGAACGCTGTCTGCAAGATGGGTGTCGCCCATATTCTCTGAATTTAGCCCCCAGTGACTATTTCATATCTCCAAACCTAAAGAAATGGCTTGGTGGAAAGAGATTTGCCTAACAAACAAATGCCTATTGTATGGACCTCGAAAATCCTATTTTTTGGAAGGGATACACAAATTGGAGAAACGTTGGACTAAGTGCATTGAGCGAAAAGGAGATTACGTTGAAAAATATTTTTTTTAAAAAAAAAACTGTATTTCTTTCAAAAAGTCACGGACTTATTGATCGAAGGTGCTAAAATATAGTCGATACTTGATAAGGGGAATACAAGTCTCGATTATCTACTAATGGCTAGTTTTGAAGTGGGTAGTTACCTGTCGGATTATTTAATACTAATTGAAAGTCAATTATAGGTTAACTATACATTTTGCTATTTAGGGGCGGGTCTGTTTTGGGATAAATCTCAAAGCAACAAAGAAGAACAACCAAAATGGAACTATGTAAGTAAAATAAGACATTTTGGTAACAAAATATATAGACACAACAATTTAATGATCTAGACTCAAAGAACATATACAAATACTTTAAACAGAAACGAGTATTTTATACAGGTATCATTCTGGCAATATGTAATGCGATGTAGTCGTCGGTGGTGCAATGCGCAGCGTGCGTGCCTCTTGTACATGAATTCATGGGTTCGATCTCTGCTCTGACTAACTTCCATTTTATTCGACCATGGTCCCTTCGCATGGTGACGTAAAAAAGTTACACAGCTCACTGATTGTGAGACTCTCTCCCCTACCTACCTTGGCATGTAATGGGGAAATGTGAACACATTTATTCATTTTGAATGTGACTGTCAAAATCATATGTTTCTGACTACAGGTTAATCCATCAGTGTGGCTAAAAAAACTGGCATAAGAATTTCATTATCCTTATACGACGAAAAGTTTAAAACTTTCGTCAAACTTTTAATTAAAACTTAAATAGTAACTTCATATGCTCCGCAGTTAATACCTTGGAATGGTACATTCAGAATTACATGCATAGTATCCAGTAGTGTTCGGCATTGTAGGTTCTTTAAGAGATCTTGAGAGATTCATTGTGCTCCGGTATGGAAACTAGAGCTTTTGTGGATCCCCGTTCCTTTTAATTCCATCACTGGATTTTTAATTTTATCCATTAGTTTGACAGACTCCACGTAGATGAAATTTTCTGCAGCATGCATTAACGGAAAACTAAATAAACTGTTGCAATAGTAAGCATGAAGGAAAATGTTGTTAAATAGAAAATAATCTCAATGGAAAAATATCTAATCGAATTGAAATATTCAAGGAATACCAAACACATTACACAAACGGGAAGATCTAAAAATAACATCTAAATTAAAACATATAACACAGAAATGACTAAAACAGTGAAATAACAAGTGGAACTGAGGAGCAATGAAGCCATCTTCCTTTAGAGAGTTCCTTCGGTACAAAGTATATATGAATAGGGAAACATACATATGTATGTCTATTAGTAACCCAATTATAGTAGTTATACTCGTATATAGAGTCTGTCGTCTCTAGGCGTAAGAGCATACAAATTTGTCGGTAGAACAAGGACATATCTACACTCACCAAACTTTTTGTTGCCAAAGAGTTTGTAGGAACCGTCACCGGATGAGTGTCGCCAAATCCGAAATGAGGTTGTTTGTCCCAATTGAATTCAGTCGATACAACGTAATTTCTGTCTCAAAACCGACTTGATTGGGGCAATTTCCAATTATTTTTGTTCCATCAACAAAGTTTACCATTATGTCGGTTGCATCAACCGATTTTCTTTGCTATTTCGGTTGCAACAACCGAATTCGCCTTTAGTTCGTATTTCTTATGAATTATGTTACTGCAAACGAAATCTTAATTAATTCGGATACAACAAAGTTGTTGCCGCAACTAAATAATAAATCATTATTGACATTTGAACTTTCTTTTCGTTCTTGAATCAAAAAAAAAAAAATAAATCAAAAGCAACCAGAGTGTAAGAGGTGTCATATTCAAATGGAAATTAATGTTCCCGCTAATACAACGGTTGTCTCTTATTCGACGCGTACATTGACAGAATTAGGTGTTTTAAATGAAGTTGTAGCAATCGTCAATTAGCGTTTGCCATAATCAAGTTGAGGTTGTACCGTTGGTATTGTGAAAATAATAAATTTCATTCGAGCTCCAGCATTTACATTTTACTACATGGCAACACTGGGACAAATCAGCCAATTACCGGCCGCAAACTTCTATGCTGGTATGACAATGATTGTTATGCTAGGACATGCTACACTTATACAGTGGTGGTCATATAATTACCCTGTCGGGAATTGAGTTAACTTCAAGCTAACAAGTGGCTAGTCAAAGATGAGTCACAAGTGACTCGAAAGCTGACTCATTTTCCTTGTTAAATCCTATTCAGTTTTTACACATGACGGTATTGCAGTGAGTCAGTACTCACTCCCTCTGCATAAGTTTCAGTTAACCTCAAGCCAGCTCACTATGAGCTAGTTTTTGGCGCATAAAAAACTGACTATCTAATGATAAGCTTGTAGTCAGTTAGCTTGTGGTTAACTGAAACTTATGCAGAGTGAGTGAGTACTAACTCGCTCTGATGACATCACATGTAAAAACTGAATAGGATTTAATAAGGAAAACGAGTTAGCTTTTGAGTCAGTAAAACGGTAATATAAAAATTAAAAAAACATGTTTTTAATACTTTTTTATGGAGCTAAAATTATAAAAAATTTTAATATTTCAGTCTTCGGAAATTAAAAATATAGAAAAATATGCATATTAATATTTTATATTTTTATTTTGACTTTCTCGAACTGACACGTGTCTCCTGAAACCGCGAGCTAAACTGAAAGAAATAAACGAAACCACATCTATATTCACAGTTATGTTGGTTTTTATTCTCTTCTCTTCTTTTGTTCTTTGAATTTTATTACTATGGCTTAATGTTTACTTACATCTGCATCAGCGTTGAGTGAGCAAAAAGCTAATTCATTACTTATCGAGAAGAAGTCCGATTGTTGGAAAAAACAATTGAATAAAGTCTGCATAACTTTTGAGTTAGCTAGAAGTCAATTGTAAATAAGTTAGCAAAAAGTTAACTTGATTTTAAGTGAGCTCATAAAAGACCGGTAGGGTAGAAACGTCACTTTAGAATTTGTGTTCTATTCATAATGAATAACAGCATTTTCTGTGGACACTAGTGTATTCAAAAAACCGGTTTTACAAAATTGTCGGTTTTCGGTTTCTTCGAATACTCCGATTTTGGCGAAACCGGTTTTAGTAACCGGTTTCGATTTTTGGCGTAAAATACGTCTTACCTTACGGTATAGGGAGTCATGTCCGATTGTTATTGTTGTAATCTTTATTTCATTGGTTATGAGGAAACGGCGAGATAACTTTTTTTAAAAATTGTTTTGTAGGTAAATGAAGATGTTTTCTTTCGTTTGATATACATTTCGTATTGGTTGATATCTTCCTAATATTTAAATTTCTGAAATGAAAATTGTTTAAACACATACACTCAAACATATGTGTGGTCATAGAGTAATCTAGACCTAGAGAGAATATTTGGCTCATCTGACGTTTCCTTTCACACTCTTCTTGATGTGGTCGGTGTGATAGAGAGATGTTTGACGAAAAGTGACATACACCAGGTGGAATTACAATATCTTCTTGCTTTAATTTTCCATGTCGTTTTGGTGAAAAACTGTGAAAGTTAAATGTGTTTTACACTTTTTATTGACTGTTATTGTTAGCAGACATTTGTGTTGGATTTAACACAATAATTTTAATACACAAAGCGAAATGCCGTTGTTGTTGTTTTGTTCGTCGTTTTGAACCATTGCCGCTATCTGGTATTAGTAAACCAATTCATATCAACATCGAACGTAAATATCACACCAGGCCAAATGTCATAAATTTGGTGAGAGAACTATTAGGTCTACTAGAAGTATTAGTCTATGTGTGTGGTGTTTGGTTGAGTGTTTGAGTTTGTAGCGTGAACACAAACTATGCTGCTGTTTCAGTGTGGACACAAACCTTCGGCTGTTGTTTTGATTGATGAAATATTGAAATTTCGTATATTTACTTATGTATTTAAGTGAAACAAAATGTTAAATGTGAATTTGAATTTAACATGGATATATAATTATAAAAAATATATGAAAAAATTAATTCATACATTTTTATTTTAAATGAAAGTGCTGCCAAGTAAGCAAAATAACAATGCTGCTTGATGCTGTTTGACAGCAGCTGACAGTTGACGTTTATCATTTATCATTTATTGTTATATATGTTTTCTGTCTTATCGGATGGCGTATTCTACGTTAAACTTAATAGCCGTGTCTCTGATACAGCCTGCAGGGACAGTCCGTGGCCGAAGGCCTCGGACAACTGTCTGCTGTTTTTTTTTATGACAAAGTGGACAACTATGCGTTTTAAAACCTCGTTTATTTTTAATTCGTCTCTTTGAATTTTGAGATCGGCTATCGAGTATATAGCAATGAAACTGCTTGTCAAATACCGTTCGGAACCGAGGTAAAACTGCAGGTCCCAATCATAGTGTGTGAGCTTATGCCTTGGTGGGATGTAATGGAAACTAAAGTGTAGGTCATGTTGGAGTTAGAAACTTCATCGAACTATAAATATCGCCCTACATATTGTGTCAGCTTTTGTTGATATTCCGTTGAGATCGGGAAATACTCGTGATTTTAGTCCATATTACCCAATTTGGCCTACAGCTACTCGGATTTGTGCTTTGTTCGATTAATCGATTAACTCGACGATGGGTTTTCCCGGCTACACATCGATTAAGGTCCGATATTACTCGACATGGGATGTAATGGGAAACCATTTATTTATTTATTACTCGAGTTATCAGAGTAAATTTTATACATTTGACCGTTTGAATAGAAAAATTCGAGATGTGATAGATAACACGACTTTAAAAAAACATCATTAGGAGTGAATATTAATTCATGAAGCGATATGGAAACTTTATTCCCCAAAGGTTGATGTTCAGATCCGCCATTAGTTTATGTGCAAAAATATTGATGATCGGATATTATTTGTTACTGGTCTTTGACCACATATTTGAATAAAATATCTAGGGAGAAAAGTGTTTTATTACAAATCTCCTAAACTCATGGCTGACCCACTTTTTAACTTACAGAATGTACGGAGCCCTACGAGTACAATTTTTCAAAATTTGGCTAGACCGATTCAGTATGGCGTCCACAACAAGCTAGCTGGACAAAGTTGTGTTATGTGTAATCTTACCAATTGGTTGTGACCAAAAAGTGGGATACAATAATGACAAAAAAACCGTAATTGTTTTATATGGGAATATCTTGGTTACGTTAACGTTGTGTGTCTAGTATTACTTTTGATGGTAATTAAGCTGTTGTTGCTTCTAGATTTTGGTGCTGTTTGAATTTTCGGGGTATAATTTATAAAAGTTCCATTGTGATGCGAGAGATGTGCCAAAGTCAAAAAAGATGATGATGCAAGTTGCTAGAGGTATGCCAACGTATTCTAGTTCGCCTGGAGCATGTACGGTAGTCTCCAGTCTAGCAAGTTCAAGTTCAAGTTTGAAGTTCAAATTAGAGTGGTAGAAGTGGACGTGCAATTAAATTCGAGGAGTTTACATTTTGATCAAAGACGTGATTCTTGCGTCATTAAGTTGGGGGAGTAAGTCTTTCTTGGAGAGTAGAACGAACAAAGTCAGTAGAAAAGGACGTGAAAGGTGATAAGCGTTCTGATCAAACGTGTCATTCTAGAATCATGAAAATAGTGGAGTATGACAACAGAACTAAACTCAAAAGATGTTCTTCCAAATTGCAATTAGTAGATCTTAGCAACGATGCCGCAGTAAATGCGCTTGATTAGGTTTGTGACCAGACACGGGGAGCCAGAGTTGTAACATTTTAAGGAATTTTAAATGAAAGGGTGCTTAAGTGAAAACAAGCAAGAGAATGAGATAAAGTATTAAAATGTAATGATCTACACATACGATAGGTTAAGTTAAATTAGTTGTCCATTGTGAACTCACGGACTTACGAGGTTAAGCGTTATCCCCATAGGATAACCATTTAGGTTTCTCCAAAAAGCTGAACATCTTATCTACGCTCATGTAAGATAATTCGCTTATATCCATAAATAGATAACAACCCATAGCAGACACCATCCCGCCGGCTCTTCTTTATTGTTACAGCTTCTACAGAAGTCATCTGTCCTGGCCTTAAGTCTCCGCACATGTCTACGAAACACACCATTGATACGCTGGGCCTGGCTAGATACTGAAGGCTCAGGGATCTCCTGCCATCCACTATCGCCCAGATTTGTCTTTGTCTCTGGTTCATCACTACAGCATCATCATACAGGACATTGTGCACATCGTCCCCATTCTCCGAACACTAATCAGCTATGCACAATAGGTGAGGTCTTCAAGGATCTGCCGCCACACGAGCATTATCAGTCTCACCATCTTCACTACCTTACAGTGAACAATCCTCGGAGAAGGTCACCATTTACAACCTCTTGCAATTATTTAATTCAAATTTTGAAAATTTGTTCTGCAATCTCTCTCTCAATACGATTATAATGAATAAACGAAGTTCAGACTTATACAAGTTTCCGTGTATATGGATTTGTGAGTTCCTTACTGTTCCTTTTTATAAGAGCCGACACAGAATAAGCTCCGGGCATTAAATAATCCATCTTAGCTCTAAGATCTAGCTTAGTATCAATCATAATACCCAAATCGGGAATATGGCACACATTTTCAAGTCACTGGCCACCCATAAAATACTTACCGCGTTATTCCTAAAACGTTAAGAGAGGTTTGAGAGACGAGTTATCGTACAAAAAACGTATCTGAAATCTCTCAGAACCTCTAATGAATATCCCTACGATTACACGAGACAAACCAGTGAGATTATGTATTAGTTGTCAAAGAAGAGAAAAAATGCTTATGTGTCGTAGGTAGCCAGACAATTATAAAGACAGTGCTCTTTTAAGCAACCGCTGTCAGTGTGCGGCCTTTCCGACTATTATTTGTCACTTTGTTTGCAAATTTCAAGCAAACTCGCCCGAATTGGCAGCTTTCATCAAAACATTTGTCGAATTCACTGTCTTTAAATAACACTGATGTATTCGAAAAAGGGGCAAGTCTACTGAGTTGATCGGTAGAGCGTCAAATTTTAAAATTCGTGACATATCTTCACTAAAGCCCCGTATTCAGTATTTGATGAATTTCATTTAAAAATCGAGATAAAACTGAAATTTTGAACCCGACCACCTCAGATATCGATGAAATTTTGTTCATAGCTAAATTTGATCAATACAAACAAACTCTCATTTTTAGAAATGACTGTTTTGGGATTTTTTGGGCGTGGCACAGTGGGAAAGTTTTCGAAAAAACGCGAAAATGATCGGAAAGAGCTCCATTTAAACTACAATAACTCAGAATCGGCTGAACCGATTTCCATGATCTTGGTATCATTAAAAAGATATTTTAACAGGCTTTATGACACGTTTAAAACAATTTAAAAAATTTATTTTACCTGTAAATATGAAATATGAGGGCAATTACTAGAAGTGACACTACTTAAAAAATTATATAAAAAAAACTAAAAAAGAACCCATTTTTATTTTTTGATATGGTCTAGGTGAAGGATAAACCTTTCTAAAAAAATACTACACTGTAAAAAAAACCCTTGATCTTTTTGGTTTTTTCGTTAGTTAAAATTTTTTTTGTTATAAAATTTTTTACAGTGTATTTATTTATTTTTTTTAAACGTGTCATAAAGCCTGCTAAAATATCTTTTTAATGATACCAAGATCACGGAAATTGGTTCAGCCGATTCTGAGTTATTGTAGTTTAAATGGAGCAAAATGAATTTTCCTGGGACAATGTTTATTTATTTTACCTGTAAATATGAAATACAAGGGCAATTACTAGAAGTGACACTACTTAAAAAATTATATAAAAAAAACTAAAAAAGAACCCATTTTTATTTTTTGATATGGTATAGGTGACGGATAAACCTTTCTAAAAAAATAATACACTGTAAAAAAACCCTTGATGTTTTTGGTTTTTTCGTTAGTTAAATTTTTTTTTTGTTATAAAATTTTTTACAGTGTATTTTTTTTTTAAACGTGTCATAAAGCCTGTTAAAATATCTTTTTAATGATACCAAGATCATGGAAATCGGTTCAGCCGATTCTGAGTTATTGTAGTTCAAATGGAGCTCTTTTCGACCATTTTCGCGTTTTTTCGAAAACTTTTCCATTGTGCCACGCCCAAAAAATCGCAAAACAGTCATTTCTAAAAATGAGGGTTTGTTTGTATGGATCGAATTTAGCTATAAACAAAATTTCATCGATATCTGAGGGGGTCGGGTTCAATGCATCTCGATTTTTACATGAAATTCATCATTTATGAAATTTTCGTTGCCATAAGAAGAACGTGTATACAAAATAACGAACATTTCATGAACCAAAAATTCCGCTCACTGTTCATTAGCTTGGTAGTAGCTCTTTCCGAAAATTTCATAGCCAAAATTAAGTACAGGGTTGTTATACTGAACTTATTTCGTACGAAAACAATTCTTTGATAATTTTTGACATTTCGATAATTTTAACAAATATTTATTATTAATGAAATAGTTGCAAGGTAAATCAGAGATATATAGGAACTCTCTGCAACAAAATGTTCAGTTTAGAGATAAATGACAAAAATTCTTACGAAAATTTCGCAAGAACTTAATACGGGGCTTAAATTGTGAATAAGGACGAAACTTGTCCATCGATTTTTATGATCCATGTTTCACTTTGTTCATAGGTCATGTGACTTTAGAATAAACTAATAAAACTTGTCCCTTTTTTTCCTCTTCCTATCTTTGATGTTTTTTTTCAATAATAAAAAATTTTATTTTTTGAAGAAAAAAAATTTTTTTTTAAACACTCCTTTCTTTACAACTTCGATTGATTACATTGAGAAACAGTGCAGAAACAGATTAAAGGTATTTTAATTCTAAATTTATTCGGCCAAAATCGGTCACGTCGTTCTCGTGTAATGACAATACAAAGTACAATGTTTAAGTTACAAAGTGGCCTTTCTGAGCTAGTTAGGGTGACTAAACACGCTCAGATTGTAGTAATATGTTCACAAAAGTTGTTAAGCTTTACCATGGCTGCCAAATAATGCGAGCCAAAAATTTGGAGTCGCTTGAAGTTATGATGAAAAAAATGAAACACAATTTTTTTTTTTAAAGTGTAGGATCATCTGAGAATTGGTAAAAATCGATTTTTTTACGTCGTATAGATATTTCATGGGTACTGATTAACTCAGTGGATTTGACTCTAACCGATACAATTTACTAGAAAGTTGATACAAAAACTCTATGCCAAAAACCACAATTACAAAGCAAGTGAGTTTTAGTAAAAAAAAAGTTTTGCTGTTGTCTCCGCAAAACTGTGTCGTATATCAGCCGAGTAAGGCTCATAGTATTCAATTCATTACTTTAAACAAACAAATTCCAACATATTCCTCCAATGATGTCTATGTCGTCGGAATACGCCAGAAACATATGGCCTTTCGTGTTAATGGTCTTGCTCGTATTTACTGCAGTTTTTCCATTATTATCTCCATTAAAATCTACACTATCATCCACTATAATTACCTCCTGATCTTCAGTAGAAGAATCTGAGTGGAGTAGTGGTAAAAATTTGTCTCTCCACATTTTGAGCACACGCTGCTTATCAGTCACCATATTCCCATTCTCGTCCTTGCAGGAGGGACGTTCTTACCCTCTGGGATTCACCATTCATCCTGCATAATTCGCTTTTCTCACTCTCCCTCTGCTCCCACCGCCATTTTTTCGCCTTAATAGTTGGTTTTTCTCCCTGACTCAGCCTCTTGTACCTCTCACTCGCAGCACGCGTTGTAATTGACTATTACGTTCCCATACGTGCAACTTCTTTTTCATCGGTTCAATGCGACATTCTTCGTCGTGCCTTGGCTTATCCTTCTGTGATTTTTGATAGAAAAGATCTGTCCCAGCAACGGTTTCCAAAGAATGGGAGATGTGCTTCCACAGCACATGTGGATCCTCGGGAGGGGGGTATTCTGCCTTAGCAGGAGAGAGAGCTTCTGTCTGTCGATAGGACATTGATATCTCCGGTATTTGTAGGCTGTCAATATCTAGCTTTTCCTGTGTTCGGCTTCGTACGTTTTTCGCCCTGCTCAGTCTTGTGCGAACTGTCACAGCTGAGGCGATATCGGCTCCTCGAATCTATGCGCTCACTCACTGGGTTGAACCTTCAAACTGGGTGTCGCAGTCTCTTGCCAATTATAAATCCGCATCCGAATTCTTGCTTTCGCTCATGGCAGCTGTAGTAAATACGGCAGTTTATCCATATCCATATCCTGTCGATCGCATTTCCTGGATCGCTGTGATGCCAGCTTTATTTTTTCCGAGGACATCCGCCAATTGAAAGTGGCACCAGTCCTGTATAGCGTTCGCACATTCCAGGTACATATCCTTAAATCGTGGTCCTTATAACGTTTGCGAGGATCGCCAACAGTTAGGGGGTTTGTTTGTTCATTATTTTTTCTCTGCGTATTTCCATTGCCTATATATCGGTGGAGGGAGGCAATCCCAGCCCACCGTGGGTTGCACTTTACCTATGGCCAGGAGATTATGTTTCAGCCGCCCATTATGGATCAGACGCTGACCAGAATGCAGTGTGTGGAAGGAAACTGGATTTTGGTTTCTTCAATTTTGATCCGCCGTTGCCCAGGGGTGGTGGCTCATCCGGCTTCAAAGGACAGAGGAATATTTCCACTACTTCGAAGTACTTCAGTGACAGAGTCACCTGATAATCCTGAGACGTATCAGTAATTGCATTACCTGGTGGATGGATCGATTCCGGTTCTCAACAAATTGAGTGCAATACGAATAGGTTATGAGAAGAATATACAATTTGACAAAAATATACATTTCCATACGGTCACCCAAAGTTTAACACATTGAGGGAGTAATATTAGACCCTAGATATCTTTGGGTTTTCCGTCTGTTTGGCTTGCTGGTTCATAACAATCATAATGAAATGAAATTGTGGAAGTAATTATTATTTTCTACAACGTAGCCTGGAATTGAAAATCAGAGTTATGACCAGGCCCTTTATGATACCTCTCTTTATAGTCTAAAAATTTGGTATATAACCATTTTCCGATACTTAAGTATTGAGTAATATCCTGGAATATACACCATACAACACTTCCGATGTCAATGAATTTTGGTACTAACCTGCATTTTGTCAAACTCCACTCTGGTATTCAATATGGACGTTGTTGCCACTCCCTTTGCGGTACCTCCATTTAAACTCGAGGCAGTATACGCAATAGCTCCCGGAAATTAAACCCAATCTTAATGGAACATTACTGATAACTCCCAATATAAAATACAATTAAAATCAATTTTCAATTAATCATGTTCTATTTTAAACAATATATGTAAGATTGTCAATGTTATCGGTGTTAAGGCGATTTCGATTCTTGGAAACAAGTTCGGTAGATAGTGGCAGCACTCTTTGCTGAGAACAGTTGTTCCGTAGAATGACAGGAATGTTTTTGCTAGATTTGTTGTACGTGGATTCAATATGTATGGCTTTCTCCGTCATGCCAAAGGTTTGGAATGTTTAGTTATAGGGTCCTGATTTTATTGCTTGAAAAACACTCGATTGTAACATCAGCCTCTTGTTCATCTAAAGTTATAGCAAATGCAAAATAAATATATTTCTCAATGTAGGAAATCGTTTCTTAACCGAGTCTCTGTTATTCTAGAACCGCTTTACGTGGTGTTTGCGCACACTTATCCCCATCCTTTTGTGAATTCAGTGGCGGCATAAAAAGGCCGCGGTGGGATAACGTGTGCGCAAAAATTTATACATCCAATTGGTTCCCGAAACTGTTCAGTGAAAGACCAAGATTTTAGCAAAAGAACATCTGGCAGAGGTCAAATGAAACCATTTATTACACTTCTCTTAATCAGATGTATTAAATTCGTATTTGTAGTCACTATTTTAAAATAAAATTTGAAGGGAATGGTTTAAATACACTGGACATGTTCACTGGAAAAACAGCTGCATAAACTATTTATAAAATATTATTAAGCAGACAAATATTTATATTTTGTTTCAAATATAAAAATAGTTATATAGATACTGCTTCTTTACAGAAACTACCTGGACCGGAGCTTACAAGAACCGAAAGACGGGGCAAAATTATTCGAACACGGTTTCAAAAAGACCGAAAAACGATACTACAGGAACTGAAAAACGGGATGAAAAGAACGGTAACATGGTTCCTGAATAAGGGTACTCGTTTCCAAAGGAACCAAAAGTGTTAGCCTTTCGGTGGGGGTACGAAGATGTGTATTTTTATCAAATTTTATATTCTTATAATAAGATACTTCACTTAAGCCTCTTTGAACAGCAATTTATTGAGAACCGGAACCGGTTCAAATACCAGGTTCTTCTCGGAACTAGACTCGGCAGAAAATGTGTATTTTTATCAAACTTTATTTTCTTATAATAAGATATTTATGCCTTGTTAACGCTGCCATGAAATTGACAATTTCGGATTGAAATTTTACACTGTTTATAGTTCCTTTCCACTAGTGTATGTCGATGAAAACTTAAAATTTCAATTAGATGAATGTAACCACGTCTTCAGTGAACGAAGTCCACACATAATTATCAACGGCGTTGGAGGAACAAAAAAAAATATAAATCGACGGCGGCAACTAAGTTTTTATAAAATATGACTTTTCGGAAGACGTTACTTTCAGGCTCATGCGTTGGTTGTGTAGAAAAATTAGTTATTTTTTTTAGTAATTCGGGCCTCTAAAAGCGGCTTAGCCAATAATATCGGCTAACATTTTAAGTAGAAGCGTTCCTTAATGACGGCGGCGTGAACTTCAAAAAATTGTCTGCGACGGCGGCACATGATCGCATTGTCGGCTTCGTTCTCCTGCACATATGCAAAAAAGAGTACTAGGTTAATTTTGTTGTGTAAAAACAGCGTTTTCTACGACAATTTCAAGTCAATTTCAACGTAATTATGGTAGATATTTCAATTTTGTAGTTGTCAAAATATATGCGAAATTGAGCAATTTCACCCAAATTGTGAAAGATTTCAATTTCGCGGCAGCGTGAACAACGCGTAAGCCTCCTTGGGACAGCAATTTGCTTAGAATCGGAACCGGTCCAAATACTCGGTTCTTCTCGGAACTGGGCTCAAAAGATCCAGGTTTTAAAATACTGGAAACCGCACTTACACTAGATACAAACTTACATATCTCTGAACACGTATTTGTTTTTGTCAGGGGAGTCCCATGCCACAGCCGATCAACCTTAGAGTTGGGGAACATGCAGGATTAAGTAAGAAAGAGATATAGCGATAGATGACTGGAATCATGTAGGGTTGCTCAATGCGTTTTTTACATATTTGCCTTTGTGCACTGAACCAATGCCAAAAAGGGAAAAATGGATAACAAGTGAAATAAAGCAAAATGTAATGAAGAGTTAGAGTAAAATTATTTATAGAAGTTGCAATTAAAACACAAATTTACTAAAATAAAGAATTTTCTCATTCTGCATGGGTTGCCAAGTCTGTATAACTGTTGCTCCAACTTTTCCAGTGACTTTCCTTGATTTTCGGTCAAAAAAAAAAAACAGCTGTTGCACACTCTCTGTATATTACTCTATGTTTTTTGTTATTCAACTTTCTAATGCAACAACAAAGATTGCTCTAAAACTGTTCATTAAATATTTCAAATATTTGTCGTAAGTACCACCTTTATATAAGTACAACAGCTGTATATATGTTGTTGGTATTTCCCCCACAAAAATATTATACGACAATACAACTTATACAGGTACTTATGTTTTTGAGTTGTACTACCTGTAACAGCTGTTTTTTGTTTACATTTAGCCAATTTTTGTTATCAGTGATTGTAAATTGGATATTTTGTATTCTTACGAAAATTAAGAAATTAATATTTGCAAACTTATTTGTAATAAAATGGAAGGAGTTAAGGATATTCCGACAAGTTTTGCTCATAGAATAACACATACATAGATAAACTTATTCTCTCATCTGACGTTTCATTTCACGCTCTTCATCGTCGGTTTGTGGAAATGAGAGCAATTAAATTTAAAATTATCTTACACCAGGTGGAGTTACAAAATATGTTCACTTAACTTTTTCCTGTCGTTTTGGTGTAGAACTGAAAAATTTAAATATATTTTGCACGTTTTTGTTGACTTTTATCGTTGGTATACATTTGTATTGTATTTAACACAACTAGTTTGCCACAAAAACACGAAATTCGGTTGTTGATCCTTTATTGGTCGCTGTATACTATTGCCAATATCTGGTTTTATTGAACCCATATTTTCCACCATCCAAAGCTTCTTCTATTCCGTTCATAATTTAACGGGTTGCTCACAAGTGAATAATTTTTCTTCAAGTAGGACGTAACGACTAATGACTTTAAGACACACCCTAAATGTAGACTTAAAATGCACACGGCCAAAGAACATGCGACTTGCAACTGATGTTTTCACTCTGCGATCAACTTGATGACCGATTCAGTGTTGGTTGGTTGACATAATTTGGGCCATTTTGGCATAATTTGACACTTGGTTTTTCTAAAAATTATGCCAAGTTCCGTTCAGCATAATTTTCCTAAAAATGTTCAAATGTTTCTAATTTTAGTGTAATTTTTTAGTACAATATTTTTGCAAAGGGTATCATTTTGCGTATTGAAATTTGTTCCCTTTAGTTTATTAGAAAAATCTATTTTAAGAGCCTATTCATCAGTCTTTTGTGGTATATAACGCGTTCTAAAGTTCTCAGACAAACGACGAAGCATCGGCAACAACAAAATTGTGCAGGCTGTTTCTTATGCGTTAGTTACCCCACACCAAAACGTCTAATATTTATTGCGTCAATTTTTTTGCAGCGTTTTGAATCAAATGCATACAATACACCAATGTTTCCTCTCGATGACTAATACTATTCAAATATTTTAAAATCGCGGATGTTAACAAATTAATAGAAACTATTAAAAACACATGTTAATACACTCTCGATCAAATGATTAGAACCACTTAAATTTCTGATTTTAGTAGGTAATTTCATCTTAACGTGTTTGTCACGAGCTAACAGCTTACTACTATCGGAAAGGGCATTTCCTTAAGATTGCAGAACTAACAACAACAACATTAAAGTTTAATCCAACAAAATTATAAAGGTCCTTTTCCAAAAAACGACAAAAAAACATACAAGTTTTTACGTTCATATGATTAGAACCACTTTGAATTTTTAAATTATTTGCACGAACTCACATTTGATTTGTACATCCAACAATTAGTAAAAGAAAAATATTTCTATCTAATAAATATTAGTGAAAAATGGGTAAGAAAAGTATTGGGAACACATCGGAGAGAACCAAATCGATGCATATCATTCGTTAGAATATTCTTTTGGGGCCATTGCGCGGCAAATTGGGAGAAGTCTCAAAACTGTGCTGGGATACTTTAAAGTTGTTGAAAACTATATCAAGAATTACAACCGATCAAGAATCCAACAGAAAGAGAAAAATCTTGAGAATTACGTCAAACTCTTCTATTTCAGCACCAGAAATCAGTCTCAAGCTGGTATCCAGGCAAGTACCTGAAATTTAAGAATACTGAAGAAATACCTCCGCTGAATAATGTGTGGACATTCTCCTAAACTAAACATAATTGGAAATTGTAATTTCCTTTAAGGGTAAGAGATCATGTTTCCTCCGGTTAGTGAGAAAAATGTAAATGCCGCGGGTGGGATTCGAACTCACATTCGCTGGACGTGTATTAACTTGAACCATATGGTAGGGACAACCAAAACAGAACGAGACAACTACAATTAGAGATGGGCGCGTGCCTAATTTTCTAGGCACGACCCGACACAAGCACGAAGTTGATATTAACACACACGCACATGCACGAACGACTAAATTTTGCCAAAGGCACGATCCGAACGAGCTTGAACTTAGTAATTGCAAACACGCACGAAAAAGCTCGGTCAAACACAACCGTATAAAAACAGTGTATAAAAACCGTATAAAAACATTAGGTAAAAGGCTATATATACAGGGTATATATATATACATAGTATTATATATACCATATAAAAAGGGTATATAAATATGTGTACCAGCAAAAGGATTCGAAACAGGATTCATGGTTATATAGTTTTTTCAATAGTTTTTATTTCCAGGGAAATTTGCCCATATCCACCAATGTGGAGCCATCAAATTTCCAGCACGAACACATCGTGCACACGCGTGGCACAGCAAAAGGCCCGTGCCTACCTCTAATTAGAATAGAGCATTCTATGTACAGGGTGATTCAGGAAGTTACGGACAAATTTATCCAGCGTATTCCTTGGCTCATTTCATGAAGAAAAGTCCACTAGGACCATATCCGAAAATGCAAGGGTGCGAAATGGCAGCGGGTTCAAAATTTTCGGATTGGTGGTCGGAGGGTGGTAGGGTAAAGTTGCTAACTTCTGAGCCAGTGGTCGGATTTTTTTTGCGCTTGTTGGAAAGGTCTTTAAGAGGCCTTTCCGTGTACATTAACAGATCTGTGACAGAAATATTTTTGAAGTTGGGGCGATTTGATCGCTGCTCTTCATGATAAATGAAACGGATTCCAAAAGAAACTATCCAAAATTGATTATCCAAGATTGATAAAAATTGTTGAAAACCATGGATCTGAAACAAAAATAAATTTATTTTTTAGTTTTATTGGTAAAAATATAATAGGTGAGTACCAATATTTTTGGATCTGCAAATCATCCTTAGTTAAGTTTTTGTTGTAAATGTTCAAAAATATTTGAACATTTTTGTATGAAATGAAGACACAGAATGTAACAAATTAAAACCATAATAATACTTAAGTTGAAAGGTTAAGGATATTATGTGGGAGTCATTAGGCCTGTTTTTTTATTCCCTATTAAAATATTTTTTCAACCACTTTGTATGAAGATCTAAGCGATATTAAACGGCTCCCCATACAAAGTGGACAAAAAATTAGTTTAGCAGGGGATAAGAAACACGCATTTTATTTGTTTTGGAATCAGAATTCAAAAAAAAACCAACAAGGCAATTTTAGCGTAATGGTTTTGCAAACGGCACAATTTTTGAGGTCATGTCTCTGGCTCTGGCTACACTGGAGAGAATTCAGATTAATATTTGTCTTTGGTACTCGTCTATTGCTCTCTTCTAAAAGGAGAGAGAGTAAAAGAGTAGACAATTTGTACACAATCCAATGAACATGAGATTACTTGACTGTTGATTAAAATATTTAATCCATTCAAACAAAAAATTATTTGAATTTTTCGTGTAATATCAAGCAATCGTTTAATGGAAAAATTTTGAAATTCTCCATATCCTAAATGATTTCAATATACAATATTCCTTTTATGGCCTCAATATAAAAATTTCAATCGGGTTATTTGACCTGAAAATATCATCATCCTATAAAATTCCCTTTATTTTTAACCCAGAGCAAAGGCCAGGGCTGTGATAAAGGGATTATTTCCAAAGAAATTATATTTTCAAATTGATTGGAATACATACATAAATCTAGATACCCAAACGATGGGACTTGTAATTATGTTCCCAATTCAATAAATATTTATTATTTTTGGATTCTTGGCCAATTTAATTATAATAAAATTATGTGGTCAATGCTTGGAAAATAATATCAAGGTTATGAATAAACTTTATATAAAATAGAAAATGGTCTTGAGCTTGAATAAATTTGAAAGTAAATATTGAAGATTAAAATTCTAGTTTAAATTTTAATTAATTTGAATTTTCTGCCGATGTTTCATTGGACCTTTTCAACATCTTCAGGGAGTGTAATTTACTAGACTATATAAATACAAATTATCATTCATAATACAGAATTTCGTTAACGATTTTTATTCGTATCAGGTGTTCAAGTCAAAGAACGCACGTTAAGGGATATACATTGATAGCTATGAATTGATTAGAGTTTGTATCTGTGTGTATGTAATCGATCCGTCTGGGTTGTAGCGAATTGTATACATATGTATGTACAAGATATGTATAAAAACAAAAAAGATGTTTTCTTGAGTTTAACGTCGAAATAGGAATTGAGAAGTTTGGCAAATTCTCTTTTTTTAATTCGAGAAAGAACTGCTTTGCCCATCTTTTGATACAGCGGGTCCAATGACCCTTTTTGGTGCCAAATGCCCCCTTTGTACGTGTGGCTCATTTCCGACAAGGCTGCCATAACTCAAAGTTTATCGGTTTTGCACTGAGTTCTTTCAGGCAAATTAATTCATTTATCTAAATTATGTATAAATTCGCCATGAAAGAGTTTTAAATTAGCATTTTGCTTACAATGCTACACAAATTGTAACTTTCAAGTCATGTGTCCGCCGACTACTGAGATTCAAATGAATTTCATATTGTGACATATTGTTGTTTAGTCTTAATACTCAGCTGAACCTGAATTTGAGATTTCCGCATAGAGTCTGCGTAAACAACCACATGCTTTTTACAGGGTGTCGTTTGGTAATTTAGTTGACATGCCCATAAGTGAATTGAGAATTTTTAAAGTCTCAACTTTGTATGGGGAATTTGATCCAATTTCAGCGACATTATGACAACCTCCACATAAGTATCCAGTCGCGTCCCCTTATTAAGCCCGGTATTCAGTTTTCATGAAATTTTCGTTGACGTAAGAAGCACGTGTATAACGAATAATGCAAATTTAATGAACGGAAAATTGCGCTCACTTTGCGAAATTCAGCTCTCTGCGAAAATTTCGTAGGCAAAATCAATTTCAGGGTTGTTGCGTCAGAATTATTTCTTACGAAAACAATTGTTTGGGACTGGAATATTGACTTTTCGACTATTACAGCAATCAAAAGTAATACCACATGCGCAAAAATAATATGGAGTGCGCAAAGGAATTATAAATGAAATATTTGCAAGGTAAATCAAAGATTGGTGGTTACTTTCCGCAACAAAATTATCCATTTAGAAATAAATGACGGAGCAGAACAAAAAAATAATAAAGTAAAGTTTTAAACTTCCCGCTGCGACTTGAAAAATGCCTCCCGATCCAAGCGCCAGTTGAAACCTACTTCATTTGACAGCTGTTTGTTTAGTAGTGTGACCCACCCTCGAGAACAAACAATTTTGTGAAATTACGCATTTTGAGAAAATTGTTTTTGTTGTAAATGAGCCGAAATCTAACCGTTGTTTTATTTCAAGTGTGTTTCAAGTGATTTATTATTTGTATTCTACTAGAGTTTTTACCGATTTTTATGTGGTTCTTTGTGGCACCGTTACACACAAGGACTTCGACTTAAGCACATATTGTGCTTGTTATGGTTTTTTTCAGCTTGTTGTTTAGAAATAGCGCGCTGAATAGTACATGATTACTAGGTTCAAATATTTCATACATTTGTCAAAAATTGCTAGCAATTTCTGCCAAATCCTGTGTTTGAGTTGGGGAAAAAGATTGGAGGCTTTTAATTGCCACAATATTACTTGGCATAATAAAATGAATTTTAAATTTCACAAGTTGTGAGAGAAGGCGGTCTAAAGTCCATAACTAAAGTTTTAATAACCCGTATTAATCAAACAACCCATAAAATTACAACAAGCTTAAACAACACTATTTGTTTTGTAACTTCAGATGCTAAAGTTAAATATGTATTTGTATGGCCCATTTTCAAAAGTGTCAACCCTTGGTCAAATAACAGATTCGTTGAAATCGGTTAATTATTGTAAGTCTGGAGCTGACTGTTCGAGGTTATGTAGGGGCTATATTGAGACTTCAACCGATATGACCCATTTTATAATCCTTATTTTCCGTCGAAGACGGCTAATGCCTTGTTTCCACTACAGAATTATTCGTAATTCGCTCTCTCATTCGTAATTCAATCTCCAATTACAAACCAAATTACGTAATTCACCATACAAAATTTTGAGAGCGAATTACCTTGTTTGTAGGTAATTCAGTTTGAATTACCTTATGAATTACGAACAAATCATTGCCTTCACTAATTTTTATCGAAAGTTTATCGAAACAGCGGCCAAAAAAAAAAATAAAAGCAAAGTAAAAGCCATTAAACAATATACAACGGATGCAAAAAAGTAAATTATTAAAAAAAAAATTGTGATGACCAGAAAACTATTGCCCACTGCGAAGTTAATGGAGGAGACGAAATTAAATAAAGAAAGGTAGATGGATATCCACAAATATTTTCTTTAATATGTACTCACTTTTTGTTGTTCCCATTCTTAAAATTATTGAAACAAAACAAAAAAGTAAACAACTGTCAGATCGAATTACGTATGTGTAGTGGGAACGGGGTAATTCGGAATAGTAATTCAAAAAGCGAATTAAGTAATTGGGGCTGTAGTGGGAACATGGCATAAGGTTTATAACTTTTGGAGCTGATAACACCAAATTTGATTTCGCCTTATAAATAGGAGCTTTATCAAATTGTGCCCCATATTCCGGAAAACTATTTTATAGAAAAGTATGGCACGGGATTCTGTACAACCAAGCTTCAAAGTACATTGGGGCTATATCAAAACTCTTACCGTAATCGGTTATATATGTGAACTTTACTTTGATTACAAGCCCTACATGGACAACAGGCATGCAGGCAGCCCCTTAGCATGTACTGAGAGGTGGGTCTATCTCCAACATTTCTGGGTGTGACGAACATTAGGATTCGAGCAGTAAATTATAATTCCCTATACCGCAGTGATGGTGAAGGTATCAAAATATATATTGTTGGATTTCCATAACCTGTTTGTGTGTACATCAATCTATTCTACGCCTTAGGCTAAAAACACACCGGATAAAGCAAAACCTGTTTTTTGTTTCGAAAAACAATAGAACATTGTTTCCTATAAGACCACCACACCAAAGAAAACGAAACAAAACAATCGTTTCGGTTTTGAAGTGTTTCGGTGGTGGTTGCCGAAAATACATGCCATTGTATACGAGCAACACACACCGAATGCAACAAACCTGTTTCGAACCAGTGTCGTTGACGATAAGTGCCTACTTTCTTATGGCGCAACACACACCAAATGAATCGAAACAAAACTAAAGCAAAACAGAAAAACATGTTTCGTTGCCGATAGGTGAACTGTCTGTTTATGGAACGAAGTTCCTTATCGCACCTTGCGGGAGGTCTCCTGTAAAAAACTTAAAAGAGTAGTTACGGCCTTTTGCATTTTACGTGACGATATGCATTGTCCCCAGATCGGGCTCTGGAGTAGATTTAATAAACATCTATGTTGCATTTGAACAGTTTTATAAATTCTATTTGTTGAAATCAATTTAACACTCATTTAACACTAACAATGTTCTGAAAATTTTTTTACTAAAAAATAAAAATAAATTAAATAAAAATATGAATTAGTGATAATTGTTGTGTAATTCTTGTTTCTAATCTATTATGTCTTTTTATCATCGTTAATATTTTACTTTTTTATGAGTGTTTTTTAATTATGCTGTTAGGAAATTTTGAAAAGACATCTTTGTCTTTAAATTTTGGTACCGTACTTTCAATGGCCTCTGATATTAGAAACTGTAATCTAGTTATATATATACATCTATTTCTTCATTCGTTAAATTTTGATAGTTCGGTATAACTGTTTCTAACTTGATTTTCTGCATTACCACCTTCTCAAACCTTTTCCAATTTGTCATTTTAAAGTTAAAATACGCATTCCCTTTTATTGCAACCAAAAATTCAACATCAACTCGTACACGATGAATTGACCTACTACCTCGTCGTCATGGAGAAAACCTAAAGAGAGGGATAGAATCTCTTGTCTCTTTCTCTATGATTTGCTGCTATGTTTACTATGTTTAAAAAAATATGGGCGTAGATGGAGAAAAATTTACAAATTAATTGAGGCAATTAGCCCTATCTGTAATTTTAAAGATACGGAGCACGGCAATAAACTTGCTATTGATAAGCTGTGGAAAGAATTAGCAACTGAAATGAATTGTCTTGTTCCAACGCACACCAAACGAAACAAGAAACCAAAAACTTTTGCTTTTTTACATTCCGTTTCGCCTGGTGTGCGTTCAAATAAAAAACGTTTTTTGACTATCGAATCAAAAACGGTTTGTTTGATCTGGTGTGTTTTCAGCCTGGTGTGTTTTCAGACCAAATATATTTGTTTTAAATTAGCATAAATTTATATAAAATAAATAAAAATATTGCATTTGGTCACATTCATTTGGCGATATGGAATAATAATAATATTTTAAATAATAAAAGAATTATTGATTATTAATGTACAATAGGGTGGAGTGAAATTAAAAAAAAAGTCACACTCGGAAAGAGATGTAGTTTGATATCCTTAACAAGGGAAAAATAAAGAAAAAAATGTTGAAAAATTTTTGCGGTCGCGCCGCGCCCTTAAAATTTCGAAAATTTTGATATTTTGATATTTCCAAAAAATCCTAAAAATGAACTAATCGACTTATTCTGAATTTCAAAGTTTGATCTTATTCAGTACGCAAACTTTTGTATTTGAGGCAAAGACTAGGAAGATCGACGAACAGTTGTAGATTTGGTGTCGATTTAAATGTTAAGTAAATTTTTTGAAGAAGGGACGATTTGACTTTTTTACTTTTTGCAATATTTTAACAATGAAAAAATTTCATAAAAATTCACCATTCACAGGTCTTATTGGTAGTATAATTGTGAGCATTTATTGACTACAAACACCAAAATCGGATCAGGCGTTCAAAAGATACATGCTTTCAAACATGCGTATTTTTTCAAGTTTCGTCAAAACGGTCATTTGGAGCCACTTCAAAGAGAATTACAAGTATAAATTGCTATAATTCATGAACTATTCATCCAATTTTGATGCGGGTTTCCCCTATGGGCTTCAACTTTACATTTGAAACAAGGAATATATATATATATATATAAATTGTTTTATAAATTATCTTATTCGAATAATGGTGTTATGGCACACCGGCGGTAATAAATGTGGGGTTTTGTCATATTTTACTTCTAAAAATTGTAAAACAACAAGATATTTTATTAAGAAGAATTCTGTAGTAGAATTAGCAGAGTTAGCCAAACTTTTGTTCACGAGATATTTGTTGCTCTCGACGTTTGTGTAAAAAACACCATTAACTAAAAGAAATTACTTATTGTATGTTTTTAATTGCATAATTTGGTCACGATATTTGCCAACAGACTTAAAAAAAAACATTGTTGATAAAGTGATCCAAAAAAAATGCATTTTTTGCGCATGCAGAAAATTTAGGTTTAGCAATGTTGTTTGATCAGAACAAAACGATTAGAGAAATGGCTGTTAATAAAATTAAAGAAGCAATAAACATTTCGACACAAAATCAGGGTCTTCGCGTATTTAAAATACCGGAATTAAATTTCAATGCTAAACACTACTTTGAAAAGATTAACTCCAAAGATCTCAATGCTTCGAATCCACCTGTTCTGCAAGGCTTCTCAAATGAAATCCTACAGCAATGTATTGAAACAACTTGTAACAATATATTAAATGCTTTAAAAAATATTACTTGCCATTCCCAAGCAGTTGAAAGGAGTGTTCGTTTGGTTACCGAGGCTTGCGATTATGCATATGCTGAAGAAAAACGAGAGGGGTTTATTAGATGTAATCTGAAGTCAAGATCGGTAATTAATAAATTCGATTCAAAAATTCAGTTTTTACAGAAAACCAAAAAATATAATTCATTTCAATAAATACTAAAGATAATAACATACTAGTTGTTTTAAATTATTTAGAAGTGGCGCCAGTGTGCCATAATACCATAAGACAAAAAATATATGTATGTATTCCTTGTTTAAAATATAAAGTTGAAGCCCATAGGTGAAAACCGCATCAAAATTGGATGAATAGTTCATGAATTATACCAATATATACTTCTTATTCTCTTTGATGTGACTCCAAATGGCCGTTTTGACGAAAATTGAAAAAATACGCATGTTTGAAAGCGTGTACCTTTTTGTTTCTGGTCAATAAATGTTCAGAATTGTGCTACCAATAAGGGTTGCTAATGGTAAACTTTTATAATAAAAATGGTAAATTTTTATATAATCATTATCAAAAATATGCGAAAAGTAAAAAAGTCGAATCGGCCCTTCTTCAAAAAAAATACTTTACATTCAAATCGACACCAATGCTACAAATCTTTGTCGATCTTCCTCTTCTTTGCCTCAAATACTTTTGTTTAGGTACTGAATAAGCTGAAACTTTGAAATTCAGAATATGTACATTTGTTAATTTTTAGGATTTTTTTAAAAATAAATATAAAATATCGAAAATTTCCAAAATTCAAGGGCGTGGCGCGACCTCAAAAAATTTTCAAAAATTTTTTCCTTATTTTTCTTTTAGTAAGGATCCTAAACTACATCTCTTTCTGAGTGTGAAATTTTCAAATTCTAAAAAAAGTATGTTTTCACTCCACCCTAATGTACAATCAACTTAAATCGTCAGAAGAATGTGATATATTTTTGAACAATTGTTCCTTAAGGAAAGCAGCGACAGGTAATGAATGTAAACCTCCTTTTTACCTAACTCGAATTACTACTTATAAATTCTGACACCAATAGTTTACTAACAAATCTGGCCACTCTCTCAATTGTTCTAGTGAGCTTCAATTTCCTTATCGTTCCCTGTTTTCTATCTCGCCACCCGTTCTACTCTGCTTTCCTTCTTTATATAAGTGGAAGTATATAATTATAGGCTGAAATAATTCTCTTTTCAGGACAAACTGAAAAAACAGTTGCTGAAATTTTTACCCGAACGAAGAACAAGTAAATCTCGTAGCTGTCTTTCACAAACAGCCACGAAGAAGAATCTTTGACAAATTACTTCCAGATAGTGAAGTTGAAAGTGGTATTGATGATGTTCTGCTGCCGTACATCATCCATTTTGTAAAGCTCTAAAATGGAAGGGGTATGTACGGATTGTAATCAAGGATGAGTCCAGATTTAAGACCAGTTACTAGTTAAAAGTGTCTTCGGTAGCGTCTTGAAATAACCGATTCTGCAGAAAAGGTGCATTAGACTTGAGCTGCGATTCCGAGTCTAAACGCGTGTCTGGCTGTTAGAAAGTGTTCAGTGATCACAGCTTCTAGCATAGAGATATCTTTTCTAGGAATGGATATTAAGTTTAGCGTACGATTCTGCATGTAGGGCCACGAGACGATCTATCATTCGTATGTCTGAGAGCTTCAGGTTTATCCATGAGCTTGTAAGCAGAACGAGACATACCCACACGCTTCATATCCAGTATGGTTCCTGGAATGTTCCTGTGCTCCGGCTCCCGCTTAAGGTGAATATCAAACTAATTGGTCCTCTCAGTTAGAAATGAGCGGCAGTTGTGGCAGATCTTAAAGTCAGGAATACAGATTGTGGAGATTTTTTAGTAGACTGACTGTCAGAGTAGATGTTGATACCCCACGCTGCGCTGACGTTTCTCCCTAGCCAAAGGGCAACTTCTCCGATTGCCATGACTTCTGCCTGAAAGATACTAGAATGGTCTGGTAGCCTTTGTGCAGGGTCTGCTTTGAGCTCTTTCGAATAGACTCCAACTCATACTTTGCCAGCTATTTTAGTTGGAGCCATCAGTGTAGAAGCCTAAATACCTTCTATAACCTGGTATGATCCCTTCCAGTACTGCCTGTCCGAGTTACGAGTGAAGAAGTTTCTCTCAAGGATTGAAGTTTGTATCATATAGTCGACTTATATTGTGGATTGCCGCATATCCCTTAAAATCGTCCCATGGTCATATGGGCTAGTGGTGCCTTGCAATGAATGTTTTCGGCGGACTTCCGACATTGCAGCCACTTGCCTTTCCAGCACATCTAGTGGTAGGAAAACTCCTTCGTCTTTTTATATCGTTTTACAAGGAGCTGCAGATCATATCCCTATTTTTTGACTTAATAAAGTTATCAAATTAATGAGCCCCTGGTCAACACCAGCTGCTGATATTGACGATTTTATCTATACCGGTAAGACGCTGTTAATCGCACTCACTACGTATATCGACAAATGCGACAGGAGTGTATTCCTTCGGGTAAAAGATAGATTTCTCTATGAAGCTGACTGGTATTTCCGTCGATTTGCCCTTCGTCGAAGCGTGCTGGCATGTGAAAAGCTGTGAAATGCCTGTGGTCATTCGCAGATATGAAGCAATCATCCTCTCTAATGCCTTCAGCAGGAAAGATGAGCGACTGGTTGGTCTAAAGTCTTTCAATGTCTTAAAGTATTTGCGATGATTTCCCCGCTTTCAACCTTCGATTCCCTCCATCTAAACCAAAATATGTAGTCCACATTGTAACGGTTTTGATGCTATGCCATCAGGGCCAGATTATTTGTATGCCTTAATCGTAATTACCCAGTGTAGTGTTTCTTCTGTCACGATATTTCACGTAAACTGCGAGATGGCGTGGTTGTTGGGTGAGTCCAGCCTCATGTATTCGGACCAGTTTCCCGGTGAGAGTGTGTTAAACAGGAGTTCTAACCCACTCTATGCCGGTCATCGCACTTTCTGTTTTTTCAAATATCCCATAGAGGCCTGAGCCGTCGTGAGACTGTGCTCAGTCTGGAATGCCTGCGCAGAAATGTCTCCAAGACCTTTCCTCTCTGTCCGTGCGATTTTCAGATCCATGTTCCACCACGATGATTCATTTTTACCTCGGTAAGTGATATGTTAAGATCTGAGGTGGTGAGAGAAACTGGACCCTCAACCTCGGCGGTATTAGCTAGTTCGGAAAGAGGAATGGTTTCATAAACTTTGTTAAATTTATTCTTCGAACGTTTCTTGGATCGTATATAACAGCGATGTTCTGCGTGAGGGCAACGCTAAGTAACGTTGGGCGTAAAAGGAAAGCTCACTCGACACCTTCCATCCATTGATCAACTCGAAGGTATCCTGTGACGTAAAAGTTAGTGGACAAACAACAATCCATGATAGTCCCTCCCAAATAGTATGATGCGCATTTCCGTCCGCACAAAGAAGAAGGCCCACTTTATCTTTCTCCGTCTCATCAATTAGCTTCCTTAGCAGAATTAGTACAAAAAAAGATTTAGTACAAAATAATGTTTCTTTTAAAACCTTTTTCTGGTATACGTGATTAGCTTCAACTCAGATATTCGGTAACAATTAATTAGAGAAAATTGCGAAAGTTGCCACGCCCATTTATAAAACACTTCCGAAATTATTGAAATAAGATTAGGCTTAATATCTTCAAACGCCAGTCACTCACTAAAACAAAGGTGATGTGGGGTACCTCCCATACAAAAGTTGAGCAGCGGTTTGGTTGGTCGGCATCAGGGACGTACGCATGGGGTGGGCCCCCCCGAAATTATGTCTTTAACAGGTGATTTTTGAATTTAGTGCTATTTTTCAATCTAAATATAAAGCTGGGCATGATAACTGCCGTAATAGTATATACATAATTTGTATCAATTCCCAGCAAAAAATTACGCATGTTAAAAAGCAGTAATGGAAGCAGAAATTCTTTAGAAGCACTAGCCAATGCGCTGATAGATGCGCATTATTTTCGAACAAAGTTCCCACTTATAAGCTCTCGATAGTGCCAAATTAAAGCAACATACTCATTGCTTTCAAGAAGCTCTTCTTTGTTTTCAGAAAAAACCTTGTTTTTCATGTGCTTATTTTACGGTACGAAAAGAAAACACGAGAAGTTTTCTCACTTACTTTTGGCTTCCTGGAAGCACTAAAATTTAATTTTTTTCTAATGACCACAAAAAAGTATAAAAATATTTCATTTATTGCTTATAAGAAGCACTAGAATAAGGCGGAGCCATGATTCGACCAAAACCAGTGTTAAAAAAAATTAACCGAATTTTTTGTAAACATCAATCGGCCTTATTCCCATTGTCGTCATCAGATTTTTGTCATATCTATTACTTCGTTATCATATTAAGAAACTTCGAGTTTTTAATGTCTATCTGTTTCATATTTATTTTGTTTCAAGTGGACGAACATTTTTCTAGGTACAGTTTGTACTTAAAACAAACCACACGTTCTTCACTACGGCGGTGTTGAACGCTTAAGACATTATATAGCAAAATTTAAGCTCCAAATTTTTCAGAACGATAGTTAATTAGATAGAAAAATTTGTATCTGAACTGTAGTGTGGTAACTGTAAATCGTCGAACTATATATATACATATATACTCATATACGATATATATTTTATATACATCTGTAATATTAAATATCTCCGTACTTTAAATTTCATTTCATTTTAAATTGTAAAATGGTTTAATGCTCAATAAAATTCCCTATTAATTTAATTAAGTGTCAAGTAGTCAAGATTACAACTTTTTAACAATTACAAGAAGCGCTTAAACATCAATTCGGAGAAGCACTTCAGTGTAACATTATTATTATATCTGTACTCTACCTTACTGCACTGCATACAAGAAGCAAGAAGCAGTAAAGAGCTTTTAAACACTCCAACTGCTTCTAATTTCTAATAATTTTTTGCTGGGTTAGTATTAGGCAACATTTAGTCGCTGGTGTGGAATATAGATGTTTTTCCAACTCCTGTGCTTGATTAATACGAAATCTAACGTATGTAAACCATAACCGATTTAAATAAATTTTATGCTGGACACTATTTTATCAAAAGCTACTTTGGAATTGCAAATTAAAACTTTTATCACGCCAATATTTGTAATCCCCATACCATAGCTGGGCGGCTTTCTGGTTAGCCGACACGAAATCTACCGCAAACCACAACCGATGTCACTGAAATTTGGTACAGGGTCGTATTTTGTTAAAAGCTACAACTGTGTCCCGCTCATTTACGTTGTACTACGTACCTACTACAAAAGCTGGACAGACAATGTCCTGGTAGTCGCAATAAATCTCCGAAAACAAAATAGACCTTAAATGAATTGGGAATTGTATAATATTTTGCTCAATGCCACTCTGATAATTGATCGAAAGGAATTTGATTTGACACACATACATATGTGTAATTTTTAGAAAACTGATTTTGTTTCAAAATATTTTAAGAACTATTTCGTTTCTTCAATTTATGATTTTTTCATAAAATTCCTGGGAAATAACCTTTCATACGCAATCTACACAATATGACTCTATATCTGATATTTCAGTGAGCGGTACGAACGCATGATATTTTTGATCATGTGGTGTAGGATAAAAAAAAATAAATGGTTTCCCATTACATCCCATGAAGGGACTGGGGAGAACTTCTCACAATCACTGAGCTGTGCGCTTTCCAGTTTTCACTCACTGATTGGGACCTACAGTTTTACACCGATTCCGAACGGTATTTTGAGAAGCTTTTTTATGGCTAAATACTCGATAGTGTCGCCGTCACTATGCGAGGTGACCGCCGCCGAAAGAAAATTTGAAGGTGGTCAGAGCCGGGTTCGAACCCAGGATCTCATGTACAAGAGCCGCGCACACTAACCATTGCACCACCGACGGCCACGGTGTAGGATACAAACCATAAATCAATTGTTGTTGTTCAAGAAAAAATACAGCACTGACAGCTATTAGTTCAGTGTTAATAAAAGCTCTGATCGATTAGCCGAAAATTTGGGCAAATTTGTTAAAATTTTTACTGAATCGTGGTCGTTTACTCCAAAAGTCCAGTAAAAGAGAGCCAGAGAGCGAAAGTTATAACAGTTCGATCAGGGGGTATCTAAGACACAGCTGATCAACTATGTACTAGGGAAATGATGGAAAACAGATTGGATAGGCGAGAACATAGATTTAATTTATACATAGATTTGTCAACTCGCTCATCGGTTTAATGATTTGTGGAAGTTGCATGTTTTAGTGTCAACGTTTGATAAACACAGTTGAAATTGTTACTGTGAATGTTCAAAATATGTGAATATATGTATGAACATCGGAATGCAGAAAACTAAAAATTGAGGATTTTGTTTGATGTTAGCACAAATTGTACCAATTAAACAGCAAAACAGCTGGCAGTAGTTCGTTTCCTCATTGAAGAATCGCAAAGAGAAACGTCAGATGAGACGGATAGCAAATCTACATATAAATTAATCTGTGGGTGAGAGAGCAATAACCAACCAGAAGCAAACCATTCAGCAAACTAAGTTTAAATAGTGTTTGATTGATACTGAAGGCAGCTAAATTATGTTTTGTGTTGGTTGCGTCGAACAAAAATACGCATTCCCTTTTATTTCTGTCCTTTTTATGTCCATCCGAAGAGTACCTCGTCGTCATTGAGAGAACGTCATTGAGAGAAAGGATAGCAACTCTTGTCTATGGTTCGATGTTAGAGATCTTTTGCACATTTTGGTTGGAGAAATGTTAGCCAACAAATATTTGTAATCAAATCGAAGTGAAAAATAAATTAAAACCGGCAGAAATAAGTACAAATGAGTTTTTTAATATTTTATTTAATATATCACTGAAATTAAGACAGAAAATGAAAAGCTATAATGTGCAGAGGCATTCAGCAAATTCTGGTGTACCGACGACGAAGTAGATATGCAATGTAGCTACAAGCCAAAACGTATGTAGGAAAGGACAAAACTATATCAGCTGTTCCTTGGGAAGTTACTAGATCGTTTGCGTACTTTTTATGCCAATTTTCACAAATTTTCAAAAGTAAATTCTTGAAAATTTGAATTAGAAAATTGAACGAACAAGCTAAAAATGAAAGTCTAAATCAGAGAACATTTGTTTCATTGTGCCACTGTTTGGTGTAGAATGGTGATCTGTCGCTAGATGATAATCTAGGTTTCTTCTTCCTAAATCGAATGATATCAAGATGGGGACACATGCTATATCTAAACATCGGGAGAAACAATTCAATTATATTCACACATGCGTGCATTTTGGGACTCATTTTACTTACAATATACCAGTTCGCAACGATTCAAGTGCTCTGGATGAACGCAATACAGACCTCTTTTGTTTCTGTAAGCCATTTGGTAAAAATTCGGCATAATCCGGTTACGATTCAATTGTATAGGTTGTAGCACTGGCACAGAAACTGCAACGAGGCAACCAGGGATAGAATTATCTCGCAAGTGAGCCGTTGCATATCATAGTTTTTGATTCGGGAATTTTATTTTGCAGCTCCGCATACTCTCTATTATTCTGTCCCGAAACGGCAGTCTTTATCATAATACTTAGTTTATCAGGTTTATATAGAAAACTGGTACTAACTGGTGAGTAATTTCGATGATGTGAGAGGTGTCTTGCTACTCGCTAGAAGAAGGCACGTTTTGTTCTAGCAATTAGGAGTGTTGGATGGAAAAGGCTATGGTAAATTCTCCTTTGCTACGTTCAGCTTTTTTTTGGAATCTGATTCTAATTCTCGGTCTTGGAATCTAGAAATACGAATATTTCAGAAGTCTGATAAGACGCAATTCGATCCCTGACAAAACACTCATTAGTAGAATTTAAATGGAAAAGTTTTGTGCTAGAACTCGGCAAATTGTTATTAGAACAAAAAATACAAAATAAAAACATATAGGTACTAACATATTAAAAAAGTGCCTGCAGTAGGATTCTGGAACGCTTTATTGAAAAAAATCTGTAGTTAAATTGAGAAAATTCGGAAGTTTTGTGAATTTTGACAATTTAACTACCGACTTTGATCGTTGAAAAGTTACAGAATTCCGGTGCAGGTCTGGAAATTGCTCTTAATATTCCAGAATATTTGGAATTTATGTTTAGATTCGTGTAATTCTTTATAAGCACATTTGTCCCCGTCGAGAATTCTTACAGTCTCTAGGTGGTCAAACTATGTAGCTTGTGGTACCAAGGGAACTACTAATATGAAAACTTGGTCATACGCCAATTATATCAATATCATTCAAACAAACAACATAACTTAGGTAGATAAAAAATATTGACAATTCCGTATAGGTTTTGAGGTCCGTTGATAGTTTCTGGTTTAAAATCATCTTCGTTTGTACTTCGGCTTTGTTTTCCACTTTACTCATTTTTCTACAATTTTAAAAGATCAAGAAAATGAGTGCCGGAGGTGTTTTAGAATGGCATTATCCCACTGTCTGAGCTTTCGCACCTGTGAGATAAGCTAACTACTGACCTATGACACATAAGCTCTTGTAAATGCACTAGCATGATCTCATCATGGATCTGGCCAAATTTACATCTTTTAGAAGTTTGGATTTAGAATTTCGCAACGCACGACAGCTGTTTGCAAACCCCGAAATTGCACAATCTTCGTGCTCTTTCTTTTTTCCCTTTGACTATTGGATTTCCAATACCCAATGAATTATGCATTACCCTTTAGGAAAAATGAGTAAGCGAACGACATTTATTTTTCCGTATTTGTCCACCTAGATGGGTCTGCGATGGAACTGCGATGGATGATTTCAAGTCGGTTTTAATAGTTTTATTCAATAAATAAATAATATATATAACTTAAGCTAAGTATTAACGTCTAAAGTGGACATTTTACTCAAGCCACCACATCTGACGCCATCCCAGGCGATGTTTCATTGTCTGGGGTTTGGGGCTTTGTGTCACTTTCGTTGACATTCTCGTCGGGGTTGTGCATCAACCGATCATTTTCTGATTTGCGCAACTTCTTTTTGGATTTGTTGCGCCTTGCTTTGTTCGACCTCTTGCGTTTTACGTTGTTGGTCCTGAGATTGCCGCGTTGCTGTTGGCGACGGTGGCCATTTCCTCGTTCGACGACACTGCGGCGAGTATTGTTGCGGCGGGATTTGTTGGATTTATTAAGCTTTGCCTTTTTCGTGTTTCGGCGACGGACGCTGTTCTTGTTCTCCATCCTGCGACGTGAAACTTTTCTACGGTTTGCTACTTGCCTGTTACGGTTGATGCTTTTTATCTTATTTTTGGTATTGCGTCTGCGTACACGCTGGCGCCTGCGAATGGCGCGTTCCTCTGGTACAACATCGTCGTCTTCGTCGTCAGGAAAATCAATGTTATTGTTGCTGCGTTGTACGTTGTAATTGTGGAATGACTTCAAATGTCGAGCTAAACGTTGCTGTTTGCAAAACAGGGTGTTGCTGTCATTTGGCGACGGATATTGAAATTTAACTGAACCACTTACCATGCCAGGTTCCTTAATTTGTTCAACATCTTTGTCGGTTAGTAATTCAGGAAAAATTGATCCCTCATTCTCGTGGTTCCCATTCTCGTGGTGCTCATCATCGAGGGCTTCATCATCACCCCTGTCATCGACTTCATTCAAGAGTTTCGACTCGGAATTTTTATCTTCTACGACTTCCAACTCGGCGACGTTGTGGTGTTCTTTTGTTTTGGAAAAAAGGGATTTGTTTATCAATTGATGGTTTCGATCTGGGATATTTTGGAAATTCACCTGCATCTGTTGTCTTCACATACAGAAAGGCACATAGGGACACGGCCAAAAACCACAGTAATTTCATTTTGTTGAAATGAAATCCTTCGAACGCTGCTATCTGAATATAATACACGCTTGGCAGTTGCAAACACGTTATGCGTTTGAAACTTCAAATGTGTGGCGTTTATATCGACTCTTGTAACCCCAACCAACACCAATGCGAGGCATTAGCATAATAGTGCCGATTCTCGCCAAGAGACAGGGGTTACGAAACCAAAAACACGAGGAACCGCTTGCCAAAAAGCGATGGTACATTAGCAAGAAAATCATCAGTGGGGTAAATACAAAATTAACAAAGAATTGGCGCAACAAAGCTAAAGAAAGTTTTCGAATTAATTGATACGATGGATCATCGATGAGTGTATCTGTTTTAATAACCCCAAGCTTTGTGCTGTGACCCAACGAACTTTCTCTTCAGCTATGTCTGATGTAAAATTAAAACTAAACTCGTCTAGTTGATAATCACATATCTGTATATTTTTGATGGTATTGAGTTAGCTTAATTATAGAGGTAAATTGGTCTGGAAGGGGCAGGAGGGACTAAGAACTAAGTAATACTAAAGAGCGAAAGGGTTCACGCAATTTAACCTTGGTAAACTACTCGGCGACGGTTGCCACCACCACGTCTGACGTTGCGACGGCGGTTGCCGTTGACTTGCACAACACGGACACGGTTGTTGTTGCCACGACGACGTTTATTGCCGCCACGTCTACGGCGCCTTAAGTTGTTGTTGTTGACACGGCGACGCTTTACGTTACGACGGGATCCCTTGCGACGCCGGCGAACAATGACACGATTGGCGCGCTCCTCGGATCTACCCTCAGCAGATTGTTCCAATAGGGCCACCACACTGCCATCAGGAATGGAGTCCAGAACGGAGCGTGGCAACAAAAAGGCTGTTTTCCCGGTCTTTTCATCGACCACACTTTGTCCTTCAATTTCGATTATTTCGTCGGGTACCATAATGGCTCCCGCATGTTCGCGAGACACCATCATCTGAGAGGGTTGGCGATTCTTCATCGGGACATTGCTTTTTGGGCTGCCTTCAGAATTCATAGTTTTTTCTTCAGAGCTGTGCTCACCCTCCTCCTCATCGTCGTCATTGGCGTATTGTTCATCCATAAGATCGTCATCATCAGCTGCCGCACCATCCTCCTCCTCGTCGTCATCATTTTGTTTATTGACCAAGGAATTTTTCCTTCTCACATTTACAGGCTCATCTGCGTCCTCATCTTCTTCATCTTCAACAACTTCGAAACCCTGGACAATGGACTGTGAGCGGCCACGGGGAACCGTTAGGAAAATATAGGGATTGGGACCACCAACACCACTTTTGATTTCATGTATGACTCCACGCTGAGGTACAATGGGTTCTACAAATATTATCCAAGACAAAGGTACATGTATTAGTCGTTACGTTAAATTCAATTGACATATTAAATCCTACCTGCTAGGGTCACAACCAGCCCAGTTAGCAGCAAAAAGGTTAAACTCAATTTCATTTTGCCGGGAAATCCTTATTTGCCCGGGTACCTGTAGTTCACAGTCTTCCTACTATCTAATTGCAAGCGAGTAAGTTCTGAACGAACTGTTAGAACTGTTCTTTGCTGTTAAGGTTTTTATAAGAATTTTATTAAACGACGATACTCGTAACCACAAGCTACGCACACCCAACACTTTTAGCCAACTTGCCTAGAACATGCTAACGGGCGAATATCTAATGAGCGTGAATCTTTACACTTGGCTTTCTTTCCACCATTCCGTTTTCTTTTATCTTGGGACTTAACGCCGTTAAATGTACGAGGTATGTGTGTTAAGTGTGGGGAATATAAATATAGAAATATTCATAAGAAAACAAACCATTTATTTATTTACAAAAAAATTAAAAGGGATTACAATGATTGATTTCAAAACAAAAACAATTTTTGATTCCCTAGTACAGTAAGAGAAAAGAGAAGCAAGAGAAGAGGAAAGGAGATAAAAGAAATTGAATAAGATCAAGCAGATATTTCTTAAAACTGCGTGTGTTGCCAGGAAGACTGCTCCAAAGTCGAATGGCGTTAACGAAGAACAATCTTTTGGTAGATTTATTATTAACCATCTTCTCTATAAATGCAGTAATTTATATTTGCATACCCAGAACTGTAGGCTAATGGCAGGCATTCCAGGATCACAGACCCAATTATATTACCGATATATCAAAGACATATCAATATATCAAAGAAATTTAGACGATGTTCAACGGAGATCATAGTGCTGGCAACACCGTTGGGTCGCCAGAATTCAAAATTTTAGAAAAGTATTTGGTCACATGGGATATGGCACATGATAGCCACTCACTTGGAAGGGGCCAGATATGATTCCTTCATAGGGAGGTCCAAGTAGCTCACTACTTCCGGTGTTAAATTAAGTATGGTCCGGGCAATGGCTTTATCGAAACCCTCCGTCAGCTAGCTAGAGTGAGAAGGCGAAACGAATGAGCAGTCTGATTCGTTATGCGATCACTTATGCGTTTCAGGTTAAATAGGAGACCCTCTCACTGAAGCTCTTGGAACTTGCAGACAAAGAATGTCTTATCATACAAATAATGGGCCAATTTATGAACAAGGAGTCGGTGCAAGAAGCATAAAATCCTATACCTCAAATCCTCAAGCAAATCCAATACTAGGATAATCTTTCTCAATGTTGAGATACTGGAGAAAAGACGCCTATAATTTGTGTAGTGCATGAGAGAACAACTGGCTGTAAACTTCAGCGTCATATGAGATGAAAGCAATTCGTAACTGCATCACCAATGGTCTCTTTAATTCAGTTGGTGTGAGTAGACTGGTCATTCTTTAATTACTCAACGTGAGATATATTTCACTTACAACATATGGTCGGTACACGACCAAGGTAATTAGTCTTATCTAAAAAGTTCAGAGGTGTAGGGCTAGGAAACACATTTGGAAGAAATTGAAAATCCAAATTTCCATGCTTCACGGGTAAAATACAGGGTTTAACAGGTTTAAGAGACCAATTACGAATTGCCTCAGGGTCATCATTAAGATTTGAATGTGAATCCTCAATTGTACCAATTCGGTTTGGCATATTTTCAAATCGAGAATATATCATTAATGAAGAGCCTGAAAATTAAAGATCAAGTACACAGCCTTCGGGCACGCCACATTTAATACATTTGACAGCAGTGCGAACGAGTCCCACTTTGAGCTTCGGCGTGTGATTGGTTAGGTAGTCATTATCAGAAAATCCAAATTAATATTTCAGCTTCATACACAACAATTCATGATCAATGCTGTCCAATGTTTTCGAAAAGTCTAATAGGCACACATATCATCATAGTCAATGCATAAATCATCTAACGCACGCAAAGAAACAACGTTTATTGCTCGGTTGCCGCAACAATACTTTGATTGTTTTGTATTAATTTATTAATCGCAACCGATCATGTAGTTCTCCCAAATAAACTCATATATCGCAAATGTGTATCATGTTGATGCAAACGAGTTCCTGTTTGCATCAAACGCGTACAAAATTACGTTTGCCGCAAGTTTAAAAACGGTTGCGATAACTGAAATTAGCCATTTTTCTAACGAGTCGACTGTATACACAGTCTTATCCACTCGTTTGGCATGAACACTCACGCATACACATAAAAGTGATCACACACACCAATGCTTCTTTCTACCTTTTCAATATATCTTGGATGGACAATTGACGCGTTATAGTTTGCTGCGCTTTTAGTTGTTATTTGAATGCAATGCGAGACAGACGTGTAACTAAATAGTGAAAAAATAGACTTTTTTTTAAACAAACTTGTAAAAGTTGTAATAACAACTCGGTTGTTGTAACCGAAAGAATAGTTCATGGAATCGTTTTTCGTTACTCGCTAACGTTTTTCAGCTCTAATTTTTCATAACTCATTTACTGCAAACGTTATTCAGTTCTCACAAACGTTTTTTAGTTATGATGACCTACAACTCGGTTGCTGTAACCGAGGGAACAGTTGACGGAACCGGTTTCGTTTCTCGCAAACGTTTTTCAGCTTATATTTTTCAAAACTCGTTTGCTGCAAACATGACATGTATGGCTTAACAGAAGTTCGTTTCTCCCAACTACAGTCCCCAAACGAACTTCAGTTATCTGAGATTTCGTTTGGGAGGAACGAGTTTTTTCTTTGCGTGTACAAGTACTATGAAATGAGCGGAATCCAGATTGCACGGGGAACAAAAGACACTGATGCATTCCATTATCTTAAGTGACCTTAACTGGTTTGGAAATCACAGGAAGTATGCAGATAGGTCTATAGACATTTGGACTTGAAGCGGACGCTTTCTTGGCTATTGGAATAATATTATCAGCTTTCCACAGTTTCGGAAAAGTGGAAGTTATTATACAGTTGTTGAAGGCATGCGTAAATAAAATAAACACTTTTCCATTTTGTGTGTGAACTTGGGAAGAGCTTGTCCCAACCAATGAGCTGTGCGCTTTCAAGTTTTATACTCACTGATTGGGACACCGACTCCCAACGGTATTTTTGAGAAGCTGTTACATGGCTAAATACTCGATAGTGTTGCCGTCACTATGCGAGGTGACCGCCGCCGACGGCCAATGTACGGAAGTTGAATTTTGGTAAATCGTATCGACATTCCATCCTCGCCTATGCATTATATTGAATGTTCATGACCGACTTCTACCCATCACTTTCAGGGAAAGAGGAAATTGTAAACAATTCAACAACAGTTCAACAATTCATTTTCATTTATTTTCTGTTCTGTTTACATTTATTTGTTGGTATATGCATGTGTTGTCTTTGGCATGAGGAGAGCCTATTGAGTCTGTTGTTGTTGTCCACAATAGATGTTGCATCTACTGCGACTACTTGATAATTTTACTATGGTTTAAATAAGTTAATATAGGCCGACTGCTATCAACGGCACCGATGGAAGTGAAATGTTCATTCAGCACATTCGGGTCCAGACAACACGAGGCGTCACTGCTTGAATGTATTCGCAGTCGGTTAAAGTTATTCCAAAGTTTTCTTGGAAGCAATGAGGTTTAGCCTTTTCTAGACCTTGTAGAGACTACCCAGTTATGAGGGGTTTTATTTTTTTCCATGCGCTATGATATTTATTAGTTACGCGGATACTTTGTTGTATTGTAGCTGTAAACCAAGGGTAAGACACATTTGGATATCGAATGTGGAATGGGAACATCATCACCCTGTCATTGTAAAAGTATTTAATAGATGCAGATGTCACTGATACTAAAGAATGACCCTGGGCACCTGAATGACCCTGATTGTTTGTAAATCAACCCTGTTACTGTATGAAAATAGTTTCCTTAATGGGCAGATATTTGGAAATAGATTAGACACTATTGGATAAAAGTTGTAGCACAAATAAATCGGAGCGATGTGAGCAATGTTGCAAAATATAAGAGGCGGCCAGTGCGGGGCACGATCTTGAATTTCCAGTACACTCCTGCGACTGAGTTGTTACATGCATTTTTAAAACTATTTTCAAACTTTTAATTAACTGATTGTTTGATTAATTGCAAATTTATTTAAGACAATTTGTTACGGTGAATTGTATCCGGATTTGCTATTATTCGCGTTATCGAATTCTTCACATCGAAGTCAATCCCGGCCAGTTGTTAGTTCATGACCTGGAAAGCGCAAGCCTTGACCCTCACGATCATAATATTTAGTTTTAATATGACCTTACTAGTACTAGTAGAACCAAAATCTATTCAATTCGCGCCACAACAAACATCAGAATACCGAATCATATTAAATTCACCTTTTTCGGCAGCGATCACATCTCCTAATACGCTTCGAGTAAAAACCATTGGTCCCGATCAGTTAAACCAGCTCACGTGTTGAGTAAAACTCGTCTGACCTCGTCACATGTTGGAATCGTGCTATTATTTCAGTATTTAATGTTTGTTTGTTCTAGGCTGACAGTAAAACATTGGATTATCTAGTTCTGTTATTTTTGAACGCTGTCTTAACCATCTCGCTTGCCAAACCGATCATGCCAACATCGTATGCAATTTCATCTGAATGAGTAGATTATGACTGGTATTTAAAAGTCAATCGTTTGACTATTTTTGCCTCATAACCTGAGTTGGGCTGATATTCTGTTCTTTTCTCTCATTCCACTTGACATCATTACCGACACGCCAGAGGCTGCGGTCAAGCACTCTGCCCACAAAAGTCGAGGTCTTTAACCTTGTATGCCTGAACCTTGGTAAAAGTGTGGCAGCGCGCATGTTTGCAGGCGGCATCTTTAGCACGGCCTCAAATTTAGCGATGAAAAGCGGGTTGCTGTGTAATTGTTTGTTTTGGAAACAAATGATATTTGATTATGGGCACAAGTGTGTGAGTGATTGGACAATTGTTTCTCTTCCCAGTCACCAAAACCACAATGCCAAGTTTTGTTGGCTCATTGGGAGATTTAACAACTTAGCTATTAGTTGGCTGAATTTGGGATTAATTCAAAATACTAAAAACATCTCGTGTCTAAATTTTAAATAAGTGCATATATTTATATTAATCTATAAGTATGTATTATGTATAAGTATATAAGTACGTGCCGATTAGGTCGAATAATATTGGCAGAGATTTAGATGTTATACTTTTGTCAGATCCCGTTGTGTAGCTGATAGTTCTACTGTCAGGTTAGTTAACTGTTATAGCTCTGTGTCTGGAATTTGAAATATAAAGTAACTGCTGGTAACCTCGTACCAGGTAGCTCAGCTATAATTTAATGGCAAGTTTAATTATTACCGCTTCATATCGCATTCTTCTATTGACCGCTTCATATCGTATTCGCGTTTCAATTTAAATATGTGATATCTGTAAACTGGCCGTCGGTGGTGCAATGGTTGTGTGCGCGGTTCTTGTACATCAGAACTCAGACCACCTTCGCTTAGTGATGGCGACACTATCGAGTACTTAGCCATCAAAAAGCTTCTCAAAATACCCTACGGAACCGGTTTAAAACTGTAGGTCCCAATCAGTGAGTGTAAAAAAACTAGAAAGCGCACATAACACTGATTGTCAGAAGCTCTCCCCAATCCCTCCAATTGGCCACGTCTTCAAGACATCTTAAACGATGGGTGCAGGACCATCGCCGACAGTCCATGCAAATCGTTGACGAAATTTTCATACAAGTGTACTCACAATTGTACACGATCCAATGAGCGACACTTTGCTTATCTCGTCGTTGATGACCCTGTAGGCAATATAATGTTAATATTATGTGGGTGACATCATGACAATCCTACCTTTGGCAACAAAATCAGGGAGAGTGGAGAAGGGAGCTGATGATATGCCTGGGAGGGCATTGAAATAGCTATATTCCCAACCATCCACCATAATGATCAATTTCATACATTTCTTTTCAATATTACTATTTTCATAGACAAATTACTTTTTAATAGTTATTGATCTTGAACCGAACAAAAAATTTCAAATAAAATACATAAGTCCCAATCAATTTATTTTGAATACCACAAACTCCTAGTGCTACCGTTATTGCCAGCCTCGCATATCGTTTCAACTTTCCAGAGTATCAAAGACACCATTTTGAAGTTTGACCATCACAGCTAATTTACGTCATTTCTAGGATATTCTGAAACACAGTGAATAAAGAAATAAGTGGATAAAAAGTTATGAAATAATGAAAAATATATTATAAATATGATAACTTATTTGATTATAATTTTTAGGTAGGACCTGTTACAACATCGGTTTTCAGGACACCTACTAGAACAACGTCGGCAATAGAGGCTTACAACGGAGTTCTGGGCATTCTAAAACATGGCCATTTTTTTTGAATTTGTTTCAGTTCTGCTGAATGAGGAATTATCTAAAAGCAGCGAACTCGATTTACTTATAAATATTGGTGGTGCTTTGGGAAAAACTAAAAGGTCTCGAAAATCGGTGGACAGATCTGAAAGAATTGAAGAGGCCGCCAGAGATCTTCAATGTGGCAAATTAACTGTTTCGGGTTATTTAAATCGTCTAGTATTTCCCAAAAATAAAATTCTTATGGAAATGGAGCCACACGAAGATGTTTTTGATGAGATAATACATCTGGAGGAAGAAAACAATGAAACAGAAGATATTGCTGACATACAACCGGTGACATCATCATCACCACTATGTGTAGTTTGTTTGACCGTAACACCAAATATTGTTTTAATGGCTCCACGAAATACCATCCAAGGAAATAACACCCAAACGAGAAATTAAATAATCTCCAATGTTTTGTTTACACATTTTTGGGGTTTATTTCATACGGAAAAATAACCAAATTTTTTGGGAAGTATTTAATTCGTTTTTTATTTTCGTTTTCCAACTGTAGTTTCCAAATTATGAAATAATCTCCAATGAAATTGTATGAAAATGAGACTTTTAGTAAGAAATTTTTTCTCCTTTGTTTCCATTTTGCCTTGGAGTTAATTTGATTTTTGTTTGGCTTTCATTTCATTCTTTCGGGATCTTTTTTTTGGAATTATTTCATTGGGTGCTATTTCATGGGCGTTAATTCCTTGGGGGGTATTTCGTGGAGCAGGTTTAATTCCATCCATTTAAAACTTTGTAATGAAGATTTGTTGAAATGACTAGCAGATAGTGTTGCTGATGGAAGGCTGAAATGCAGGTTCTAGTATGTCGCCAAGATGTTGATGACATATGTAATTTAAATGATCAAGCAATTATTTAAATAAATTTGGGATTTATTAAATTTTTTTGAGGTTTATTTCATTGGGAATAATTTCATTTTTTTTTGGGAGATATTTTATTCTATTGTGAGATGTTGATGACTATATACAAGTATATATGTAATATAAATGGTCAAGCAATTATTTAAATAAATTTGGGATTTATTAAATTTTTTTGGGGTTTATTTCATTGGGAATAATTTAATTTTTTATTTGGGAGATATTTTATTCTATTATGAAAAGTCCCACATTTTGGGACTTATTTAATTTAAGTTCTTGGAAATTATTTAATTTTGTTTGGGACTCACTTCAATATTTTGCTTTGGAAATTATTTAATTTTTCTTTGAAATTATTTCACTGAGATTTATTTCATTGAAAGTTATTTCATTGGGAGTTATTTCGCATCGCTTTAATTTTATGACAATCATGGTTAAATTTTAAACTATATTCCAATTTGGAATGGATGATTAATATAATATGTAAAAGATTTAACTAAATACACGTTCGGCTCACTGAATGTTGAGAACCATATTCAACTTTTAAAGAGAGATTGCCATCTTCGAAAATCTTATAAAATTTAAAACTTTATTAACTGACTGATTTAAATTAATAACAAAACATTTTTTATTTCTATTTAATTCAAGAATTTTATTAAAATTTTAATACACAGTATATATTCTATCGTATATTTGATATTTGAAGACCAAAATACCCGGCTTGTAACTTACGCTTAGAAAAATCCATGAAGGGACAAGGGATAGATTCTCCCAATTAGTAGACTGCGAGCTTTCAAGTTCCTTAAGCACTTATTGCGATCTAAATTTTTACTGTTGTTTTAGAAGGTGGCAAAATACTCGATCGTGTCGGCGATAGAATTTTAATCCCTCTAATTCAAAATTCAGTAGATACCAATTTAACGACGTCAGGATCATAGCACATACATGCTCTCCAAAACTTAAGTGCCACGATTCAAGTATCAACAAAATTTTCCGACCTAAGGTATACTGCCTTAGAACTGTAAGCGATATAATATCACGCCTGCAAACAAAATTTATAAAAACCTTTGATAATAAGGTCAGATTACAAGGTTCGCGTATTTGGTCAGAATGGTGAGTAGTCTGACACTCGTTTCCTCAGCATCCAAACCGACTTTCCAAAGATATCATTTTAGTTAAGGTGTGCTCACTCCAAATTCTCGGGTCTATTCAGAAGTCATCAAAAAAATGGTTATCCCACTATATACCATGACGGGAGCTGTGCGCTTTCTAGTTTTACACTCAAAGATTGGGACCTACAGCTTTACACCGATTCCGAACGGTATTTTGAGAAACTTTTTAATAGCTAAGTACTCGATGGCGTCGCCATCACTAAGCGAGGTGACCGGCATCGAAAGAAATGTAAGGTGGATCAGAGCATGGATCACTCCACATTCTCATATGGGCCTTTTCACGTGAAGTTTCAATTCTTCAAATTCTTTCATATTGAAATCCTTTGTGTAACTGTAGTTGTAGTAGATGTTTGTTTCTCAAGATATGGGATTTGTAATAAAGTAATATTGCAGTCAACAATAGTCTCTATAGTCTCATTTTCGTCTTAATTTCTTATAGATTTTTAATACACTGCCCAAAAAGTGTTTTTATTCTTTCCTTCGCTACAACACACTGAACATTGCAAAGAAAAATAAGTGAAGACGACTACGATATTTCGACATATTCGGTGTGACTACCGTGTCTTCGATAACTTTACCAAATTCTCGCTCACCGAGTACAAACAAAGCTCTGTTTGCGAGTACCGAATAGCGACAATCTGTGCATGTCATACAAAGCGACTACAATGCCATAACCGGTCCGATAAACTGTACTTCTCTTCGTTAATCGTGCTGTTGTTTACATTCTTCATTCGCAAAGTGCCGATACAGCATGTACACCACCAGCCCAATCAACAAACAGAATATACTCGTATTCATGCAGGGCTTTAATTAACAATCAATTGTATATGTATTTTTGTACCGCATTGTATAGTGAATGACATGCCCTTAGAGTAATATAGAGTCCGCAACAGCTGTTTTTCTTGGACCGGGAACGAAGGAAATTCACTGGAAAAGTTGGAGCAAGAGTTATACAGTCTTGGCAACCCATGCAGAATGGGAAAAATCTGTATTTTAATAAATTTATGTTTTAATTGTATTCTCTATAAATAATTTTACTCTAACACTTCATTACATTTTTCTTTATTTCACTTCTTATTCCTTTTTTCCACGATTTGATTATCACAAAAATACTCTCAGTTGATGAGTTTTGTATTTTTGGTTCAATGCACAAAGGCAGTCATCTATCGCTACCTGTACAAATGAACATCTGTTTTCCTACAGAAAAGAGCAAACTGCAGTAACATTATATGTATGTATCCATTGTATTGCAACAACCTACACTGTTATACTAAGAAAGATGTGCGTGCTGAGAGAGTTATTGATCTCTGATTTTAGTTTTTAGTATTCTGTCGTTTACTGGCTGTTAAACTGAAAAGTTTAAATAAATCGATTACTGAGTATTGTAAAGCTTTGCCACTTTTAATGTTTGGTTTTTGATGTGTTAACATCTATACGCGCGCCTCTAGGGCAGTAAACTATAAATTTAATACATACGCAAGTGTTAGGTTTGTAAGAGTAAATCATCGTTTGTTTGTTCGTTGCTTGGCAGTCGGTATTGAAAGTGATTATTGGGCGATTTTCATATAATTTTCCCACGCGATTTTCTCCGGAAATTCATAGCCGATTTTATTAATTTTTGGATTAAAAAGCTAGTGCGGGTTTCGACGAAGAGTTTAGGCTAAAAATTAAGGCGATCCGATATCGGCGAGCCGAGATTGAAGTGTTTTAATTTGGAGTAATATTAAAAAAGTATTTTATGTTGATCTTCGGTTATATCGTACGAATATAACAATGTATGTATGTATGTACAAGTGTCTGTTGCTTTGCATTCTTTGACTTTTGTGGGAATAAAACAAAAAGTATTGAGCAAGAAAATAATGACACATGTGCTTGCACTGGGTCTTTAAATAATTTTAAGTATTAATATTATTTAACTGTAACGTCATCATATGATTGAACGCTGTTTTTTATTTTCCAATGTAACATTTACGAATGTGTTCATAGAAATCGAACAGGTACCGTGTAGCAAAAAGGTGTTAACACATCGCCCGTGAGTTCGAACACTCATTGGATTTTTTTTTTTAAAGAATTTTTTCGAATAAAAAAAATTATACTTTAATAAGGCGCACGATTTGAAAATTGTCTCCTCTCTTAAGAAAACAGAATGTGTAGTCACAATGAAGTTTAATTTACAGATCATACTCAGTGCGACATTCATGTTCATGAAAATACATATCTTTTGAACCAGTGCATATCCCATTTTGGATCTTCTAGTGTATTCTAAATATACTTTTTGCTAATTTCCAATTAAAAAAAAATTAAGCCAACTTACAAAAAGTTGGGTTTGAAATGGTCACTTCCAGTTTTGCACATAAATTTTTTGGAAATTAGAAAGAATCAAATTGAAATCAAATCAAAAGACCTTTTTTAGTTCTGTATAAGGGTTTACGTATGTGACTTGTGTAGAAAACTACGTTTACTTGAAAACCCTCCAAGAGCTACAAAAGGAATTGTGCAGGCCACTCCAATATCAAGTGAAAACTCAAAAACACCAAGTGGAACTTCGGAAAATACCGAAGACACACCATCCATTGCAGAAGACCAAGAAATTTTCAAACAGCTGAAGGAAACATTTTCTGATCCATCTGCTTCTATGCAGACTATGATACTGACACTAGTACCTAAGTCATGGAGTGAAAACAAACTTGCAAACGAGTTTGGAACATCCAGGCAACAAGCAAGGAAAGCAAAGAAACTGGTAGATCAGTTCGGTATCTTGGCATCACCTAACCCACGTCCTGGCAATAAACTACCACTCGAGACAGAAAATTTGGTTAAATGCTTTTATCTGCTGCGAGAAGACATTAGCCGAATAATGCCTGGTACAAAAGATTTTATCTCCGTTAAAAGAGATGATGAGATGAGATCCACATGCAAAAGCAACATTGATAAACTTTATCAGAACTTCAAAGAGGAATATCCGAACGCTCAAGTAGGCATAACAAAGTTGTTTACTCTAAGACCAAAACACTGTATTCTAACTTACACATCCAAACATGCTCATTCATCCAAATGAATGCTGCAAATCTTGTCATGGCTTAAGTGGAATCCATGATCATCTAAAATTCATAGTCGATGACAATCACGTGACTGATTTGCAATTTTAAACGTGGCTTGGCACAGATCTCTTCACAATATCTACTCAACTACTGCCATCCGATGATTTTGTAGATAGCTTGTGTGGCGCCGTAGGCACTTTAAAACTTAATGCTTATATTACAGAGGCACAGGTGCCTTATTATAAAACTCTAAAGGATAATAAAACTGTCGATTCTGGTGAGAACAAAATCCACAAATTATTCATGAACTGCCATTACATTCATCTAAATTGACAGTTTGGTGTGGTTTTTGGTCTGATGGAATCATCGGTCCGTACTTCTTTCGAAATATAGCTGGAAACACCGTTACTGTCAATGGAGAGCGGTATAGATCGATGATTACCATCTTTTTATGGCCGAAATTGGAAGAAGTTGATCTTGACACACAGCACGTGCAACAACCGAATTATTGCGTAAAAAGTTTGGAGATTCGATTATTTCAAGAAATTGTGACATTGATTTCTTCTTGGGTTATTTGAAGTCATATGAAAGACTTTTTATTCAGAAGTTAATTTCATCGATTGTACTTCACACTAAATAAAAAACATTTGAATTTCCTTAACAATTAGTGTGTGTTTTTTTAAAGAAATCATATGACTCAAATTGGAAAACCCTTTACATTCGTCTAGATGGCTCTTCAAAAAATCAAGTAATAGGCTAAATTGTGGTCATACAAATGTCATTATCTTCTAAGTAAATAACCTAATTTGGTCGTATTTGTGAAGGTGAATAGATATAAAAAACCCCTCTTCTATGACATATACTATGATTATGCCCAATGAAAGGTCAAAAGTCATTTTAGCTAACTTCTGCCTAAAAGTTCAATACCTCAAAAAGCAGTTCTTTAATTTTGTAATCTGCAACTAAAGGCTGGTAGAAATCAAGTTATGAGCAAGTAATTAATAAAATGATATAATATTAATTATGTATTTGGGAACCGGCGAGATTAATTCAAAAATTTTGAATTGCCAAATCACAAACATCTTCCTTAGATGTAAATAAACTGTGGTAATACTGGTCAGCCAATTTTAAATTTTTCGTAGCAGGTTAAGGTATTTCGTAGCAGGTTAAGGTATGATTAATACAAATTAAATTAAAAATCTGTTTTTTGAGATAAACGATTTTAATGCAGTTATCCGTAAAATTACCCTTAACCTTTGGAGAAGATTTTTAATATCTAATAAACGCAACAATGCGATAAAATTCTGTTATTTTCTGTAGAAGATATTTAAGTTTATATTAATAATAAATCAAGTGTCCAGTGTTTTATATGAATCCGTTTCGAATTCGACAAGAACTCGCTTCTTCGTATATTTTGTCCAAAACGGAAACATCACGACTCCGTTTCCGTATAAAATTCCCCTCGAAAAGCGGATCGATTTTTCTACTTCTCGGATCCATCTCGAAGTCTCAACGGACTTTACATTCGAATACGTGTTGGATTGCATTTTTTTGAATAAAATGGATTCGAGGTGAAGTCACACTTAATCATTTTTTGCGGTTTTGTTCTAATTTTCGTTGTCAGCCAATATTTGTTTCAGTTTTTGTGTTTTGGAAACTCAGATATGAATCTGCGACATTAAACTTTTTAGGAAAAAATTTCTGTCGCCAAAAAGTGTGGGGTGGAAGCGGCGAGGGACGAGATTTTCTTAACCAATTCATTACGATATAAACAACAATTTCCCAAAAAAACATAAATATTGGTAAATAAAATCATAAAGCTGTAATCAGTCAAGCATTAAGAAAAGTAGCGTTAATGTAACGGTAGAGCAACAAACAGTCACCCAACAAAAAAGTATGTATGTGTGGGTTTTGCCATTTACCTTGTTCACTTCTTTTGGTAGTCAGTTTCGTTGCTTTCTACATACTTATACGATACATATGTATGTTTGAATTGTGTTTTTAAAAATATACACCAAGAGAACTAATTGGTTGAAAAGAGGTTGTAGCAACCGTAAATTCGGTTGATACCACCGAATTGGGGTTGCCACAACCGAACTTAGCTTGTCACGACCGAATATAGTACTGAAAACTGAAATTCGGTTGAAGCAACCTCATTTCTTTTTCGACTTGGTTGTGACAACCGAATCTTGAATTATATTCGTTCTGTCAACCAAATTTTGAAAAATATCGCTTGGTACAACTGAATTTGGAAATAATTCGGATACTGCAACCGAAATTTCTACCAAATTCGGTTAGAGTAACTGAATTTGGCCTCAATTCGGGTGCATCAACCGAATTTGACATCAATTCGGATGTCACAACCGAATTTGACATCAATTCGGATGTCACAACCGAATTTGGTATCAATTCGGTCGCAATAATCGACTTAACCCTTGAGTCGGTTGCAACGACCGAATTCGGCGTCAATTCGGTTGCTGTAACCGAATTTCTCATGAATACTGTAGGTAGAACCGAATTTAATTTTCAACTTGACGTTTAAAATTATAAAAGCAAATATTATATTAAAAGAAGTTAAATAATGTTTAATTGCCCCTGTCGCCGTGTTATCAACATTTTTTTGGGGTTATTAACAAAGGTAAGTAAACATATTGTAATTATGGTTTTTAATATTAAATCGTCTTATTTTGCAGCAAATTTCCAAATTTCCAAATTTCAACAGTTTTGAAACTTTTCAAAGGTGGTCGTTGGAGATATGCTGCAATCATCTGTGTGTGAAACGGGTTAGGACCTACATCAATAGATACAACACGCCAAAACTGGAGCGGTTACCCATGATGGCCTGGACATCCAAATAGGTCGGTAGTAACGTGTAAAATAAATGTGTTACCCTATTTTTTTTTAATAAGAATAGAGGAAAATACATCATAACTTAATAATAAATAAGCTTTCAAAATTAATTTTGGCACTATCTACATTCGGTTGTGAGAACCACTATCGAGGTTGTGTCAACCTCTAATGAGGTTGTGTCAATCTCTAATGAGGTTGTCTTATACTCTAATGAGGTTGGGTCAACCTCTAATGAGGTTGTGTCAAGCTCGAATGAGGTAGAATAAGCACGGTAAACGCAGTAGGAATTGTTGTAATTTTAGGCAACAAAAATAGGCATTTTGCGTTTGTTTCGTATTTCTTTATACCCTCATCCATAGGGTGGGGGTATACTTAATATCATTTAATACGGACAAAAATGTAACACATAGAAGGAGCCATATTAGACCCTCAGTGTATTAGACCCTGGTGTCTTCATTGAAAATATTTCGGTCGTGGTAAATTGTGACGTAGTTACTCTTTGTGAAATAGAAAATCAAAATATTGACAACTGAGAGGTTATGTGTGTAGTCATATATCAAATGGAGAGTAAAATATATGAGGTACGCTCTTATTGTTATATATAGTATATATTTTTACATGTTTTTTTTTTTGAAACATGACTATAGTTACGTGTTGTTTAGGGTTTCTTTTCCTTTTTTTTGCTGACATTTGGTACTGTTTTGAATTGTTTACTGTTTCGCGTGCAAACTTCCAAGCAACTTCTGCATAAAAAACTAATGTAAAATTTTTGATTACTTGTCAACATTTTTAGTAGCACTGGGGCTAGTGAAAATTTTGATAATAACTACTGACCACACACACTAATGTCAAAATTGTAATCGATTCAAAATATTTGCTTGAATTCACACACATCATAAGAATTATTTGTGTAGTAATAAAGCAATACATTATGCGGCAATTGGCAGTTTATTGTTTAGGGCATCAAGAGTTCATCTGCAGGACAGAGCTCTTTCTTCGATTTTACTTCAAGAAATCCTAAGCAGTTTGAAATTTCAGTCGTCGACTATATTGTAGTTCTTTTCCTGTTTCATAACTCTTTTTAAAGTCTCTCAGAAAAAAAAAACCTGCTGCTGAAACGTCGAAGCATATTTGAAATATTTTAACTTTTGTTTTTGCCGTTTCCGGGGTCACTGTGGAGAACCTAACTCTCTTCGAAGGAAATGTAGGCTAGAAATTTCTCGGCAACCTTGCAAAATACGCAAATTAACAAAAAATATTATTATATCCACTTAATGAATGTAGAAGCAACTATTTTAACATTTAAATTTTTTTCGCTCAGGGTTTTTCAACAGAGACGCTACAAAAGTAAATCGGTAGGGACAGCAAACGACGCCATATTTTTTCCCGCTCTTTTGACATTTCTCTTCAGTAAGGTTTGCCATTTCATCATGGGAAGATATACGAGCCAACAACGAGTCGAAATTATTAAAATTTACTACCGAAATTTGGAGTCAGTGGCCTCAACTTTAAGAGCGCTACGTCCAATTTATGGTCTTCAGCGATGAGGCTCATTTCTGACTGAATGGCTTCGTCAATAAGCAAAATATGCGTTATTGGTCAGACAGCAATCCACACGTAATCCATGAGTCATCATTGTATCCCGAAAAAATTACGGTTTGGTGCGGTTTATGGGCCGGCGGCGTCATTGTGCCGTACTTCTTCCGTGATGATCAAGACCGGCTCATTACTGTGAATGCGAATCGCTACCGTTCAATGATAACCGAATATTTTTGGCCCCAATTGGATAATATGGACTTGGAGGACATGTGGTTCCAACAGGACGGCGCCACAAGCCACACAGCGAATGCCACAATCAATTTATTGGAAACCAAGTTTGGTGAACGTGTTATCTCACGAAATGGCCCAGTCGATTCGCCGCCACGGTCGTGCGATTTGACGGCGTTAGATTATTTCCTGTGGGGCTACGTCAAGTCGATGGTCTATGCCAACAAGCCAGCGACGACTGATGAACTTCGTACGAATATCGAACGTGAAATTACAGCAGTATCGGCCGATTTATGCTTGAAAACCGTCGAAAATTGGGTTCATCGTCTGGACTTCTGCAGGCATGCCCTTGGTGGCCATGCAAAAGACATCGAGTTCCATACATAATGGCATCGAACGTACTTTCACAGGAATAAAGAATTTCATTGGTATCTAAATCCGGTTTTGTTTTATTTAAAAAAAAATTTTGTAGCGCTCTTATTGAAAAACCCGTTAAGTGTATAAATTGAAGTATTGGATATGGCTAAATCCTGCAAAGTTGTAGTACTTAAGGCTCTTGAGAATTTCGCCATTTGATGTTTCGCCATTTTATGGGGATTGGTAAATATTCTCGGAAAGACATAAAAAGAATTAAGAAATGCGGGAACAGCTTCGATATTGCGGAAAGTTGCAATGCACAATTTGGAACTGCTTAGGATTTATTGAAGTAAGATCAAAATTAAATCCCTACCTCTCAACCGAAATCTTCATTGGACTGTAAAGAAAAATTGTGATGATCAGGATCAAAACTGATTTTTGATACCATGTCCATGAACGTTCATAATTTTTTGGGTTGGTTGTGTCGATTGATTTCCCATTTCTGGTTTTGCACCTTCCCCCAAAATATAATTTTTTCATTTGAAATCATTGAAAACTTTCGCTATTTGTTTGTTAAATGCAAGGGGTACCGATGAGACAGCTGATCCAGTTAGTACTTGGAGAACAAATAGAGAATGTGCTATCAAAGAAGACTCGTTGATAGGGACTGGGTTGCGGGGTGTGATTTTCAAACTTCTGCCGCCGAGTGTCAAGCCAGAAGTACAAAACACATCAACTGGGAGTAAATTTTGCCAACTTAATCGATTAAAAACTGGGATATTCAGTGAAAAAAATCAAAATGTAATGAAGTGTTAGAGTAAAGTTATTAGTGTAGATCCCAACTAACACGAAAATTGTTAAAATTAAAGATTGCTCTCATTCTCTATATGTTTTCCTCGTAGGTCTCGGAGCACGTTAGTACAAAAATCAACTAGTGCACACTCTTAAAGTATTACTCGGTGGTTAAATGTGTGAAATGTAATTATCTCTGGGAAATGCTAGAAAATATTAGAAATGTGAGACTTTGCGTTTTCATTCAAACTCTTACATACTTCGTACACCTCGTATTCCTCATAAATTCAAACTTCACATTTGTATCAAAGATTTTTGATATTTCGTGAAAACACAAGTATTACTAGGTATACGACTAATTTATGAGTTCGAATGAAAGCCCATAATATATGACTAGACTACAATGACCGTTGGTGGTACAGCGGTTAATATGCGCAGCTGCTGCGCAAAAGAACGTGGGTTCGATCCCTGCTATAACCACCTTACTTTCTTTCGACAACGGCCACGTCGCTCAAAAACCCGTTCGGATCCGATGTAAAACTGTAGGTCCCAATCAGTGAGTGAAAACTGGAAAGCGCACAGTTCACTGATTGTAAGAAGCTCTCCCCTATCCCTTCATGGGATATAATGGTAAAATATTTATATTTTTATTATTAAATCGAGCTTGAGATCAAGGAAAAAAAATAAGCAATACTTATAAATGAAGCTCGATTCAATAATATGAAGAATTTCAATCAAAGATCGTAGAAAACTTAATATATTATTTATTTTATATTTACAATGAATAAAAACAAGAGTCCTAAAATTTGTTATTTATGTATTTATAGTACTTTGAACAAATCATATGGGTGTCGAAGTATTTTCGTTGGTATTTCCCTGCAGTCGACGTAGCTAACGAATTTTTAGCTACCAATAATTATACCAATAATTGGCATTAACTACCCGCCAAACTACCAGCAATGCTTTACCCTGACGAATTTAATATGGGGATGTCATTGACGGTAGTCAGTAACTACCCTCTGCACTATCATGTACCATGCAGATTAGAGTTGGGTAGTTCGCGAACTATCTAGTTCATTTAGGGTGACCAGACATCACCCTCACGAACAGAATGCACATGTTCGATACCGCGAGTATGTTCGTGATTGTTTTGTCCGGGCACCTTAAATGAACGAGTTCGAGAACTAGTGAACGAGTTCGACACAAGTCTTATGCAGATCGCTAGTTACATGGAATTGACGAAATATCTAACAACATTGTACTAACTACTTGACTATTACAATCCGCTTGATCAATTCGCCGAACCATAATGAATTAACGTTATGAATAAATCTTTTTCATTATCTTCACCACATTTTTTTTGATGTGTTAACATCTATACGCGCGCCTCTAGGGCAGTAAACTATAAATTTAATACATACGCAAGTGTTAGGTTTGTAAGAGTAAATCATCGTTTGTTTGTTCGTTGCTTGGCAGTCGGTATTGAAAGTGATTATTGGGCGATTTTCATATAATTTTCCCACGCGATTTTTTCCGGAAATTCATAGCCGATTTTATTAATTTTTGGATTAAAAAGCTAGTGCGGGTTTCGACGAAGAGTTTAGGCCAAAAATTAAGGCGATCCGATATCGGCGAGCCGAGATTGAAGTGTTTTAATTTGGAGTATTAATTTGGAGTAATATTAAAAAAGTGTTTTATGTTGATCTTCGGTTTTGTCTTATCATCGTTTGTTTGTTCGTTGCTTGGCAGTCGGTATTGAAAGTGATTATTGGGCGATTTTCATATAATTTTCCCACGCGATTTTCTCCGGAAATTCATAGCCGATTTTATTAATTTTTGGATTAAAAAGCTAGTGCGGGTTTCGACGAAGAGTTTAGGCCAAAAATTAAGGCGATCCGATATCGGCGAGCCGAGATTGAAGTGTTTTAATTTGGAGTATTAATTTGGAGTAGTATTAAAAAAGTATTTTATGTTGATCTTCGGTTATATCGTACGAATATAACAATGTATGTATGTATGTACAAGTGTCTGTTGCTTTGCATTCTTTGACTTTTGTGGGAATAAAACAAAAAGTATTGAGCAAGAAAATAATGACACATGTGCTTGCACTGGGTCTTTAAATAATTTTAAGTATTAATATTATTTAAATGTAACGTCATCATATGATTGAACGCTGTTTTTTATTTTCCAATGTAACATTTACGAATGTGTTCATAGAAATCGAACAGGTACCGTGTAGCAAAAAGGTGTTAACACATCGCCCGTGAGTTCGAACACTCATTGGATTTTTTTTACATTTTCAAACTTTTGCACAAGTTGTTCCTTTTATTTCTTTATTAACCGTTTCATTTGTATTTTGCTTGTCATTATACCGTTCTAAATATAAAAATTCATTTTTATACTTCTAACCCACGTACGCTGTCACGATGACACTTCTACGAACGCTTAAAAGCAACTGACGCCAAAATAAAAAAAAAATGACCAAGCGGCCAACAAATCAAAACGGAATAACGGTTCAGTGCATTGTTTTTTACCTTGTTTTCATACTTATAATAATCAAAAGGCGTACTCTAGCATTACTTCTAGTCACTCAAGTAGCTAGTCAGGGTTTTCGCTAACGAAATAACTGACTACATAGAGCCACTGGCTTCTTTTGAAACTGCAGGGTTGTAGCAGTTCCTTTTTTTTTGCAATTTGATGTATTTGTGTATTTTTGTTAATCAGCTCTTTTTTTGGTTTTCGCTAATTTTTGTTGGTCATTTAGCCCCTTGGTTGAAAACTTCTGGCAACACTGATTTGTAGTAAGTGGTGAATGTTAACACTTTATGTATACATATGTACATATGATTAGAATTATAAAAAATTAATTTTAATATTTAGAAAGATATTGAAAAGGATTTATTCATAGCATTAATTCATTATGGTCCGGGGTATTCATCAAGCGGATTGTACTAGTCAAATAGTTAGTACAATGTTATAAGATATTTCGTCAATTCCAAGCATGGTACATGGTGTTAGCCATGCAGAGGGTAGGGTAGCCATTGACTACCATCAATGACATCGCCATGTTAAATTCGTCAGTCTAAAGCATTGCTGGTAGTCTGGCGGGTAGTTAATGGTAATTATTGGTAGTTAGGGAAAAAACTAAAAATTCATTAGTTACGTCGACTGCAGGGTAACTACATAATTCATGTTATTAGTTACACAACACCAAATCACAAAAAAATAAATAACAGAATATCCAGCGAAGTCCTATTTGTGTTTGCAAAAATTGATAGAGGCGTTTCTAATCATAGTTATAATTTTAATAATAAATGTTACATTTGTGATCTAATTTAACTTCGTGATTACTAACATTGCGTGATTATAATCAATGACTAAAGTTTTCAATGACTGGCTTTGTGCCAGTCAGGTATTGAAATTTATTATGTTATGACCGATTTTGTCTTTTTACGTGGTAATGTTGAGAAATTCATACTCCAGGCTTACAAAGTTAGAATCTTATAAAAAATGTCATATAAATAACAAAATCCGAAATATTCACAAAGCAACTGGCATTAAACCCTGTCATAAAAATTGTACTTTCAGAAGAAGGCAACTATTTAAATTAAACTAATCTTAATGCAAGGAACTTTCATGTAAACCTACGCATTCTAATCTACGCGCAATCATAGTGCAAGTGGGCATGGGGGTACCGTTGTGCACTTTTTAGCAAAAAAATTTAAAATAATGGAAACATTTGGGCAAAATATAAAGAAATGTATAAATCGACTATTTTCGGTAAATATCCATCCCTCAAATCTTTTAATCCGTCCTTATATTGCATTTAAGTTTGAAAGGTATTTACGCCTCGGATTGGAATCGCTGTATTCAACATCATTTTCTGCTCTCTCGCTCTCCTTTACATTCATCGCTACTTCAAGATCTAATTTCTGTAGGTTCCTACGCTTTTACGTCATAATTCCCATAAGTCAGGTTAAACAGCTGAGGTTTTACCACCGTTAATGCCCGACTGATTAAGGCTTAATATGAATGTCGTAATACAAAACGACATTTTTTCCAACCATGCCTACCTCATTTCTTCACTCCTTAAGGGGTCTCACATACAAAAATTAAATATTATACAAGTTGCAGCCCCCGTCTAACTCTTCCAAGAGGGCCCTTAGAGGAGTCAAAGGTATAACCGGCCCCCAATCTTTTTGTTTCTGGGAACATCACCAACACTTAAAGTGGTCCCCATATAAATTTTTTCTAATTTATCCATGCCCTCCTTGTCTCTCGAAGACATGCCCTTAGAAAACAGTGGTATAACTTCAGTAAATCCACAAGTCTTCTCTCTCTCATCACTTCGTCCATGGTTTTGTAGCTACTTGTTGAGACACTTACCTGGAACTGGTGATGAAAGTCAGTTCAATGCCTGTATTTCATATAGCGAGGCTAGTAGCTAGAATGTACTCAAAGAGTATCTACACCCCATAATGGACGCGGATCGGTTTTCGTCCGCGCCCAGAATCACTGGGGTACCTATCAACTATGATACCTCTTCTATGATACGTCTTATGGATACTGATGGCAATTAGTGTTTTACCCTCGGGACAGATGTTCGTCGTACCAATTAAATATTGGGTCCGTTCACTTCCGTTAAGAAACATATGTAGATCGTTTATGACCACTATACAGGCTGAAAAGGATACTTACGCCGGGTGGTCATTTTACGTGCACCAACATATGAAAATTTGCCTTCATATTTGTGGGCTTACATAATGCTACAAGTGCAATACATTGTAGTTTCAATGTGCAATCTTACCATATGTTTTTCATATTTACAGAAACAAATTTAGCTTTTGTTTTTAATTAGAAAGTATTTTTGCATTGTTGCTTACAATAAAAAATAAATGGTTTCCCATTACATCCCATGCAGGAATTCGGGAAGGGGTTCTCACAACCAGTGGAGCTGTGCGCCGGTTCCGAACGGTATTTTGAGAAGCTTTTTCATGGCTAAGTACTCGATAGTGTCGCCGTCACTATGCGAGGTGACCGTCGTCAAACGAAATTTTAAGGTGGTCGGAGCAGGGATCGAACCCAGGATCTCTTGTACAAGAGGCGCGCTCACTAACACTAACCATTAATAACATTTAAATAAATGATAACATTATAATCACAAATTACCAGGCTCCTCAAATGTAGTAGCACATCTCGTTTGTCACTGCCGAAGACTCCAGTCACGTTCCATGTGAAGAAATTTATTACTGATTAGATAAAAGTATCAAGCATTTGGGTATCAAATTTGTTCGTTTCTACAAAGGACGAACATTTCTCTTCTTCAGGTCTATATGAGATGTACATTTTCCTGTTGCTTATTAAATCTCTTTCGACACTTCCAATGATCAATACTGTATTAGAAGACACAAGCAACACAACACACTTTTCTATTTACAAAAGTTCTACAATGTAGACTGTAGCCCAATAGAAACGTATTTATTGTTATAAACACATGCACCTACATTCTCACTTACATTTCTTTATGAAATTTGTGAATTCAAACACTTTTTTTTTATAAAATTTAATAAAAAGGACGCTTAGTAACTTTGACAAAATTCAATTTTTGTTATTCTTTATACAAATTGATGGCACTCATACTTCTATGTACAGTGACACAGTTGTAATACAAATTATTAGTGGTTTATATTCGTGTCGCTCTAACGCACGGTGTCTAGTCGGAATGCTGCTATCTCACGACAGACCTTGACATTCAAATCAGAAACAGGAAACTTGCCAACATTCATAGGCAAATCCAGCATTGCTGTTGGTAGTGTGTTTTGCACTTTTGATTTAAGCAATAATGGCGCCATTTCTGGTCTACATCCAAAAACAAGCACCAAACCCAAACTGGGCAATATTATAACGCATTTACACCACCGTTTATAGCGGCCAGGTTAGCGATAACCTTGTTCTCTAATCTTTGCCGTTTACACCACCCTCTTTGAGATTACATTCACAGTTCCGTTGGCAACTCCGTGCTAGGACAAACTCCGCGCCGGGACAAAATTATTGAAGACGGCGGCGCGGAGTTAACCATCGGAATGCGCTAATCTTGGTCGGTGTAAATGCCGTTTTACCGATGCTTATTTTTTCTGTATAGACAAGTGTGTTAAATTCCTAATATCTTCTGAACAATCCCATTTTTGGGAATCTTAGATACTGATTTTGGGATTGTGTTAGGACGATTTTTTAAACATTTAAATGATTTTTAATTTACATTATATGAGTAAGCACGCTGCCAAATTACGTTGTTAGATCACATTTCTTTCTATATTTTGTATTACTCAAACATTATTTAGTTCCAAAAATAACATCGTTTTAAAAACAAAATGCAGTTTCATAAAGGTTGTCATTTTTCAACTTTAGGGTCCCACTATGCGGCTTCTATGATGCCAATATGTCAAGTTTTCTGGCATAAGCCCTAAGCTATGCCCACGTGAAACTTGATCGTGGTCGGCCCAGCTATTCAGAAACGGCTAAATTGTTATTTTTTGTTTAGAGAAATCCATATTAATAGAAATATATCCATAGAAATATTATACATAGCCTGAAACTCATGATCCGAGTTAAGACCGTTTCTGCGAGACTCCATCTCCATATTGTGATACTTTCTTGTTCATATTCGAGGCAGCTTTGTATTCCTGATCACGTTTATAAATCTGCAAGGTTAGAAGTACCAGTGGCTCGTTATTTAAAATGAATATCGCGTTTTCACATACGCCGTCAGCCTATTTCAACCGACTGATTTTTCAATTGTGTGTTGGAAGTTCACCATTACTATCCTTGAGAATGTAGTCAATTGACTCCATGTCGGTTGCGTGTGCCGAGAACTAACTTAGTCCTGCATTGGAACCAGCCTGCAACAAAACATTATTTCATTTATCCATCGGAATGATTCCATCTCCCTTCTCCTTTTTCGGTAACAGCCGTTACCTCACTAAGGGACCTACGGATACAGTTTTAACTGGCCACTTTAGCTCTTTTAGGGTGTGGGTGAAAATTGGACGAGAGAAGCCTCCCCTCCGCTTGTTCCAATGTCTTGATTATCAATAAGATACCGATCCCATTTCGGAGACTCAGTCTGTCTAGCAGTGACAGAGTCTGTTCAATATTACCGATTCTCTTCATAATCCTACACTCAATTTGAACAAAATTTTTGTATATATTACAAAAATTTTGTATTTGGATGACGCCAAAAATTTTTGTTAAAATACAAAATTTGATTTTGTAGAAAAGAAAAAATGCAACCATCCAAATTTTTGTACATATTACAAATATTTTGTATTTGGATGACGCCAAAAATTTTTGTTAAAATACAAAGTTTGTAAAATATACGAAATTGATTTTGTGGCAAAAGAACAAATACAATCAACAAAATTTTTGTATATATTACAAATTTTTGTACTTGCATGACGCAAAAAAATCCAATGAGTGTTCGAACTCACGGGCGATGTGTTAACACCTTTTTGCTACACGGTACCCAATTTTGTTCAAATACCGTTAATAGGAGCAAAAATTATGGATTTTTAATTTGTTTGGGAGGTACCACGCCCCTTTCTCCAATCCAGCCCATACTTTGATAGTTAGTTTTTGTCGTCGCCATTAGTTTGCATGCGAAGTTTCAGCTTGATTGGATCACGTGAAAATGGTTAAAAATCAATCCACAGTTTTTCGGCATACATACATACGTACATGCATTCAAACAGGTGAAGTTAATATAAAGAATTTAAAAAGGCATTCAATCATATGATGACGTTTCATTTAAATAATAAATATTAATATTTAATAACATTTAAAAATATTTAAAAACAAGTGTCTTTATTTTCTTGCTAATACCTTTTCTTTTATCCCCACAAAAAACAAAAAGAATGCAAAGCAACAGAGACATACATTGTTATGTTCGTACATACGCTACACAAGTTCACAATTTTCGTTGCTCTCTTTCTATCTCATTTTTATATACGTATAACCAGTGTTGCCAACATTTTGTGAGCTAAAGGCGTAATTAAAAACCAGAAAAGCGTAAAAAAGGGTAAAAATTTCCTTAAAAAAGCGTAAAAAGCGTTTGGCTTTATTTCTACTCAAAATGACTAAATTTTCAATAGAACACATTTTTTAAAACTAAATACTGTTCTCGAAATGGATTTTGCCCTACGGAATCTTTGAACTCATTTAGTTCTATCCAAAAAAGATCTGTTCGATATTTGTTCTTCCATACACAGTTTCTAATATTATCAATACTTAGTTCCATATTAGAAATGACATCCGCTTCTCTAATATACGATTTAATAAATGCCAGTATTTCGTCTCTATTGCTGTTATAGAGACTGGTATATACACTAAACAATGATATTTTTTGTAGTGTTCCAAAGTTCGTTGGAAGTTTACATCGGATTTCGTATATAAGATGTTTAGTGAATATAATACATTTTTCCTTAATTCCTTTCTTTTCGTGTTCTGAAATCAGTGAATCCTTGCACGCTTTTTCAAAACTATGCCCAAGATAGCAAAATTCGTCTAAACAATTTTCAATAGGATCTTTTAAATAATTAAAACTTTTTTTCATTTGTTCTTTCGGTGAAAACATAAAAGCACAAGAGGATGACATTTCGTCAGTGCTGTTAAAACAACAAACATGTATACAAATTACAACAACTCGTCTTATACCATATAAAAAATTATACCATAGCAGTAGCAGTACGAGTATATGGGGTGCTTAAGACAGACTGAAGGAATGAAAGAGACTTACATACATATGTATGTATGTAAAAACTTGCAATAGCAATAAATATTCGAATGTATATACGTTGCCACATTTGAAAAGCCAAAAAGCGCTAAAAGCACCAACGGAAAACATGAAAAGCGTACGCATAGCGCTTTTTTCCTTTTGGCACTATGGACCCTATTTTCGCGTTTTGGAGGGTCTAAAAAGCACCATAAATAGTGCGAAAAGCACCAAGTTGGCATCGCTGCGTATAACACGTCATTATTCTCTTTACTCTGAGAGTGCTCCGCATCCACACAAGACAACTATTCGCTGCCGCTACATCAGTGTGTGTATTTTTCGCAGCCTGACAAACTGTGTTTCGCAGTCGGACAAATCTGTTTGCTATATAGGGGCGGGTCACCCTTATTATTTAGGGGTATGAAAAATAGATGTTGGCCGATTCTGAGACCTACCCGATATGCACATAAAATTTCATACAAATCGGTTCAGCCGTTTCGGAGGAGTTTAATGGCAAACAATGTGTGATCGCTGTTGGATAATCTGTGTGAGCGCAGTCGTACAAATTGTGTTTGGATGTATTCACTTTGTGAATTTAGGCCGTACCCGCGCCTATAGATGTTAACACATCAAAAAATGTTGCAAAAATGCAAAATTTTTAAAAATACGAAATTAATTTTGTAGCAAAGAAAAGTTACAACCAATAAAATTTTTGCACATTTTACAAAATTTTTGTACTTTAATATGTATTTTCGGACTGGAAATACAATTTTATTTTGTACAATGAACAACATTTTTGTACATATTACAAAATTTTTGAATTTGAATGACGCAAGTTCTAGAAGTTTCATTATTCTCTTTGCTTGTTTGTTTTTTCCCCTCCTGTTCTCTCATAGGTTTTAATTTTCTAGCTTTATCTTAAAAAGGGACGCGAAGAAGTCAGTCGAATTAAGAATTGCAACATAGAAGCCAGCAGTTTCGCGACTGTTAAATTTAAAAAAAATAGTGAATCTGCATCAGTTTCAAGTGATACGCCTTCCGAAACATTTTCGTCAGCTTTAAATGGGCAGGAATCTAGTCAACTAACATTATCTCCAAGTGATGGTGCAAAAATTTGTATTGTCTTGTCGTAACAAATCAAATTTGACAAGGAAAGACGTCACCGACATTCAAAATAATGTTGTTAGTACTCTATTTTCTTCAATATTAAACGAAATTGACCAATTTGTGATTCAAAATAATTTGAAAGAAAATTTATTACTTAATTTAAATGCTTTGGCTTTGAAAAACAATATCTCAAATATTTTTTCTGCTTGCAATAGTGAAACTAAAATGAAAACTTGGCTAACTTCACATGACCTTCTAAGCAATTTTAAAGAATTTGTGATCAATAAGGAGTTAGAACAAGTATCTTCCAAAGGAGAAATTACATTCGAAACGAACATCGTTACGGGAATAATTATGCCCCTTTCTTTTCAATTTAGAAAAATATTTGAAAAAGATGACATGTTACTGAAAGTATTGGATGATATTAAAAACTCGGCAAATCAAACTAAATACATTGACGGTCATTTGTGGAAACAGAAAAAAGAATGTTTTTCTGATTCTCAAACAATTGTTCTACCTTTCTTTTTATATCTTGATGACGCCGAAATAAATAATCCTTTGGGAACACATTCCAATTACAATAACGATATACTGATTAATGACTCTGGTTTAACAGGCATCCGGTCAAACTGCATCTTTAATTCTATTTCAAGTTGTGCATGATATCTTTGTAGGTGTTTGTCATTATGATATGTGTCACATTGTAAAAAATTTAATAGCAAACAAATATTTTACATTGGAAACATTGAACCGTAGAAAAAATTCATTTAATTACAGAGAATTGGAAATAGGAGACGTATCACCAAATATAACTTCAAAAGCATTAAAAAGTTGCCCTTAAAAATGTCGGCAAGGGAAACGATGACTTTTGTTCATCATTTTTCCTTAATGGTTGGTGACCTTGTTCCTGAGTATGATGAAATATGGATATTTTTTCTAAATTTGTTAGAAATTATCGAAATTTTATTGTTATCCAATATATCGCAGGATCTAACAATCCATTTAGATAATTTTATTAAATACCACCATACAGAATATGTACGTTTTTTTGCTGACACTTTGATACCTAAACATCATTTAATGCTGTACTACAAAGAAATAATTACAAAATCTGGAGCGCCACGATTTTATTGGAGCTTTATATATGAGAAAAAATAATATAAAAAATATATCTAGAAAAAACATTTACTTGACTCTGGCAAAAAAATTTGAGCTGCAATTGGCGCACTTTTTAGTTAATGAATCGCCAACAAATTATCAAGTACATACTCATCATATAGTTTTATAGAAATTTCCGAATGATATTAAAACATTCTGTCAAGAATACTATCCTAATGTGGAGTGCACATGTTATTCGCAGTGTAGATATGAATCTAAAAAATATCAAAGTGGATTTTACATAACGCAATATTTTAATACATTTATTGAATATGCAAAAATATTAAAAATTTCCGATATTTGTATACTTCCAACATTAAATAAAATTTTCTTAATCTGCATGACAATAAAAATTAAAGCCTAATTGAAGAATTACAAAGCATTTGAAATTGATTTAGCTGAAGTAATAAAAAGTGATCCAATTTTTCTATTAATAGATCACGTAGCAGGATCACCAACAAACTTCCATAAAACTTACCAAGGAAAAATTTTTATTCGACTCAAACAATATTAAAATATGTAAGTATATAAAAAAATCCATGACAAAATGAATATATTTGCTGACATTCCACCTGAATGCAGTGAAATCATGTTTCAAACGCCGACCATTGTAAGCAGTACACATATTGAACAAACCTATAGCAATAAAGATGAATTAAAGAAACTTTTAACAGAATGTGGAAGATTTAGTAAACTTTTTTATGGGTAAGTAAAGAAAATATTAATCTGTTATTAAGTATAAAAAATAACTTTTAATTATCTACAGTTTCAGAACAACAACTTGACGTAGGTGCCCTTCAACATTTGGATGAACAAATGGCAAAAACTATTCTTTCCAAAACCGATCTTTCCCTTGGAATACAAGTTGAGTTTTATTACCAATGGTCAAAATGGTCAACAACTTCTCAAAGTTTTAGAGCAGAGATAACTTATCCGTCCACCTCAAAAGAATCATTTAATAGCTTAAATTTATCCACTATTTTAAATGCCAACCCATATGGCCAAAGCGTTATTCAAGCCTATAAAAAAGAATCATCGTTGAATGATTCTTCTATTGCATAGATAAAGAACATTCTTTGACAATAAAAGACACAGACAATTTAGCTAAGGATATGGTTCTTGCATTTAAAGGAGAAGAAATGGTAAGTGTTGATATAATTAATCTTAATCTGAAACAATCTATTAAAATTCGGAAAACTTCAATTGAAATTTTTTTTCAGGCAGGACAAAATGCAGGACCATTAGGAAAACTTTATTACAAGTATAGCAATTTGAAGGCCGCTATATCGAAAAAAACTAAAACTAGTGTTTTTCCAATAAGAGCGCTACAAAAGTTTTTTTTAAATAAAACAAAACCGGTTTTAGATACCCATGAAATTCTTTATTCCTGTGAAAGTACGTTCGATGCCATTATGTATGGAGCTCGATTTCTTTTGCATGGCCACCACGGGCACGCTTATAGAAGTCCAGACGCTGAACCTAATTTTCGACGGTTATCAAGCATAAATCGGCCGAAACTGCTGCAATTTCACGTTCGATATTCGTACGAAGTTCATCAATCGTCGCTGGCTTGTTGGCATAGACCATAGACTTGACGTAGCCCCACAGGAAATAATCTAACGGCGTCAAATCGCAGGACCGAGGCTGCCAATCGACTGGGCCATTTCGCGAGATAAAACGTTCACCAAACTTGGTTTCCAATAAATTGACATGTCCTCCAAGTCCATATTATCCAATTGGGGCCAAAAATTTTCGGTTATCATTGAACGGTAGCGATTCGCATTCACAGTAATGTACCGGTCTTGATCATCACGGAAGAAGTACGGCCCAATGACGCCGCCGGCCCATAAACCGCACCAAACCGTAATTTTTTCGGGATGCAATGATGACTCATGGATTACGTGTGGATTGCTGACCAATAACGCATATTTTGCTTATTGACATTCAGTCAGAAATGAGCCTCAACGCTGAAGACCATAAATTGGACGTAGCGCTCTTAAAGTTGAGGCCACTGACTCCAAATTTCGGTTGTAAATTTTAATAATTTCGACTCGTTGTTGGTTCGTATATCTTTCCATGATGAAATGGCAAACCTTACTGAAGAGGAATGTCAAAAGAGCGGGAAAAAATATGGCGTCGTTTGCTGTCCCTATCGATTTACTTTTGTAGCGTCTCTGTTGAAAAACCCTTTACAACTTCTGAAACTGATGAAGAGGGGGGCCACATAAGAAATCTAAAACACGAATTACACGCAATGCCATTTGAAGAAATTTTGAAACATTGGAGCGCATGTTTTGAACTTCGACAAAAATCATATAATGACCTTTGCGACCCGAAGTCTAAAAAACAACTCATCATTTTGTTTAAAGATACTATTGGGTATCGTTTTGTAAGTTGTACTTAAGATTATTTTATGCCTGAATTAATGAAGATTAATATAAATAATACATATGTAGATGGATAATGATTTTCAAACAATTTTTGGAGAGACCAATCAACTTCTTGATCATTTTGACAATTTCTCAGATGCAATGATAAATCATCTGTTTCCAAAATTCGAATCGAAATTCAAAGATGATGAAGACTGGATTTTTGTAAAAGAAAATAATAGTATTGACTACAGTATGTAAATATTATTTTTAATTTTATAGCTAATATGTACTAGCAATTGTTGGTTTCATTTTTTTAGATACAAAATTCCTTATTGTTTTTACACTAATACAATCCTTACTTCCACAATCAAGACTTAAATCGAAATTATCAAAGAAGGGAAATACATTTTTTAGTAATATGGAGTCAAAACGATCATCCATTTCTTTTGCACCAACTGAAGAAGCCTACAAAGAACATTTGGAAACAATAATAAAATTCGAAGGTTCGGTTCCCCCTTTTGCAACTGTCATTTGAGATATAAAATATAAGGGTTTTTGGTGTTTTAAAAGCTATTGATATATGCTTCAAAGCATATCATTTATTTCATATTAAATATCCCGACTGTTGCGTTCATATGTGGGATTTCATTAATGTACAATTTTATAAAATAAATAACACTCCTGTCCATCCAACAACACAAATTTTATGTAAAACTATTCAAGAAGGTGAGTACTTCAAACTTTTGTATTAGGTACACGTTGTTAGTATAATAATTTTTATATATATTTCCAGATATCTGAGTGCCAATCCACAAATGTAAATGTTTTAAGGTCTGCCTACAAAGGCATGTTTCAGTTCCACTCTACAAATTTGTGAATTATGTATATTAATTTTTATTTCATTGCATGGACACATTAGAATGATTCGTAATTTCAAAAGTTTTAAAGTTAAAGTTCCAGTCCGAAAAAGTAAGGTCAGCCAACAAATTTATGAATTATATATGTTTATTTGTTTAAACACGGTTTGTTTTTATTTCATTTGAAGAACACATTAGACTGATTTGTTAGTATATAAGATTTTATATATTCTTCCACATATCCGAAAATTTGAATGTTTAAGTTCCAATCCACAAATGAAAATACTTTAAGGCAAGCCTACAAATTTATGTTTTAATTCCAGTCTACAAATTTATGAATTATATAGTATGTATATTTGTTCACACACGTTTTTTTTATTTATTATTCAAAATATTCTTTCAAAATATTTTCAAAATATTCAAAATATTTTTATGTTTGGAGGTATTAACCCGGAATAAAATTTTGGCTTCGGTTAAAATGGACACATTTTGTTTTTTAAATTTTAAGTTTTTTAAGAGTTCTACAATATAAAATAATTTTTGAGTTAGGTTTGATCACTACTAATCAGATATGAATTACATATTACATTTCTAGAAAATCATTCGTCCATTCTTACTTGTAATTTTTGATTGGAATGTATCTAAGTAGTAGTAAACAAACCTTATCAAAAAATTATTTTATACTGTACAATTTTAAAAACTTCAAATTCATCAAATTTAATAATGCCCATATTGACAGAATCCGATATTTCGCACCAGCACCGACCCCTAAACCTACAAAAAAAAGTTAAAAATACATTGAAATTCTTTTTTATTATATTTCCAAACATCAAAAAAAATATTATGAGTCCTTCTATATAAATAAATATTTAAATATATAAATATGAACTATAAATATATAAATATGAACTATACTATTTAATTAATTATATGATTTTTTGTGTTTTTTTTTAACAAAAAGTTTTTGCACTATGAAGGAAACATTTCTTGAAATAAACAAAGTTTTTCATAAAAAGAACAAAAACTTATTTAATTTAAAGAAAGGTTTGTACTATCAACTAAATATTTATTGAATTTACAAAATATCATAGAAAAGGAAACAAAAACTTTTGTAAATTGTACAAATTTTTTGTGGTATAAAAATATTTGTACAAAATATTTTTTGTACAGAAACAAAATTTATGTAACTAGTACAAAAATTTGTGTTTCTACATCGATAAATTTTGTACTATGAACTAAATATTTTGTAATTTGTACAAAGTATTTTTTGTACAGAAACAACAATTTTGTAAATAGTACAAAAATTTTTGTATTATACATCCACAAAATTTGTACTATAAACTAAATATTTTGTAATTTGTATTACATATTTTTTTACTGAAACAAAAATTTTGTAAATAGTACAAAAAAATAATGACAAAAATAACAAAGTAGCATGTATACATATAACAAAACATTTTGTTCCGGCAAAACAACAAATATTTCTGTACAATGTACAACGACTTTTGTTCATTTTACTTATGAAATTTTTTGAGTGTAAAGCTTGACCACAGTCGTTGAAATTTTTCTTGGAGGGTGCATGTGTGGCATTATTCACCGACATGTTTAGCAATCACGTTCTGTTTGTCTGATCTCATCGTTGCCTGGCACCTTCGATACCTACCTTAGTTATTAGTTACCTATATAGGCATATACTAGGCAACTATCCTATGTGAAAAAGGTTAAAATTGCCCATAACTTAGAGACTGTTTCCTCCTATTTCTATACCCTGCACCACCGCTGTGGAACTGGGTATTATAAGTTGGAGCTCGGATCCCAATGTTGATAACATCCAGAAATATTAGATATGGCAAAGCAAACCAAAGCTTCATATGTGATTCTGAATAACTAGTCATGCCAGTGAATGTGCTTAATGTGTCTATTATTCAAATGTGTCTCTTATTCCAACAACAACCAACCTGACCTTGTAAGCTTGTAGTATGAATTTCTCATACATTAACTAAAGCTAACAAAATCGGTCATTAAATTGAAATTAAAAAAAAAACTGATTAAAATAAAAAATAAATTTTCCCCAGATGTGATATACATATATGGAGAATGCACCCCAGGAATTCCCGCACAGGATTTCCCGGGAATTTCACTTGTTTTCAATTCCCGCTTTCCCGGGAATTGTAGCCAGTAACCCGTGGAAAATTAAAAAAGAATACAAATGGAACATTTTATCTAAAAAGTGTAACGTAGCAAGATCTTCTTGCACTACACTGAACGGAAAAGCATCGCCACACTGATGAAAATGTTCATCACCCCAACAACTTTTGTCATCGAAAGTGAGCTAACGTAACGTTTCATTCCCGTTATGAAAATGTGTTCATCAACTGCAAATTGTTTTGTTACTGTGGTGAAAGTATGGTTGTTGCTGCAATGAATTTTCTTCATTATTGCAACGAATTTAGTTCGTTGCTGCAATGAATAGGTGTTGTTCTTGCTTCATTGCTGATATGAATTTGTTTCATTAGTGCAACGAATTTGAGTCATTGTTGTAATGAAAATTTTTTTTATTACTACAATGATATTGTTTCATTGCGGCAATGAATGTTTTGGAGTGTGTTTGAAATTATTTATTGACAATTGTACATAAATATACTGTTAGTATTACACTGCAGGTGTTTTGATAAAAAAATTTTGAATTTTTGTTTTCGAAAATCTATTTTATAAATACGTAGATTATATTCATTCCATGTTGAAACACTCGTCTGGAGAAGATTGTGGTAGTCGAGGGGTCGTGTATTCAGATCCTGCAATTAAAAACATATACGGGGAATTAATTGTTCAGATTTCTATTTAAGATATGTCCATATGTATCTATGTCTGTACACATCATTGTTTTGTTAAATCATGCAACTGTTGTTGTGTTGAGGGTTTTTATATTCAATTGTAGCTCCAAATCTCCCCGTCATTAACCCAGTGATCGCTCTGCAAGCATTTTCTTCAACTGCTCCTTTATTTATTTTAACCAACTTTGTTAAAAGTTCGATTGGATTTATTTCATTGTACGTTAAATTGTTACTTTTTATGATCGTCTTACTTTAAACACTTTGTTCATTTCACTTCTTCGTTTCCATTGACTTCGAACCCAAATACCAATTCAACGAAACAGGCGCGACCGAATTATGGTTAAAACACAAACATTTTGTTTCGATTTGTGCCGTCACGCTCAGATACACACACAAATGTTCAGTTACATATTTCGGTGTATTTTTTCTGCTATCGATGCGTCACTTTATTTGCTGTCGTCCTGCTCCTTGCATTCTGTTTGTCTATCTGTTGCATTTATAAATACACAATTTACACAAACGATCACAGCAAACACATAAATTCATACACTTTATTTTTGTGAATAAAATATTATTTTACTAAGTTGAACTAATTAGTCTATTTTAAAAATTTTATTTAAATTATTCCGGCGGGGAAATATGTCTACCATTCTCGGGAGTTGCAAATGAACTGATTTATGATGTGTACGTGACCCAGTACTCACGCTCACTCGTTTTTTGACTGTTTTTCTCTCTTTATCTTCATAAAACTTAGGTTCATTGCAATAACGAAATTGTTTCGTCAACTATAAATGATGGCAAAACTCCAAAATAAATAAATAATAAAAATAATCAATAAAAGGTAAGATATACACCAAATATCATTAGTTTAAATCTCATGCACTTCCTTTTTGTAATTTTTAACTCATTTTTCTACACAATTCAAATTGAATAAAATTGTTGCAGGAACGGAAAGTAAGTTCTTGGAGCAACGAAATGAAAAATTGTCAAAGAAATCATGTATGAAATTTTTCGTTGCAGCGACTACTAAATTGTCTGAAATACGAAACTTTTCATTGTAGCAACGAAAAAACATTAACGAAAATGTTTCATCCATACATCCTAGCATTTCTCTTTCAGTGTAGGGTATTCGATATGTTTTAAATTCGTTTTAAATTAAACGATTATTCGTAAGGATGCGACTTTTTCGTGAAAATCGAGAAAATTTGTCTCAGCCGACGTTTTCTTTCACACTCTTCGTGGTGCGGTCTGTGTGATAGGAGCTGGTCGGCTTACACCAGGTGGAGTTACAGAAACGGTTGACTTAAATTTCGCATGTCGTTTTGGTTAAGAACCATGAAATTTAAACGTATTTTGTATTTGTTTGTTATTTTTTTATTGTTAGTATACATTTGTGTTGCATTTAACAAAATAATTTTATATTGTGTTCTTGTTGGCTGGTTTGAACAATTGCCTCTATCTGGTATTATTAAAGCAATTCTATCCAACATCCAACTTTCATATCGCATCAGGCCAAATGACAGAAATTTGCTGATCGAAATGTTAAGTCTACCTACTCATCAAAATAAAAATAAAAATTACATGAGGTGTCAGGCGACACCCGGTTGGAACGAAGTTCCTTTCGCTATATATAATGTACTAGTTAGTTCCAACATAACTCCAATAATTTAATTTTGTAAAATGATAAACATTTTTTAAGAATTTTTTTTTTATAGAATGTATTTAAAAAAAAGTATATTTCTAAATCCTTTTTGTAAGAATAGGTAAAATATTTTCCCGAAAAGGCCCTTTTTTAAAGAGACGTACTTCTTTTATCAAACGTTAATGTTGTTTTTAGAAAAGGTACTATTTTTCAGACGAAGTACTTTTTGTAAGAAAAACCCATAAGAGTATGCATTTTTTTTTTACAAAGAAGTACTTTTATGGGAACAGGTACTTTTTAAAGAAGTGGTACCTTTTTAGGAAAAGGTTATGTCTTTGAGAAAATGTACTTATTTTCAGAAACGCTACCTACTTTTTTTCAAGAAAAAAAGGAAAAGGTATTATTTTATTTTTAAGAATAGATTCTTTTAAGAAAAGTAATTTTTGCAAGAAAAGGTTGTTTTGTAATAGAAGGTATGCTTCTTAATTGAGTGGACGTCGGTGGCGCAACGGTTATGAAATTCTTTATTCCTGTGAAAGTACGTTCGGTGCCATTATGTATCCAATTGGGGCCAAAAATATTCGGTTATCATTGAACGGTAGCGATTCGCATTCACAGTAATGCGCCGGTCTTGATCATCACGGAATAAGTACGGCCCAATAACGCCGCCGGCCCATAAATCGCACTAAACCGTAATTCTTTCGGAATGCAATGATGACTCATGGATTACGTGTGGATTGCTGTCTGACCAATAACGCATATTTTGCTTATTGACGAAGCCATTCAGCCAGAAATGAGCCTCATTGCTGAAGATGATTTTCCGATGCAAATCCGAATCATTTTCAAGTTGTTGCTCCGCCCAATTCAGGAACATACGACGCTTATGGTGGTCAAGCGGCTTCAGTTCTTGCGTCAATTTGATCTTGTAAGGATGTAGGCCACGATCTTTTCGCAAAATTCGGCCACTGACTCCAAATTTCGGTAGTAAATTTTAATAATTTCGACTCGTTGCAGGCTCGTATATCTTTCCATGATGAACTAGCAAACCTTACTGAAGAGAAATGTCAAAACAGCGGGGAAAAATATAGCGTCGTTTGCTGTCCCTACCGATTTACTTTTGTAGCGTCTCTGTTGAAAACCCGGTTATATCTAATAGTCACATATTGACGTGTGTGGGTGTCGCCTCGGCCTTTTTTGCCGACTTGCTTCCAAATAGCGTGTTCGTATCTGCAGGCAAACTATAACATACTGTAAAATTTTCAGGACGATCAAACTATTATTGTGACTGGTATAACAGTTTCTTTTAAAGGGGCGTGGCACATGCCACTGTAACTCATTCTGTACCAACAACATATATACCAAATTTCATCTTCATAGCTCTGATAGTTATAGCAAGTTTAAATTTCAGATTGTATGGGCGGTGCCACGCCCTTTTCTCCATTCGCCACCAAGTATAGCCAAGGACTATCTGCAGTTCATCTAATAATCGGTATATCAGAAAAACCGTCAGAGCGATTTTTAAAAGGAGGCGTGGTACCACCCACTTACACCCTGGCTGTAATTCGAACTGGACAAACAACTTATATACCAAATATCATATTCATAGCTCCGAAAGTTGATGAGATACAGCCGTATAAAATTTCAATATGTATGCCACGCCTACTAATGCGATCCCGCCCATTGTTCGTTGGATCACGGATTTTGCTACCAAATACATCCACACAAATTTTCAAGGCGATTGGTGAAACAGTCCTCCAGATATTGCGCTTTCAAAAATGTAGTCCAATGGGCGGGGCCACACCCACTCGATATATCAAAAATTCAAGTTCCCTATTGTCACCACCGACCACACAGCTAAATTCTGTGAAAATTTAAAAAATATCTTTCCAACCGTTTCGAGTCTATACGGAACTAAAAAATTCAAACAAGCAAACCAACAATCAAGCACAAACTCATTTTTATATACGAAATATAGATGTTGGTTACAGGCTCCACCTAGAAAACTTCCCATTAAACAAGAAATTTCCCACCATATGTTAGTCGAGACACAAACCAAAGCAAAAGTACCCAATATAGTTGATAATACTGGGTTGTAGCATAATAGTGTTAAAAAAAATTGATTAATTTTTTTCATTTAGCCCCCATCCCGCATCGTGCGATAAGGAACTTCGTTAAATAACATTAAATTTTTATACGAAATAGGAAAGTGGGAAATATTATAAAATGGATAAAAGAAGGGTGGTTGACGTTAATGTTGGTACATCATTCATATATGGATGATAAAATTTACATCAATCAGACTGAAATCACCCGACTGAAACTTATGTACTGGTTTTAAATCAAAAAATCAATGACTTAGAACAGATTTTCATTTCATCATAATGAATCTTTTTGAACAATCTTTACATTTTCGTCATGATTTTTAAATTTTAGATTTTGACAGTATTCTTCAATGACAATGATTCATTTTGAGTAATATTACAAAAATCTGTTCATAGTCATTAATTTTGACCAAAAAAATAAAACTCAAAAATAATCATTGTTTTTTCGCTCAAAAAAACTCACTTTGAATTTATGACGTTTTTGTAGGATTTTTTGCCAATATCGTTGCGTATCCTCATAAAACAAATATAGAGGAACCAACCAAAAGAATTGTTATTTATACAAATAAAATTAATTTAAAAAAAACTTATGAAATTATTTTTAATAATTTTTTTCGCCTTGGTTGCTTCCTCTGGATATGTTGTATGAGGATACGCAACGATATTGCCAAACCACCCCACAAAAAAGTCGAAATTTGAAAGTGAGTTTTATTTTGAGCGAATTATATTATAAAAATTATCCCATAATCATTATTTTTGAGCAAAAAAAAAAAAATAAAACCGAAAAATAATAATTATTTATAATTTTTATTTTTTTTTGCTCAAAAATTATGAGTAAGGTATTACTCAATATTAAACATTTCCATTGAAGAAAATTCTTAAAACTCATAATATAATCATTAATATGTAAATTTTTTAATAAAACTCATAATGATTACGGTCCGTTCTCTATACTATTCGACAACGACTACAACGCTACACTAATACCATCATACTTATTTCCAGGCAAATACTATTGTCCTACAACAACCACGTATGTGATGCTAACGCTGTGTGTTGTTTGCATGTGTTCATTTTGATGGATTGCCCTATCCGTGCCTATAAATGTTAACACATCAAAAATCGGTTATGGTTGAATACAATTTTGGTTGTATCCAACTTAGCGCTGGCCCATTTTATTTCTTAAAATAAACTATTCTGTTGTTAATATGACATTTAAATCATGTCAATGTGACAGGGTGTTCAAAATATTGAACACGTCCTTTACACAAAATTGTCGAAAAACCCGAAATTTGTTCTCGCTATAAAACGCGAAGCATATTTGTCCCTCGGCAATTGCAAAACCGATCGGACCTGGGAGCTAAACAAAATGATTTTATTTAATACGGTGGAGAAAAGTAAAGTAATGGTAAAAATCCTTTTTCTTTTCGAAAAACTTTCAAACATTCGGACTCCGTCTTCAGATAAACCGCACTTCGACAGGTGTTGTGACTTAACTTTTTATGAAATTTTCGTTGCCATAAAGAAGTACGTATATAAAAAATAATGCAAATTTCATGACCGCACAATTTCGCTCACTTTTCATTTTCTTGGTACTCAGCTCTTTGCGAAATTTCGTAGGCAAAATCAATTACAGGGTTGTTACGCAAAAGTTATTTCGTGCGAAAACAATAGTTTGATAATTGTTTGGGACCGGAATTTTGACAGTTCGATAATGTAACAACCTAAAGCAACATGACATGCGTTAAAAATAAAATGAAGCGCATAGAGGCATTTTACAATTATAATATTTGAAGGGTAAATCATAGTTATGTGGTAACTCTCCGCAACTACTCCTCTACTCTTCGCTTAGAGATAAATGAGCAAATTTCTACCAAAATTTCGCAAGAACTGAATACGCACCTTTAGATGCAACATTTGGTTAACGCTGGAGACCGACAGTCGACGGGCGTAACTGACAATTTGTTCGACATTGTGTTTTTTTACTTTAATTAATTTTCCCCCCTTGTGTAAAGTTTTTAAAATGTCAGTTATGCCATTTTAGAATTAAGTTAACATTATGTTTTATTGTTTCTCGTTTTTGATTGTTCAAAATTGAATCACACCATTCATCCACCGCCACATCCATCCACTATTTTTGTCACTTAAAAAATGAGTCTGGAATACACAGAGCAGGGGTTAGCAGCATCGTTCTCTTTTGCAATGAACTGCTTTAGCTTGTTTATTACAATAGAAGATAACGGGACGATTACATTGATTAATGATGGACATCCAAACATGTTTTTCATAAATTTCAAACCTGTAGAAAAAACAACTGACCAACATATCTTCCTAATGTTTTCTCTTCTTTGCTACGAAATGTTTTCTAATCGCAAATGATGCGCATCATATGTCAGAAGACATGGACAGAAAAAGAAGAAAATAAACCGCAAACACATTAAGACGGAGATACCAATCAAAGAAGCAACTGTAAAAATCAGCTGAACCAAAAAAGGGTCACATTGGCCGCAGGTCTGCTGTTAGACTCAACAGGATTCCAACTAACAAACTATTCTATTCTTTGGCGTTTAAAAGCGAGTAATGACCGATGTAAGCACAATATGTTTGTCGATATCCGCGCGAAAGAGAACCGCTTCTTCAGAAATGTTCTATTCGCTTCTGTTTGTGTAGTTTGGGCTGTTGTGTGTCACCGTAGTACGGGTCAAAATTGTTTCACCCGTTGATCATTAGCATAAAGCGCTAACACACACAACGGCGTATGTTTGTTTGCATGTATGTATTTAAGTAGAGGCACCTCTGTTTATCTTCGGTTGTTTTAACCTAATTTAAATAATTAGAAACTCTCGGCAGCAACAGCACAAGCACCGTAAGCGACCCCACATACATATCTGCTTGCGTATCTATGGCCATTCGATCATAATAGCAATAATAAATTACTATACAGCTTTGATGATACCTTATGAATTGGAGTTATAGTCAACGACCTGCCAATCACTGGTCGGTCATAGTGCCAATAATAAGGTAACGGAACCGGTGATGTTGTTGTTACAACTAACTTGTGGTGGATTCTGCCGTTTGGAATGTCTTCTTTGAATGGTTTGAACTTTTAACCAGTTTCACTAATGTTTGTCAGATTTCGTGGGCTATTAATTTGGCTTTGAGTCGTAGAAACCCAAAATGATAATCATATGAATAAATTAGTTGCCCAGCATAGGAAACAATAAATAATTTTCTCTAATCATAGTGGCGAAAGTTCACTAAGAGGTCAGAGAGAAGAGGAGAAACTGTTCGCTTTTGAAAGCTTAACGTTCCAAGTGTACTCTCATTCTGACCGCTAACCAATGGATCTTGATGGAAAGATTAGCTCCAAATAAAATCCTGCAATGAATTATTCTGTCTCCTCCCTAAAACGTACTTAATCTTTTTTTTTTGTTTTGCCAACAGAATAGCTGTTTCCCATCATACCCGTTAAAAGAGACTTGGTTTTTTTGTTTAAATACTTTTATTTAAATTATTACTCGTTATTACTAATTTTGTGTTTCCCTTAAAATTGTATAGTTTGTATCTTTGACGGAGTTCTATTCAGATTTCGATTCTTCTACGGAAGTTACTCCTTCGGAGCTTTTCACAGTTTGCGAGTCGGATGCGACAACGTGGACAGGTATAACTTGTATGCTAGATTCTACTGCTGGTGTATCCATCTTGGGGACCGCAGCAGATTTGACAATTTCCACAATGGGTGGTGCTTTGTGGGGCTGCTCAACTGTGGTTATTGCACCACGGGCGTCTGCCATCATGGGCACCTCAACTGTGGCCATTTCACGAAGTGATGCCGTTTCCACGGGCGTCTCAACTGCATTCATATTTTCCACAGCTGTATCTTTTTTGGCGGATTCAGAAGTTACTTGCAATTGAGGTTCTTTCCTGATTTCAGATTGAGGTTCCATTCCAGGGGTTGCGGCCATCATGGATTCTCCTTCCTTAAGTTGGCGACCATTCCGACCGATATATTTTCGGGCATGGAAGAGATTGAAATAAGGAGTAAGAGGAGCATATTGACGTGTTTCGCCTAGAATTGGGAAAGCATGGCGAGCCACACCCTCCTCACCATCATCACCAACAAGGATATATTGGCCGCTATCGGATTCATTGTCCGAGGCGGAGGAGTTTTCGGTCGACGAGTCAGGTTGATCGTTCGGATTGTCCACGGCGGGTGACATTTCTACAATTGTACCCGGTCGTACACGTTGTTTTGTCTTGGTGGCTATTAGTACGGGGGTCACGGATGCAGTAGTCATCTTGGTGACTTTAGCGGGGGTGGGAGTGCGATTATGTGGAATTTGTGGTGGCTTGAATACATCCATTAAGGATGCCTCGGCCAGGAGAGGAACAGCTTCGCTGGTCAGGACTGGCTTTCGCTTGGCAGGTTTAGGGTTTTGCATTGCATCAAGAGCGCTTTGCGGAATATTTAAAATCAACGGTTGTGACTGAATTCCTTCGGTCATGGAAACGAGCTGATTAGGTGGAGAAATGCCAAGTTGTGTCCAGGGGATTGTAATATACTGGGTTGGTTTTCCCTTCCTCTTAAAGGGAACTGTCAATGGTGGCTGGGGGTAACCCATGACGGGACGTTTATTGACGCTGGTAGTTGATGTTGTATAATAGGGGTTTTGGTTTGATGAGTCAGACGGTTCCAGCAGTTCAGGAGCAAGATAAATGGTTTGGCCATTGCGGTTGATGATCAGTGTAGCTTGTTGGCGGCGTTTCTTGCTGTTGCTGGTAGTAATCCCCTTACGCGTGCTGGCTCCAACGTCGATTGTAGATGGTCCCCGAGTCAAATGACGTATTTGATTGATTAAGGACTGCTGCCCGCGTTGGATGAAGTTTTGCTGGTTCTGGGAACGTTTGGTTGAACCGCTGTTTCCGTTGTAATAGAAGTCTTGGTCGTGATCATCATCGCCATCGTCGTCATCACCATCGTCATTATCATGATCATTGTCATTATCGTCTTCTTCGGCTTCTTCTACTTCATTGTCTTCTTCCTCTTGGGATTCTTGAGGACGTCTTCGTTTCTGATTGCGTTTGGACAATCGTCGTTTTTTGCTGTTTTTGTTGTTGCCCCTCCTGTTGCTAGTTCCTTGTGAGGGACGACGTCTACGCTGTTTAGTTTTATTTTTGCGTACGGGACGCTCTTCTTCTTCCTCATCATCATCTTCGTGTTCTTCTTCCTCATCCCTAGGTACTTCATCATCTTCGAAATCATCATCCTCGTCATCCTCATCGTCGTCATGGTCGCGGATATTGTTGTCATCTTGATCACGATGGTTGTTATTGAAACCGTAATCGTAGTCATCACCATCTAAGTATTCCTCGGAGTCATTCAAGTCGTTGTTACTGAAGCGATGAGGACGATCTCCGATTTGTATTAACGGTCTCCTCGTCGATCTGTGTTGCACCCTAACAACCACATCCGGTCTGGGTGTAGTGGTAGTAGTGGTGGTTGTGGACGTCGAAGTGGATTCGCGTACTGGAGTTTCGACTAAACCAGGCAATTGGATACGGTTGCCCAACCAACCGGTAACAGTACCGGCCAACGATGACACCGACGACCCCAAACCTTGGCCGGCATTGAAGCCGAACAATTGCCAAGGTGAGGGAGTGGTTGAACTGGTGGCTTGCTTCCCTTCGCCGGCAGGCTCCTCTGGTAGTCTCGGCTTCAAGGCAATCAAGGGATGTATGATAAAGTCCGCAATGGTGTGTGGTTGTGCGCTGTCAACCATAGTCTGTTGCGGCTTGTTTTCCGATGGTTCCAAGCCGGCCAAAACTTGCTGCGTATCTTTAGAAATAAACACCGTTAGGACATCATGTTATTTATACCTAGTCGCTGATTGTGGTCGTACTTACCTACCAAAGCCATGTCGGCAATGGGTGACACAGTGGTATGCTCCACATCGACATCCTCGGCCTTGACAGCGGTATCGCTGCACAATAGAAGTGCAATCACCACACATGTGAGGAGGGTGTATTTAGTTGTCATTATTTCGATTGTAGTGTCACTTTTGTTTGTTCGTCTTTCGGTTCAGTTGTTGAACATAATATTTAATCACTGCAACTGTTGACACTTGAGTTTGCCCAAGACGCTTCACACTGACACTTGCTTTGACATGCGATACACAATTTGAACTGCCCGGGCGAAGCGTTCTACTGGTGCTTTTTATTTTGCGGTAAGTTTTGTTGGTACGTTACGGTTTGTTATGATTGCAGACTTTTCGCCTGAGCGTGCTAGATGCCGATGTTGATGCTGTTGCCGATATCAATGATGTGCGTGTTACATACAGATCCGCAGCGTTGCCGCTAATAGTCACAATGTCTGGCTACACTTGGTAATATATTCTTCTTTGACTTCGACACGAATGAGTGATTACGTGTTTTGACCAAACCCAAACACAACATTAGAGCGAGCGAAAATCTGTGTGAGTGAGCAACGGAATCAGTCACAATCGGAGAGAATCACTAGTCGCGTTGGAACGAGATGTTGTCAAGGAGATCTTGGCATTACCTAGAGGACTTATCACGTAGTACCTGGAAGCAGAGAAAGTTTAAGCATAGTTTTCGTACAACAACAACTGATTAATATTAGTTTTCTCCGTGTGACCCCATAACTTGTTGCTAGCCGTCGAAAAGCAAGAAAGCGTCTCTGGCATACGGCCAAATTAAAGCGAGACATCTTCGACGAGTTCTGTGTACAGCTTTCTAACTGTTTTTTCCAGTTGATTTCCTCTAGATTCAGAGCTTTGTGCCCCGCCACTACCTCTGCGAAAATTATTCATGAATCGATTAAATTTCTTTCCAGACGTGCAAAAAATTTATGAAATTTTGAACTCTCATCAACTTGTAATTAATTATTTAAATTCACCACGGTACAATACGATTTCTTCAAAATCGTATATACATATGAAAGCAATGAACCAATCACAAATTAGATCACAGCAATCATTCAGAGATGTTACTATATTAAAAGACCGATACAAATGTGTTCGGCCTTTTGGCCAGCAGTTACAGTTTTGATTGAGGTCGAACTTTGACTACTCAAACTTCGACCACTTGGAGCTAAATAGCTCATCTAAAGTAGTGTGTTTCTAATTCGGTCATTTCCAATCCAATAAAATAGTCATATATGGCGAAATTTTGGTCGTACAAAGCTGAGAGGGTTTCAAATCAATTTAAAATTTCAAGGTTAGGTCAGGCTATGTTGAGAAAGAGCAGGGATGCTTCGTCTCATGATCAATTTCTGGACATACAGATAAGCCTTCTGTGCGGTCTTCGTTATTTTTTCAAGATAATAATTTATCAGAGAGATGTTGGGGCCTCAATTCCGCGAATGCATATCAATGTCAACGAAAGTGTTCCATCGTTTCAATGTCCTCCTCGCATCGGTTCACTCAATTTTGTGTAGATTGGCCCGTAGAGTGGGGTGTTTTCCAAGATGTTGCGGTGGTCCGGTGTCCATATGATCCTATGGATGCCGGTGTGGAGAGTTTGTTTTTGACCTCCTGACACTCGATATCGAATTAATCGCCACGTGACTATTAGAGAATATCTTCACCACTTTGTGTCAACTAGAGTATTCTAATCATTCAGAAGTGTTTAAAACCCGGTTTCCGGTTTGTCAATTTATTACGAAGCGGGTTTTAGGTTTCTGGTTTTGGAGAAAACCAGTGAAACTGGGCTTTTCGGTCAATAATTTTGTTTAACGAACTTTCCGCATTTTAATTCGTTTGTAAATTTCAAAATGTCACAACTGGATTTATCTTTTAAATTAAATTTTAAATCGAATTATAGGCGTGTTGTATATTATCAATTATGTTTATTTAACTCATTTCAACTTGAAAATCATATTAACAGAGTTTTTAATATACATATGAAAGTGTTATCACATCTGAAAAATTTGTTTATATAAATACTACTAATTTAAATGTATAATAATGAATAATTTTGTTTATTTTGAAAATTATATAAATTTTTTTAAATTATATAATCATATTTAGATTTGAAAGTAGAGTTCATGATCCTTTTAACTCGATAAATTCCTTAAAATGTTAAATTCATATATTTGGATGTAAATTTGAATTTTTTTTTATCGATTTTTGACACAACTTAAGTAAATTCCTGCCAACCGAATTAAAATAACCAGGTTACTGTTTGTTTGACAATTGTGCTTTGGATCGAAGTTCCTTATCGCACGGTGCGGGATGGGGGCTAAATGAAAAAAAATTCAACAACTTCTTTTTAACACTATTATGCTACAACCCAGTATTATCAACTATATTGGGTACTTTTGATTTGGTTTGTGTCTAGACTAACATATGTTGGAAAATTGTCGTTAATGGGAAGTTTTCTAGGTGCAGCCTGTAACCACTAGTTAGAATATTGTAAGTATATTCTAGTTCTGAACCAAATAATAATTTAATTGAGAAAAGCCAAAGTGAAAGATTGTAATATCCTTCAGGCTAAGAGATCATGTTTTCTCCGGTTAGTGAAAAAAATGTAAATGCCGCGGGTGGGATTCGAACTCACATTCGCTGGACGATTGTTTCGATGTTTGGAAAAGCATCATCTTCTGCAGCATCTAGTCCTTTAAGCGTCTAGTTCTTTAATACATTTATTGTGCAGAGTGATTCTTTGTCACTACTCACACATTGTTTTCCTACTTACACACACTGATGCCGAAGTTTTGAAAGTTCTATTTATAGAACGCACTATTCTAATTGTAGTTGTCTCGTTCTGTTCTGTTCTGACCCTACAATATGATTCAAATTAAGTTGTTTTAGATCCTCGTTATTTTCAAAGTTGTAATTTCCTTTGCTTAAAAAAATAAAATTTTCACGCGAAAAGTAAATTTTCTTAAAAAGTATTTTTTTTTTAAATAAGTAAATTTTCTTAAAAGAGTACATTCTCTTACAACAAATTGCCTTTTCTTAAAAAACTACCTTTTCTTTAAAGGGTACCTTTCTTGTGAAACAAAATAACTTTTCTTGAGATAAGTACCTACTCTTAAAAATGTACCTATTCTTGAAAAAAGGGTAAATTTTAAAAAAATTCCCATTTCTTAAAAAAAAATCATTTTAAATAATAATAATCATAATCAAATAATACATTTTCTTTCAAAAATGTCTTTCCTTAAACGTGCATTATCTTAAAAATAAATGAATACATTTTCTTGTATTTTCTTGAGCTAAGCAGCATTTCTGAAAATAAGTAAATTTTCTTAAAAAATAACCTTTTCATAAAAAGAATACCACTTTTTCGAAAAGCGCCTGTTCTTAAAAAAGTACTTCTTTGTAAAAAAACAATCGTACTCTTATGGCTTTTTCTTACAGAAATATTTTAATAAAAGAAGTACCTGTCTTTAAAAAATTACCTTTTTCGCAAAATATAACACATATTCTTACAAATAGGTCCTGAAAATAAACTTAAAAAAAATACATTCTATAGAAAAAAAATTTTTAAAAAGTTTATCGTTTTACAAAAAGTATCTTTTCTTAAAGATCCATTTAGTATCTTTTCTTAAAGATCCACATGTTTCAACAGTCGCCTTAGGCATGATGGAACTAACTAGTAGTCCCCTGATACCTCATGTAATTTTTAAAGAAATCGGCTCAGGTTTACGAGGAAAAGTCGGTTCATTGGTGCGTGTTGTGATTAGGAAAGCCAAGGTGCCGTTGAATGTTTCAATCCTCAATGAAGAGTTATATTGCCACTAGAGTGTCTAAAAACCGAAACTAAAAACCGGCGACACAGGTTTTGTTGCAATCAACAGTGTGCCGGTTTTTTATTAAACTTAATTTTCGAATAAACCGACAACCGGTTATTTGACGTCGGCTAACCGGGTTTTACTAAATTTGTGTTAAATATCCTTACAAAAATTTAATAATTAAACAAAGAACGATATAATTATTAAATATTAAAGAATTGTTGGAATTAAGTGCACGGTATCCGATTTTAATATATAATTTTATAGCTTGAATAAGATCTACATAAGATTTAAATTTTTTTTTTCACTTCAAACCAATTTTATTATTTGAATAACAATTAAATAATTTAAATTTGTATATAAATTAACGGACTAATTCATAAAAAGTTGTCATAGGTTTGTTATAGGTTTACGATAGAAAATCACAATAATGGTATTCGTAACCGAAAAATGCCACTGTTAAGAGTTCTCTAAGGCTGACAATTTTGTTCAACGACTTATCCTTCCCTTTATCAGAATTTATACACAAAAAAAGGAATTTGTTCACATTTCTCGCGTGCAATACGCAAATATAAACACGTTGAATTATTTTATGGACTGTTTATAAAGTTATATTATTTTTCAAGCCACCAAATATGTAGTTTCGTTTCAATTTTACAAATTTTTAACCAAAATGAACTCTTGTTTACATAGTGTTATATGCAAAATCACAATAGTGGAGCAACAACCCATTAACCGGCTTTATATTCGACTACCCAAAAACGAAACCCAATTCGATATGAATTTTTGAAGCCTCTTCCAAATTTAAGTAGATAACAAATATTAATTGTTCTGGTTGTTCAATATTTCTTTCCATTAATGATTAAAAATACTCCAAAAATACATTGAATCATTAAAATAAAACAATTTTAATTCGGCCTATCGGTTGTTGTTTAACTTGCTTTTACATCAATGAGAAGACATAAAACAGGGTAGTCAGTCAACTATCATTATGAATACGGTACTAATTAAACCTTCACTATAGCTTAATGACTTTATTCATAAAAGTTGTCTTAGGTTAAAAATTTAATTCTTTTGTTAAGAGTTCTCTAACGTCGCCATTTTTTTTGATCATTTAACATTTCTTTAAATCTATTTTATCCTGATTACTACACAAAAAATTATTTTTTTTCACATTTCACGCGTGCCGTACTTAAATATAAACACGCGCAGTTTTGTTGTGTATATTTGCAGCTTTTATAGTGTTTATAAGCAACCAAATAGTTTCGTTGCAATTTTTAAAATTTGTAACCAAAATTTACTTTTGTTTAGATAGTGATATATAGAAACTCAAAACATTGAAAAAACAACCTATTATCCGGATTTATATTCGACTCCCCAACACTGAAATCCAAGTCCATATGATTTTTGGAAAGAAGTTCCTTATCGTTTGTTGCGGGATGGGGGCTAAATGAAAAAAAAAATTAAACAACTTTTTTGTAACACTATTATGCTACAACCCAGTATTATCAACTGTATTAGGTACTTTGGGTTTGGTTTGTGTCTAGACTAACATATTCGAATGTTGGGAAATTTCTTGTTTATTGTAGTTTTGAACCAAATAATAAGTAAATTTGGAAAGCCAAAGTGAAAGAAGTGTAAAAAAGAACATTTTCTTAAATAAGTGCCTTTTCTTAAAAAAAGTAAATTTTCTCAAAAACCAGTGCAGAAATTTCAGTCGGGTGGACCGACTTAAACATACCCTCACCCGAAGTCAACCATTGCAACCGAGTTCTATTGAATATTGGAAAATGTAGCATTATTCAATAGCAGAGTGACATTGCGGTAAATATTATTTAATATCCAAATTAATTACGATTCTAAGTGATTATGGGGTGTTATCGTGACTACCAGCCAATTGACTGCACAATATTTATATGGGACGTAGAAAAATGAGCATGCCGAAGGTGTTCATCTGTTTTACGCAGTATTACATAAAATATTGGTCAGTACCAAATTTGGTTAAGATCGGTTGTGGTATACGGGAGATATCGATTCGGCCAGCCGGAAAGCCGCCCAACTTTTGTACGGGAGGTAAGAAAATGGGCGCGAACAGTAGTTAATCTTTAATTTCTAGGTAAACATTGCCGTGTACCGAATTTCATTAAGAGCGCTTGTAATCTACGAGAGTTATCGTGTCGATCCACCGGTCATCCGCCCAACTTTTGGGTGTATTTGACTAAATTTTGTCTAGTACCAAATTTGATAAAGATTACTTCGGTTTTGCGAGTGGTGTCTCGCCAAACAACCAGCCGGTAGGGCGTGGCAAAATCACCCTTGTCTTAATGGGTGAATGGCGTTTGATGACATGAAGCGTGAAACACACGACTTATTGCATTGAAAAGCCGGAGGACCATGAAGTTTTTGTATGGGAGGTACCAGAATGGGCGTGGAAACCTCGTCAATTTTCTCCAGTTAAGTAGACATTTACAGATTATTAACCAATGTTTGAGTTGAAGCTAATCATATCTACCAGAAACAAGTTTTAGAAGAAACATGATTTAGTACTAACTGTGCCAGAAGGCGCGTGGCCAAAACGCCCATTTTCAATTCAAACCTAAGTTTGGACAAATAATGGTCACTAACAAAATATCATTGTGATTGGCACAGATTTACGGGAATTATCTAGCCGAATAGCCTGCCGGCCGAACAACTTTTGTATGGGACGTACCAAAATGGGCCTGGCAAAACCACATTTGTCTCAATCGGTGACTGGCGTTTATTGACATGAAGCCAAGTACCCAATTTCATTAAGATCGAAATTGTTTCACGTGACTTATCGCATTGACAACACGGATGATCACCACGCTTTTGCATGGGAAGTACAGAATGGGCGTGGCGACTTCGCTCATTTTCTTCAATTAAGTAAATATTTACAGATTATTAACCAATGGTTGAGTTGAAGCTAATCACATCTACCAGAAAAAAGTTTTAGAGAAACATGACTCCATACTTCATGTGTAGATTTGTATGGGAGGTATCAGAAGGGGCGTGGCCAAAACGCCCATTTTCAATCCCAAACTAACCATGGAGAAATGTTAGTCACAGGCAAAATTTCGCTGTGATCGATAAAGATTTACGGCAGTTATTGTGTTGACCAGCCAGCCAACCAGCCAGACAGACAGACGGACATGCTGAATCGTCTTAAAAGGTCCCAACTCGAATTTCATCGAAAGATACTGAGGGTCTAATATGATTCCTTCTATGCGTTACATTTATTCCCGTATTAAATGATATATACCCCCATCCAATGGGTGAGGGTATAAATATTCCTATCTCGCTTTGTTTCACCCAACATTACTCGATTATTTTACGTGGAACACTAGAAAAGAGAGTCAAGCGAATCACACACTAGTCACTCTAGAGAATGAGCACCCTCAAGACTGATATTGTGTTTTCGAGCTCATCATACCGCTGCCAGTTTACCAACAAATTTTGTTCAAACAAAAACCCATTACATCCCATAAAGGAGAAGTGAGCTTCTTACAACCAGTGAGCTGTGCGCCTTCTAGTTTTACACTTCCTGATTGCAACCTACAATTTTATACTGGTCCCGAATGCTTTTCATGGTCACTATATGAAGTGGCCACAGTCGAAGGAAGTGTATGGTGGTCAGAGCTGGGATCCAACCCACGTTATCATGTACAAGAGCCTATTGTGCTCGGGTCTGGACCACCGACGGCTACGGCCAACAAATAACTTCCAGATAAAATATCATAAAATATCAACTAATCGAAACTTACTAAAAACTTAAAAAATTCATAAACAGAATAATAAAATTTTTGTAGATGGTGGTAGCGCTATAACAGCTGACTTAATTTTTCATATCGTTTGACTTTCAAATTTACATGTATTTTGTAAATTTTTTTTATAAATTTTGTTGTTTTAGATTTGAGTTAAATCTGACATTGAAATTAGACCGAACCAAAATGCAATGGCTGTTGTTAATGTCTATCTGTTGCTATAAAACCACCTGGTAAAATATATGTTCACAAAACAAATATGGCGTGGAAGGGGGAAAAACATGTAAATCCAATAAAACTATATGTTTGACGAAATCAATTTAGCATTTTGTCGATCCCTAGTCCTCCATAGATAATAAATTTGATTTTAATCTCTTTAATTGTTTTTTTTTGTCACAAAGCTTTCTCTTGTGACAATGCGTCTTGGCAATTCGTGAAATTGAAAGAAGTTTCGAAGATACAACCGATCTGATCGATCTTCTAGCTGCAAATTTGATACAGGACAAGAGAGTGGGCGATAGGCGAATTGAAACTACAGACGTTAAATTTAATTTAAGTTGCACTTGTGAGTTTTAAAATAACTTTACATGCAATAAATTATTTTTGATTTGAAAAACATCACAATTGGCATTTAGTTTTATTTGAATTGCGTCCAAATTGTTGGTAGAAAATAACTGGCATAAAAAACCTGTATCAAAACTTCCGTTGCCGAGTACTTTCGACGAGAATTTGGTGGAACTGAAACACTCATGGCTTCTCTTTAGTATTTTTTAATTTGCATTGGATTTTAATTTGCATTAGTTTATCTAAAGCAAATGAAAAAGAATTACCACAGTTCGCAATGGCGATTAAAACATGTTGAAATTTCATTTCCCCAGGCAATGCAAATGTAGGTTGTGGAATCGGATGCCAAGTGTAATAAAATATGGGAATGCTCTAAATTATTGTGAATTTCTTTGACTGCAGGCTATTCTGTTTTTATAATATTTTACAGGGTGGGCCAAAAGTCACCATGGGGTTTATAAATTTAATAACTTATTCGTTTATATATTTTTTTTATTTTTTTTTCAGATTATGAAATATAAAAAATGGAAATTTTGTACACTTCTGTAGAAAAAAAGTTTTCACATTAAACATGGAACAAAAAATTCCATCGTTTCTCGATTTGTGAGTAAAAAGTGATGAACAGTGTATCAATGCTAAAAGTGGCAATATTGATGACGTTTTTATTTGAATATTCCAAGAAAGCTGTCAAGTATTAAACACATATAAACAAACAAAATAAGCTAGTGCGATAAACAACAACAAACAGAAGTTGTTTTAAGGGATTCCCACTGCTCCTTACAATTTGTTTTGTCCAAATTGTCTCTTGCAAATTCTAAATTAGTTGACACATATTCAACAATATTTTCTCTTAATTTTTATGATTTTTCTGTAATATGTATTGGGACATGGGACTGTCCGTGGAGGTGGAAAGTTTCTGAAAGCCATTCACTTGGGAGTGGCCAGAAATGATTCCTTCATCGGGCAGTCCAAGCAGCTCACTACTTCCACGCAGTATGTCCTGGGCAATGGCTTATCGGAAACCTCCGTTAGCTAGCTAAAGTGAGAAGGCGAAACGAATGAGCAACCTGAGTGGTAATGCGATCGCTGATACGTCTCAGGATTATTAGATGACCCTGACACTGAAGCTCTTCGAAGTAGTGGACATATTCTTCTGTCCTTTAAAGGCGGATGAGCCAACACCCCTGGCCAACGGCGGATCAAAATTGAAGAAACCAAAGTCCAGTTTCGACACACTGCATTCTGCACTGCCACCGTTATATCGGCAATGAAAATACGCAGAAAATATGATGAACAAAGAAACCCCCCAACTGTTGACGACCCTCGCAAACGTTATAAGGATCATGATTTAAGGACATGTACCTGGAATGTTTGAACGTTATACAGGACCGGTGCCACTTTCCAACTGGCGGATTTCCTCGGAAAATATAACGCTGACATCAAAGCGATCCAGGAAATGCGATGGACAGGATATGGTTGCACCAGAAAGAAAAACTTCAATATTTACTACAGCTGCCATGAGCGTAAGCACGAATTTGGGTGCGGATTTATAGTGGGCAAGAGACTGCGACACCTAATTTCAAGGTTCGACCCAGTGAGTGACCGCATAGCCACAATTCGCATCAAAGCGAAATATTTCAACATCTCGTTTATTTGTGTGCACGCACCGACAGAGGATAGGGATGATGAGTTCAAAGAAACATTTTATAAGCGCCTGGGAGAAGTATATGAGCGCTGCCCTGACCACGACATTAAGATTATTCTAGGCGATTTTAATGGCAAATTAGGAAAGGAAAGTGTCTTTCGACCAACCATCGGCAATCACAGTCTACATGATACCAACTCCGATAATGGAATAAGACTGATAGACTTCGCCGCTGCAAAGAACATGGTAGTTAGTAGCACACGATTCCAGCATAAGGACATTCATAAGGCGACCTGGATATCTCCTGATCAACGGACGAAGAACCAGATTGATCACTTGGTAATAGATGGCGGGCACTCTTCTAGTGTAATGGATGTACGTGTAATTCGAGGTGCCAATATCGACTCGGATCATTACCTGGTGGCTGCGAAAGTTCGCACGAGATTGAGCAGGGCGAAAAACGTACGGAGCCGAACACAGGAAATGTTCGATATTGACAGGCTTCGAATACCGGAGATATCAATGTCCTATCGACAGAAACTCTCTCTCCTGCTGGAGCAGAATACCCCCCCTCCCGAAGACCCAGATGCGCAGTGGAAGCACATCTCCCATTCTTTGGAAATCGCTGCAATGACTGAACTTGGCTATCAAAAACCGCAGAAGGATAAGCCATGGTACGACGAAGAATGTCGCATTGCAACTGATGAAAAAGACGCTGCACGTATGGCAACGAAACAGTCAGTTACAACGCGTGCTGCGAGTGGCTGAGGCTGAGAAGGGAGGAAAACCAATTATTTAGGCGAAAAAAATGGCAGTGGGAGCAGAGAGAGAGTGAAAGAACCGAAATGTGCAGGATGAATGGTGAATCGCGAAAGTTTTTCCAGAGGGTAAGAAGATCGACCAACGGGCCTAATAATGGGCTGCCCTCCTGCAAGGACGAGAATGGAAATCTGGTGACTGAGAAGCAGTGTGTGCTCAAAATGTGGAGAGACCACTTCTCAGCACTACTCCACTCAGATTCTTCCACTGAAGATCAGGAGGTAATGATAGTGGAAGATAGTATAGATTCTACCCCCCCCCCCCAACCAAGTCGAGATTGGAACGGCGATCTCCCGCCTGGGGGATGATAAAGCCGCGGGTGCGGATGGCCTACCCGCTGGACTTTTTGGGGCAGGTGGCGAAGGACTGATAGCCTACATGCATCAAATGATATGCGGTATATGTCTGGGGGAATCTATGCCCGACGACTGGAGTGTCAGTGTATTATGTCCTGTATTCAAAAACGGTGATTCGTGTGTCTGTTCCAACTATCGCGGTATCAGTCTTTTATCCATCGCGTATAAGGTCTTGTCGAGCGTATTAAAATATATATGTTCTTAATTTCTAAAAAAGATTTTTTGTAGAAACAATATCAAAACCTCGCACCGTTTTAATTTGTGAGTATTTTTGACGTTTCAAATTTTAAATTTTTCGACTCCCTACTTTTTAGAAACAGTTTTTCTCGCCTTTTTCCAATAAGCATGAAAAAAACAGTAGTGGTCTTCATGAAAGCTCGAAAGAACCTCGTAAACTCAAAAACATCGTAAACTTGCACAGTAAACGTCAAAACAAACAAATTTCCCATACAAAGCGACTTGCACAAAAGTGGAAAGTTTTCGAGGCAAATTTGCTGAGCAAACCTGGAAAAAGAAACGAAAACTTTTGACATTTCAATTTCAATATTTTTGTGTTGAAATATAGAGAGGGTTTTTGATTTATGTGAAAAAATAAATAATGGAATAGGTAACACATATAGGTATGTATATGTTTTCAAATTTATTAAACAAAATTAGTCCAGATCGATGAACAGAAATCCAAGCGCAAGCGCTCGAAGTCCATACACAGATGACGGGAGTCAAAAGTTACGCTGAGCAAAAGTTCTAGGTTTTCTTGTTTGCATGAATACCGCTGGTATGTGACAGAAAGTTGTCGCAAAACAAATGTTGTAGAATCAGTCACATGTGAGAAGCTATCTTAAGTACCGATTCGTAGCGTTTTTGTTTCAATTCACATGTTTCATGTGAAAACTTTTTCGAATCTCCCGATTCACAGAAACGAAGTACTGTTCGATATTTTGATGCCATATGGCTGGTGGGGTTTTGAAGGCTTCCATTTTTAATTAGACTCGTTTAAAATTATATTTTTTTAATGCAATATTGTACTTTAAGGTTTTAAAAGCAATATTAAATATACATTCACCTTTACCAGTCTGGACTGAAATCCTGCAATTTTAAAACTTTCCTAAAATATTGACTTTTCCGGTGAAAAAAGTAAATTGTAGAGCAAAATATTTTAATACATTGCGTAATGAATTTATAAAAATTAAATTTGCAAAAGTTTGCAGTAAAGTGTGATTGATTTATTAATTGTATTTATTCTTGAATCGAAGAAAATCTGATAACGTCGTGGTGTTTTTTTTAAATTTTTATGATGCCGCATGGCATCAATTTTATTTAAAGGAGGTAACATTCTGGTACATATTGATGCCATATGGCATCATAAAAACAGAAAGTAGCATTACAGAATGTAACATTACATTTACAAATTATATTTTTTTACATCAAAAAAAATTAATCTTATTAAAGGCCAAATAATACGAAAATTGAATTTTTAGGATCTGGATCTAAAAACATGTACTTGTACATTTAAACAAGGGTTAACTGACCCCCGTTTTGAGCTCCGAAATTATGACCATTTTCCATAACATCTTTCAAAATTTGTGGCTGTAGCTTTCGAATTTCTGCAACAATGTTGGCCTTGAGTTTAAGAATTGTCTCAGGCTTGTTCACATATACTCGCTCCTTCATACACCCCAAAACAAAATAGTCGGGAGCTGACAAATGGCCAGTTAATTTATAAATTTCTGGAATTTGACTTAAAAGTGCCATTGTGTCTCGGCCAGTGTGGGCAGTGGCTCCACCCTGCTGAAACCACATTTCAGGTCTGTTTTCAAGAGCAGGACGTAAAATATGTTCTATCGTAAACCGAAACTGCTCTCCAATTTCGGTTTCAGCTCCTCCATCTTCAATAAACTTTTCAATAAAGTTGATTTCAGTTCTGGTCAACTGCTGAAATTTAACTGCAAAATTTAGACGTTGTCGATGATTTGAGAGTTTTAGTTCTTGCACCAATTGCACCTTATATGTTAATAATAGTAAATCTTTTTTCAAAATGCGCCGTAGTGACGTACGACACATTCCTAGCTGAGCAGTACGCATTCTGGTAGATGGTGGTGGTGTTTCGTTAACACTTTGCTCTAGACGTCCAATATTTTCCACAATGCGAATATAACGCGGTCTACCGATTCGAGGTAAATTTCTTTCGGTGCCATGTTGGTGGCGACGATGAACTAAGCAACGAATCTTTGCTTCAGAGGGCAAAATTCTGACGTTAAAATGTCAACGGTATGCTCTTTGCGTTAAAATAATTGATCGTGATTTAAATAATAATATTATATTATTCTGGTTCTTTGTTCAGTTGTGAATCTCTCCATTATTTATTCTCCAGGCATTATTTATACACTCTGAAAAAAAATATAAATATAAACGAAAAAGTTATTGAATTTGTAAACCCCATGGTGACTTTCGGCCCACCCTCTATTTGGAGAGGTTTGTGGCATTTATAGGCATTGCCTCGGAGTAGTTTCAACTTCATAAACTTGTACATTTAAAGGCTGTGTGTTCATCGAAAATATTATTGAATTTATTTTTTTGGTAAATTGTGTTGAATATATTTTTCCCGATTTTGCTGTGTGAAATGGAAAATCAAAATTTTGACAACTGAAAATTCATGTGCTTGGACTTTTTTGAAATAAACATAATTTTTAAAAATATTTCGCTATTTTAATTCAAATGATAAACAAAATGAATAAATTACGATTACGCCATGTATGTGATGTATCAAATTGAGAGAAGAAGGCGTAAGGTAAGAGGTACAATAAATTTTTAATTTATTATTTATGTAGCTCACAACTTCAGGTCAGTATAACAAATCAAAAGCTTCGATGGGAACCAATGTGGGACACAGCTTAAAGGCGGCCACAAAAGAAGCCTTGGTGTTGCACTATGCAATGCCGAAATGGCATCAATGTGGATATCCGACAATTTTGAAACGCAAGTTGCTCCTCATACTGGTATATTTGGTAGATTTGAATGTTTTCAAAATCTTTTTACGTTCCACATACATATATAAGTTTACTTTGACTTCTTTTTTACCCTCTCACACATCCGAAATTTCGGGGACCATAACTCCGAAACAATGCATTTGCCCGGTTTATTTTATTTCTTTTTGCTTAAAATGACGTGTTCTGCCCCCCTCAAAAAATTGTTGTTTTTTGGAGTGTTACCTGTAAACTAGACCTGTCCCAGTTGGTTTTGTATTTGTATTTTGTTTGTGTACTCTTTTGCATTCTGGTGTTGTTGGTATGTATTTGTGTAGAGTTTCACAACTGAAGCGAATGAGACAAAGAAAAATGCCTGTTGTTGGTGCCTACAACTACAACAATACCTGCTGCTATTACCATGGTTTCCGAGCAAATGCTGCATAAAAGACAAACGTCAAAATTTAGACTCCTGTCAAAATTTTGTGTAGCCATGGGGCTAGTGAAATTTTGACAATAAATACTTACCACGCTAATGTCAACATTTTAGTCAATCAAAATTATTTGGCTCGATAAAAACACAGCAAAAATATTTGAAAACATAAACTGTCAAATATGAAGGACGAAAATTTGCGGATACGACATACATGTTGTTTTCTGGAAGATTTTTTGTGGAATGTACCTACAAAACAAATGACAAAATGTTAATAAAAAACACCGAGTATTAAAATTACACAAAGATGTTTATGCACGGCTGTCTGATGATTGTGAAATATTATGATATTTATAAAAATATGTGTTCTACGTGCTAGATATTAAGATTGACATAAATACTTTATTGTCATTACTCTGCCAACGTTCTCTCTGATATTATATCAGATTTAATGTCAGTGGTAGACCCTGTGTAATAAACGGGAATATTTTTTATTTCGAATATTATTACTAGGGATGTGCGATTAATCGATTATTTTAAACTCTGAGTAATTGATATTGTGATCAATCAGTTAATCGAATATTCAAAGCTGCTGGTTAATCAGAACTATTATTACTCAATTAATTGGAATATTACTTCAGCTAAATTACACTATCGCAATTGGCATTTGCGCCGGCCGGAAGGGGATGTATCTCATATTGTACTATATGAGCTACAATATGAAGACGAAGAATATTTTCGAAATTTCTGTCGAAAGAGCAGTCAAACATACCATAAGTTGTAGTGCTATGCTGAACTTTATTTATAAAATTTCAGTATAAATAAAAGTGAATCCTTTAGCATAAACATCAATTCAATTATTTGTCAAAATATGCAACTTTGATGTTCCCGCGGAAACGAGGCAGCTTGAGACTTCCTAAATTCTCCAAACGCCTCCACAGACTGTGAGTATTTTTCCTGTAGCGGCATTTCTTAATGCCTAAATATCCATTTTCAAAAGTTCAGGTCGCGTATCACGTTCCTCTTCCTCAGTTTTACTGCTAGTGAGTCCAACAAAGAGTCCTCGGACCCTAGTCTCTCCTCTTCAGTAAGTACCTGTAATAAGAAGAATGTTAATTGTGTTCCAGAAACACATACAGTCGTGATAAATTAGACACAATATAGTGCAGTACCTCGTTTCTGTAGTTCTCGAATCGAAAAAGTTTTCACATTAAACATGAAACAAAAAATTCCATCGTTTCTCGATTTGTGAGTAAAAAGTGTTTCTGTATATCAATGCGAAAAGTGGCAATACTGATGAAGTTTTTATTGGAATGTTCCAAGCTGACAAGTAATAAAAATATATAAACAAACAAAATAAGCTAGTGCGAAAAAGAACAAACATAGAGAAGTTGTTTTAAGGGATTCCCACTGCTTCTTACAATTTGTGTTGCAATTTAACCCTCAAAACTGTCTCTTGCAAATTCCAATTTAGTTGACATACATATATTCAACTATATTTTCTTGTTGTTTTTTGATTTTTCCGTAATATTTAGGGAAAATTAGTTGAAATACATAACAAAAAAGATATAATTCTTATCTTCTCCACTTAAAATTTAAATTCTTAACTTCTTAAAAAGCCTTTTTGTAAATAACAGATTGAGTTCCAAAACGTCAAAACACATTGCAGTGATGCAGTTTAAATACCGTTTCGATACAAAGTAAACAAGTGTGTTGTTTTTGCAATCTTTAAAATTCTACAAAAATATATAAAAGTCAAAGGACAAAACTATCTATTGCCTTATATATAATAACAGACAAAAAAGTGCAGAGGCGCGTGCTAAAAGGTAAAGAATTTCCTAAACTATTGATGAAATGCCTGATGAAATTTTTCACTGAAAAATTTAAAAAGTTTCTTAAAATAATAATATAATACCATCAACAAAAATATTTCCTTACCTTTCATCCGTCATTTTTGTATTTGCACTCTATTTTTTATACATAAATGTTAAATGTCAACAAAGCATCAACGAAACTAGTGATGCACAGTTTGCTTTTTGTATACGCAGTGATACTTTTATTATACATTTAGGGATGTATGACATTCAAAGTTTACACGGTTGCGTTTAGGAATGCATGACTTTGCTCAGTTGTATTGCAAATGACGTTTTGGAACTCACCCAATATATCAAAATGTCGCACCGTTTCGCATTTTTCCAATAAGCATGAAAAAACCAGTACGTCACAGAAAATTCTCGAAAAAAAATGTTGTAGAAACAGTCACATGTGAGAAGCGAGTTTTTGTACCGATTCGTAGGGTTTTTGTTTCAATTCACATGTTTCATTTGAAAACTTTTTCTATTCGAGAAATACAGAAACGAGGTACAGGTTATACAAAAGCTGGAGCTAGACTGTCGAGATCAGAGATGTCTATCCACAAAGCGCAGCCGGTGAAACCAATACAGGCCCATTTCTCTGCAGTCCGCATTCCGCTCATGCTGTTAGCTTTCTCCATCTTGCCGCGATAATTTCTGAACTGACCCCGCAGTGTGCTAATTTTCTTTTCCTTAATTTATTTGCAATGTGCTCGATGCAGGCCGCCCGGGCTGACGTATTCTTAGACGATGGGTATGTACAATCGTACAGTAAGTACTCACCCTCATATAAATAAATTAGTTCGAACACCTTCTCTTTGGTCCAAGAATAAGTACATATATCAGCTATAACAACCCTACTGTACAATACCTGCATGACGGTCTGCTGTTACTTATTTTGTTGACATTGGAGCTGCAAATTTGTGTCTTTAAATTAAGTTGAGTGTCACAATTGTTGCGATTGTATGAGCAAAATATTTTTGAAATATGTAAGGTAGAAGCAGTAGGAATTGAAGGCATTTTGTTTTTCTTTCAGGAGCCGACCTTGTCAAATTCAGCTGATCGAAATTGTCAAGATGTATTTATTTCAGGTTATATCAGGAGGAATTGTTGTAACAACCACAAGGACAAGAATACATTTAATCTGTTGTTTTAACGCTACCACCTGTACTAGATACATCTTGGAATTAGTAAAAACAACATTTGAAAATGTCGGACCACAACGACAAGAAAAAATTTAAATCAGCTGTTCTAACGCTTCCACCTACAATAGATACATCTTGCTTTCACCTGAGCTCAGATGAAAAATCATAAATAAAAAATCAGTTCTGTTATTGCATTACCTGACCTCGCCGCAGATGTTCGACTCAGATGAGAACGCAAGTAGTGTAATTATCGCTTTAGGACGAGTTTCACAGTCATCCTATAAAAGTTAAGTTTAAAAGTAGATTGAAAAATTTCATATTAAATGACTTTTAAACGACAAACATTGAAATTGAGAATGGCTAAATGTGAAACTGAGCATAAATCACATTTGATAATTGTGCTCCCTAGGCCGAGCCGAAAGAAAAGTTGAAGCTATAGGATTTGTTTAGAAAGATAATCGTTCTATGGGTCAAGTAGAATATACACAGAAAATTAACCTATTTACGTCCCGCAATGCACTTGAAGAAAACACGAGATGCAATTTCATTTTGGAAAATGTTCAAATTTATATGAGTTTAACTTTAAAAAAGAAACAATGTTTTATGTGTTTCTTTTGTCACAATTTTGTTCTATTTGGATCCAATATTTCGGCCAATTTCGTTGAGATCTGGCACAATGAATTAACACAAAATTTGCAAAACATTACTGAGTACGATTAACACACAAATTTTAATTATTGTTTGCGCCGATAAAGACTATAAAACATGAAAATATAAATGAGCATAATTACTTGTGAGGTAACGAGAATTATACGCGAATACGAATATAATTATACTACACTGCAATCTTTTGCTAACTGATTTCAGTTTTCCGCTTAGGTTTGTCAAGTGTATGTCTGAAGCCTAGCGCACATCTGTCTGTATAATATTATAAATATAAAAATGGGAAACAAGTGAGTAAAGAAGAATGTTGCCTACAAACAATAATTGCTCAATATTAAAATTTTTGAACTAATCAATTAATGATTAATATCAATTAATCAAAGTTCGCATTAATGGAAATACCATTAACCACAGTGTATGATTTAGTAAATTATTCGATTAATCAAGATGTCGATTAATCGGGTTGCCCGATTTATAATCATTTGTCAAGTTGATTTGTCCTGCTGTATTTAGTATTTTGTGACGACATTTTATTTGTTGTTGATTTCACTTCACTTCCAAAATCAGCACATATAATGTACATACCAAGAACACAAGTAAACAAGAATGTGATTAAAAACATAAATTTAACAACCACTTAAGCAACAGATTTGAAAAATGTGAGTCAACAGTTCTAGCGCTGCTATCTGCTGTTTTTGTATTTCTGTCTAGTAAATGAAATTTTTCTAGACGTGGACTCACTAAAACAGGGTGTACGGGTATTTAAGTAGGTACAAATTTTCGACGAAAGTCGCTGGATTAAAGGCAGTTTTGATACAGTTGGTATTTATACCAGAATTTGGACGTCATACATTTCAATATAAATTAAAATTGAAGTGTTCGTTCAAGTCAAAACTCATTGTGAACGCTTGACGAAGATCAATTTCGGTTGATTGGTCATGTTAATATGATCAAAGCATCATTGTCGGACCTGGTCTGATGAGTAACCAAATATCGGGTTTCTCAATAAGAGCGCTACAAAAGTTTTTTTTAAATAAAACAAAACCGGTTTTAGATACCAATGAAATTCTTTATTCCTGTGAAAGTACGTTCGATGCCATTATGTATGAAACTTGATCTCTTTTGCATGGCCACCACGGGCACGCTTGCAGCAGTTCAGACGATGAACCCAATTTTCGACGGGTGTCAAGCATAAATCGGCCGAAACTGCTGCAATTTCACGTTCGATATTCGTACGAAGTTCATCAATCGTCGCTGGCTTGTTGGCATAGACCATAGACTTGACGTAGCCCCACAGGAAATAATCTAACGGCGTCAAATCGCACGACCGAGGCGGCGAATCGACTGGGCCATTTCGCGAGATAACACGTTCACCAAACTTGGTTTCCAATAAATTGATTGTGGCATTCACTGTGTGGCTTGTGGCGCCATCCTCTGGGAACTACATGTCCTCCAAGACCATATTATCCAATTGGGGCCAAAAATATTCGGTTATCATTGAACGGTAGCGATTCGCATTCACAGTAATGTGCCGGTCTTGATCATCACGGAAGAGTACGGCCCAATGACGCCGCCGGCCCATAAACCGCACCAAACCGTAATTTTTTCGGGATGCAATGATGACTCATGGATTACGTGTGAATTGCTGTCTGACCAATAACGCATATTTTGCTTATTGACGAAGCCATTCAGCCAGAAATGAGCCTCATCGTTGATTGTTGAGGCCTCTTAAAGTTGGCCTCTTAAAGTTGTGGCCACTGACTCCAAATTTCGGTAGTAAATTTTAATAATTTCGACTCGCTGTTGGCTCGTATATCTTTCCATGGCTCGTATATCTTTTCCAAAAGAGCGGGGAAAAATATGGCGTCGTTTGCTGTCCCTATCGATTTACTTTTGTAGCGACTCTGTTGAAAAACCCTTTACTTTACAAGGCTGCCAATGCGTCTAGCAAAATATACTGTTTTGTGCGGTTTATGAACCAACGGAACCATCCAACCATGTTTCTTTAAAGATATCGATGGCCACATGCTTACTGCCAATTCAGGCAGCTATAGTTCAATGATTTTGAGATTTTTTAATGCGCGAACTAGTCGAGCTGAATCAGGCAGACATGTGGTTTCAACAAGCCGGCGCGACAAACCACACAGTACATGAAACTATGGGTCTACATAAAGATAAGTTCATCAGCAATTTATCGTTCACAACCCTGTGCTGGCGCGGTTAACAAAAACACCAAAATATTACAACTCATCAAGAGCAGTTGTAAATCAAGCAGCGAAAAATGGAAAGCGGGTAAGTACACAATTTCAATTTGTCTTAATATAATTTATTAATCAGCGATTTGGAACAAATTTATAGAAAAAATAAAGTTACAACAAAAGAACAGTTTGGAAATCTTGTTGAACTCATGGAGAAGCATTCCGAAACTGGACGAGGCAAGCCACAATTCGGATGCAGCAAAAATAAAACCAGAGAATTGTGGGAGGACTTTGCCATACAAATAAACAGTTTAGGACCGCCATCAAGAACTGCGCACGAGTGGGGACGAGTAAGTAGTAATCATGAAATTAAACCAATACAAGAAAAGAGGAATGATAATTTATATCTCTTGTAGGTTTGGATATACTATAAGGCAAACTTAAAGAGCAAGCTTGCCAAAAACCGGAGCAATTATCTTGCCACTGGTGGTGGTGCGTCGCAAGAAGTCTCATTAAATCCACAACTTATCCAAATAAGGCAGCAAGTTGCACCTAGTGGTAATGATTTAGGAGTGGATAACGAAGAAATCGAAGATACTTATGTTCCAGCCTTGTATACGACGGGTCAACCTTAGGTAGCAAACCTTGAAGACCGACCAACTTCGCCAGCATTACATGTAGTGAAAAATAGTCGCAGTAGCAACAATTTAGAAACTGAGCGTCTATTTATTATAACTTAATTTAGTTATAACTTAATTAAATATATTATGAGTCGCATTAAACATGTAGGAGAGAAACCCCGACGATGACAGCTGCAATTGGATACAATGTGAATAAGTCGGTCACTGGTCTAAGACGCTAAGGCACTGATGAGAAGAGTCACAAACTACAAAACGATCATCCGCCAACGTGAGTTCAAATTCTGGTTCCTACTATTTACATTATTTCTTTTGCACAAAAAAAAAAAACAACCTGATCTGTATTGCTCAAAGGAAGTCGACAAATATTCTTCTAAGAAAGATATTTGAATTATGATTATATTTTAATTTGCCCCAAATCAAATGCGTCCCCAAGTTGCAATTATAAAATTGTATGCACATTTTAGCCAGCAAAATTGTATTTTGGTCAGAAGTTTTTTCTATGTGTGTATATGGCAATATTCGTTGAAACCGCAAAAGTTGCAGCAATTTTTTTTGTTCGTTTCTCGTGGGTTATGTCGAACATCGGATATATCTCCTGAAATATACATGGTATGCAAATTGTACACCCGCGTTTGATAAGCATCGCAATTACGAAAATTGTGCAATAAACAAAAGTCAATCGACTGTTTAACATTTCCAGAGGTGGCACAAAATTTGGGGTCTCCAAAACTCAGGTCACTTATGTAAGTCCTAAAGAGGCCGGCGTTGAGCTCGCCAACACCTTACCTAGTAAGAAATAACTGAATAATATTTTCAATTACGAGTTTCTGACACCGGATTCTGGCACGTGTATCTGCAAAGTTAACTTAGGATTTTAGGTATACAATGTGTTCAGGAATTTTATGTAAAAATTTAGGAGAAACTTTTTTGTGGAATATTTTAACCCTCTACCGCCTCAATATGTAGGTCTATTTGTTCTTTTTGTGAAAAATGCTAAAAAAACACCTCTAAAACGGAGATGCAACGGGTTCAAATGTACTACAAAGCTGTTCCTCATTAAATTCTACTATAAGTTTCTTATCACACCAAAGCTCAAAACTCAACTTGAATGCCAAAAATAAGTCAAAACTGAAAATCCATTTAAGGGTTAATTTATTTTATTTTATTCCGAGTTGGCGCTAAAATGCCCCACAAACCTGAATCTTAAGGGGTTGGTGTGTATTGGAAAAATATTCTACGTAAAATTTCACTATAAGTCACCCAACAAAAGAAAGCTGTAGATTAATATCTAACAATAAAAGATCTGTACAAATTTGGGTTTAGGTTTCACACGATAAGGTTCACACGAGAAGGAGTTTGCACTTTTTGCCTTGCACTGTGTTACTACAGAAACTAATTATAAAAGCAAAATTTAATATACGTACAATTGTAAATACTTTACTTTTATTGACTATTTTACAACCTCATGACGTCAGACGTCTTACACATATTAATTAAACAAATTTCAATATATTCCTCCAACTGGCTCTATCCCCCGCCTTTTCTCGCCAGTTGGTAACACCAAGGATACGGAGAGTCTTTCCAGCGGGGTCTTGGTCGTCCTCTTTTCCTGCTTCCATCTGGTACGTTATTGAAACCTTTCGCGCTGGCTCATCTTCATCCATTCTTTCGCCTAGCTATGTCCACGCCAGAATATAGATTATTTAGCTCTTGGTTCCAGCGACGTCGGTATTCACCATTTTCCCTTACAGGCCCATATATTTTACGGAGAATTTTATTTTCGTATCCACTTCATCCACTTGCGATATGACCCAGGAGCCACATGTCAAGACAGGTAATATGAGAGACTGACACAGCTGGACTTTTGTCCGTCGAGAGAGGGCTTTGTTCCTAAACTACTTGGTGAGCCTAAAATAACATCTACTTGCAAGTACAATTCTCTTATTTATCTTCAGGCTGACGTTGATGTCCTTGTTCACAAAGTCAAATTCATCTAGCGCTTTCGGCCTTTTCACTCTCTCTCTGCTCCCTCTGCCATTTTTCCGCCTAAATAGTTGGTTTTCCTACCTTGTCAGACTCATGTACCGCTCCCTTGCACCTCGCGTTGTAACTCACTGTTTCGTTGCCATGCATGCAGCGTCTCTTTCATCAGTTGCAATGCGACATTCTTCGTATGGCTTAGCCTTCTGCGGTTTTTGCTGGCCAAGTTCAGTCCTTGCAGCGGTTTCCAAAGAATGGGAGATGTGCTTCCACTGCGCATCTGGATCTTCGGGAGGGGGGGTATTCTGCCCTAGCAGTAGAAAGACGATAGGACATTGATATCTCCGGTATTTGTAGCTGGTCAATATCCAGCTTTTGCTGTGTTCGGCTTCGTATGTTTTTCGCCCTGCTCAGTCTCGTGCGAACTTTCGCAACCACCAGGTAATGATCCGAGTCGATATTGGCACCTCGAATCACACGTACATCCATTACACTAGAAGAGTCCCTGCCATCTATTACCAAGTGATCAATCGGGTTCTTCGTCCTCTGATCAGGAGATATTCAGGACGCCTTATGAATATTCTTACGCTGAAATCGTGTGCTATTAACTACCATGTTCTTTGCAGCGGCGAAGTCTATCAGTCTTATTCCATTATAGGAGGTGGTATCATGTAGACTGTGCTTACAGATGGTTGGTCGAAAGACACTTTCCTTTCCTAATTTGGCATTAAAATCGCCTAGAATAATCTTAATCCTCCAGACGCTCATAAAATGTTTCTTTGACCTTATCATCTTTATCCTCTGTCGGAGCGTGCACAAAAATTAACGAGATGTTCAAATATTTCGCTTTGACGCGAATTGTGGCTATGCGATCACTCACTGGGTTGAACCTTGAAACTAGGTGTCGCATTCGTATTCTCGCTCATGGCAGCTGTACCAAATATCGCAGTTTTTCTTTCTGGTGCAACCATATCCTGTCCATCGCATTTCCTGTAGAGCGTTCGCACTCAGTTATTAATTACACAGTAGCTTTTAACAAAATTTTGCCTAGTACCGAAATTTATTAAGATCGGTTGTAGTCTACGAGAGTTATCGTGTCGATCAACCGGTTATCCGCCCATTTCTTATATGGGAGGTACCAGAATGGGTGTGGCAAAGCAGCTCATTTTCTATAGGAGAGTTTTATTTGACTAAATATTGCCTAGTACAAACTTTCATAAAGATTGGTTCAGGTTTTCGGGACTTCTCGTGCCGAGCAACCAGACGCCCGAACAACTTTTGTATGGGAGGTACCACAATGGGCGTGGCAAAATCACCCTTGTTTTAATCGGTGATTGGCGTTTGACAAGGTGAAGCCATATACCTAATTTCATTAATGTCGGAAGTGTTTCACGTGATTTATCGCATTGACAACCCTGACGAACAACCTGTTTTTTATGGGAGGTACCAGAATGGTCGTGACAATCTCGACCATTTTCTCCAGTTAAGTAGGCATTTACAGATTAGGACCCGGTGTGTGACTTGAAGCTAATCACATCTTCCAGAAGAAAGGTTTGAAAGAAATATGATTTTGTGATAAATGTGTCGATTCGTATGGTAGGTACCAGAAGGGGCGTGGTCAAAACGCCCATTTTCAATCAATTTTTAGCCACTGACAACATTTCATTGTGATCTGTAAAGATTTACGGCAGTTATCGTGTTGACCAGCCAGCCAGCCAGACAGACAGACGGACATGGCTCACACGTCTTAAAAAGTCCTAAAACAAATTTCGTCCAAAGATACTAATGGTCTGATATGGCTCCTTCTATGTGTTACATTTTTTTTACGTATTAAATGATATATACCACCATCCCGTGATCCCGTGGGTGAGGGTATAATTAGCGGAAACATTTTATATTCGAATTTAATAATCAGTTTTATTTAGACACATTTTTACACCAACATTTTTGTGACAAATTGTTTGGTTTTTGAAACATATTTTAGGTTCATGTTATATTCACAAATATGAAAATTATCAGAGTCTACAAATAATATTATTTTTCAATCATTTGCGACTCTTTTTCGATGAATTTTCTGAGCGCTCAGAAACATTCATGTTAAAGTGAAATTTTTGAATGTGTAAAACTATTTTTGAAAACCCTCCTTTTTTTCTGAGTCTTTTCGGACTCATTTATAACCCTATGTTAGGTTTCCTACCAAACAAGTGAACATGTAAGATTTTGTTGAAAATATGTAACAACATATAAGGTCCACGAAGAACATCTGTAAGGACTTCTGTAAGTTAGCTCTATTTGTAGGGTAATCACAGATGGTGATAATGGGGGTGAGATTGCTTAACCTAGGAAAAAGCTATCATGAAATATCTTTTCAGCGATTTTGAATGCTAGACGTGAAGAATTAACCGGAGTTGAAATTAAGTTTCATTGGGTTTATGCTTGAAGCCCCGTATTCAGTTATTACGATACTTTCGTCAGAAATTTTGTCACATAACTCTAAACGGAAAATTTGGTTGGTGAGAGTTACCTACCACCTATCTTTGACTGCCCTTGCAAATATTTCATTAACAATTTCTCTTCGTACTCCATTTTATTTTTAGTGTCTGTGGTCTTCCTTTCGTTTGATAAAATAAACCAAATTTCAAATTCGATTATCAAACAACTGATGCCCCTGGTGGAAGATCTCACTTTTTCAAAAACAATATTTTCCTTCTTTTAATGTATCCATGGTATCTGATTTTGTTTTAGATAAGAAACAAAGTCAACATCTGATATTTAAATTATTAAAATTAAATTTTAAAACTTTTTTTAAATCAGATACCATGGAATCCTTAAAAGAAGGAAAATATTGTTTTTGAAAAAATGTGAGTTAACATCTTCTTCCACCAGAGGCTTCAATTGTTTTCATACGAAATAACTTTGTTGTAATAACACTGAAATTGATGTTGCTTACGTTCCCTATTGTGGGTGTCGGTGCTGCGATGGTAAACTGCGCGGCTCTTGTGCTTGAGAACGTGTGTTCGATTAAAATTTATTTCGACGGCGGTCACCTCGCTTAGTGACAGCGACTCGATCGAGTATTTAGCCATGAAAAAGCTTCTCAAAAACCCCGTTCGGAACCTCACTGATTGTGAGAAGCTCCCCTAATCCCTTTTTTTATGAAATTTTCGCAAAGAGTTGAGGACCAAGGAAATTAATAATTGTACCCTCAAACTGGCTCTGCTATGTCGCTATCTAAACACTGTTTTGGAACAGGAACCAATATGATCGATAAAAGTTGAAGATATCGATTTCTTGTCTTTGACATATGAAATCTTCTGAGCAACATTTTAGTGAATTATTTGTTTGCCCCGGAGTTTCCGTTTTAAGGTAGTTTTTTTGAAATTTCGGGTAAAGACTTTGCTTAGGACGTGTAAGGAATCGAGATAGAGGATTGGAATGTTCTACGAAAAAAGTCTCATTAGATTTCACTGAAGGAATCATATCTCGAAAATGTGTTACGGTATTGACAAACATAGCTTTTTGGACATAATAAAAACTAGTGAGACTTAAGGGGTCTGTCATTCCAGAGTTTTAATATATTAACCTAAGGCTTTCATTCACCTCCAAAACCTGTGGCCCTGTGTGGTTTATTAAAAATTCTATTTTTATACGTACAAGTAATATCAAGTTTGTACATATGTTCCTGAATAGTCTGTAATCCCATTTTTCACTTAGAAAAGCTTGTTGTCCTTATTCAAAGTCAATTCAAAGTCAAAGTCACTTCTATTCAGAAAAAAAGGGCGTAAGATAGTTTCAACTCCTTAAAAAGTTATTGGTTTTTGAGCGCGTTCTCACATAGTAGACCCACTGTGGGCTGGAGTGAAACATTTGCATTGTTATATTTTAACTTTTTTTTAGGGTTGTCATCAATAAATTTGTAGAACCTGGTTTTATTTTGTGGCCACCATATAGGATCCGGTATGTTACATTATTAAATTGTGACCTAAGGTTCACCCGAAGTATCCGGTTGACCAGGACCTCAAAACCTATTTACTGATAACCGGCTTATTCGTACAATTTACAGCGCAGTTTTGAATTAAAACCAGTTAATACATTTAGGTTTTGCATTTTCTGGTATTCACCCATTAAAAGCTGAAGCGTATTAAATTATCAACAGAATATTTACCGCAGGGTATCGACAAGTCCAACAAACCTGAAGTCAAACTACTAAGAAAGTAAGAAAAAAGAGTCGCCAAAGAAATGAATTTACACAGAAATATTTTTTATTTTCAAGCGTTTATGTTTTGAAATTTCTATGTTTGGATTGATTTTGTATTTAAATAGAAAATTGATACTTCGCATTACGTTGAGCGCTAGACAGCAAATAGCTTATTTGTATCCGACGAACAGTGGGAGAGAGCGAGATAGGGCGTTGCTCGTCACCCATTTATGGTGCGTAAAAGCAAAGGCCAATTTCATCTTGACCATCATCTTTACATGTCCATTGGCAGAGACGAATAACTTTCATTAATAAAATTTTTATGTGTCGCTTAGGAGATTTGCATATTATAAAATGATACATTTTTCAAGAGATTTAGAGCTAATAAGAACGTTAGTTTTATGACTTGCCAATCGGCTAAAGCGAAAATTATGCATATTGCAATTTAGGTCTTCGCCCCCGGATAGCAAGCGGCGTCTGCGTTAGCATATAAATAAGAACAACATGCCTTCATTGTCAGCAAATCACTCGAGTTTCCAGCTTTACGCAGATCACATTCTCATTGTGTCGAACACCGAACCTTCAAAATGAAATTCTATTTGTCTTTGGCTATTGTTCTTTTGGCAACTGTCTATGCTGTCAATGGTAAGTGATTACTATATGAACATTGTGATGTTGAAGTTACCTGACCACCTTTTCTGTCTATTCCTCAGCTCGCACTGTTGAGGGTCGCGGCCTCAAACAGGCTCGTGTTTTCCCAGGTGCCGTTGCCATTAAGAAGTTGGTTCTGCTGAAGTTCAAAAAAATTGTTCCCATTTCCTTGATTTTGCTAAAGTCAAGCAACGAAAATGAGGCTGAACTGGTGCCCGTCTATCCAACATCCGAGATTCCCTCTGACGTTCAATTCATACCCACACCAAACGGCATCTCTGGTCACAAGGATGTCCAAGCAATTGCCGTCCCCAGTGAATTCCATATGCAATTGCAGGCCAACGGTTTGACCGATTTGGAAGGTATTGAAAACCTTCTCAAAGAGGCCGAAGTTAATGAGGCTGGTGAAAGCACTGTTGCCGTAGCTGAGCCTATGAATGCCGATGATGAACTATTAAACGTCAAGGACGACGATGAGGAACAGCTGTTGAATGGCCAATCAGAAGAGAAGCCCGCCAATAATGCTCCTGTTTCAACCCACAGACGATTGTCTGTTGAGAATTTAAAGACGGGCGTTAAGGCTGAAACCGTCGTTGAAGAAGTTCCTATCTACTTGTACTCCACCGAAGACAACACCCACATAGTTAAGCACAAAATTGGGGGCCGTCGTGTCCAACATCGTGCCTAAACATATTCATTCTCTGTTTTGATTAGACTCTAAGTTAAGGATCGAATAACGAATACAATATAAATTTTTAAATATATGGACAATTGTTGTTATAAATTATACTGTCTGAATCTGCCAACAAACTATTGTAATCCACATCTTATTCACCTGCTAAATTAGCGTTCACCTGTAAAGCGGATCTCTCACATGTCTCCCTACACAAGTCAGCCCAACATTAGTTTATTTCTTTTGAACGTTGTAGTTAGAAGTACAGTACCAACCATATTTGTATTTTTAATTATTTTTTGCAAAATTCAGTTGCGACTTTATTTATTTTCAGTTTTGCTGGAAAATGATAAATGATGGTCCTAACACTCCAACCACTAATGGACATATAGGCCAGACATTTTGAAAAATCAAAGTCGTTTTGACTGTACGTAGCCGAGGGGGGTTCGAAGTAACAGTTGATCGGACTTCTATTGGCAAATTTGCCGTGCCCAAGTTTAGTTTTGTTTTTGTGTTTTTTTTGTGTATCGTCTCAGTAAGATTGCACTTTTAAATTTAGTGTAATATTTTTGTGAAAGTGGCAACTCTGAAATTTGGCGGCTATCACATCTGTTTATTCCGATTTTTAAAAATGGAGCGCTTTACGAAAGAACAACACGTGATAATTGCGAAAACTTATTAGAAACATTTGGAAAGTTATGCTGAGACCGCTCGCAAACTTCGAAGAATTTTCAGTTGAGAAAGTGCAACTAATGTGTCACTAATGTCGGTTATGGACTGTAAGACTGCCGTGCGTCAACGTACCTGTCGGTATCTTGACAACATTGCTGCTGTAAACGAGAGGGTTGCTGAAGACATGAAAACACCAATTCGGCATCGTTCTTAACAACTTAAAATTTCAGGGAGCACTACGCAGACAATTTTGACAAAACAACCTCCATCTTCATGCGTACAAAATTCGGCTTACTCAGGAGCTCAAACCAGAAGACCAAGGAAAGCGCCGGCATTTCGTTCTGAATGGCTTCGTGAGTAAACATAATTGTCGAATTTGGAGCTCAGAAAATTCTTATGCAATCCATGAGAAACAAATGCACCCACAACGAGCAACATTCTGGTGCGGATTTTGGTCAAGCGGCGTGATTGGGTCTTACTTTTTGGAAAATTATGCCGAAATTGCAGTGACTGTGAGCGGCAAGCGTTACACGATCACGGTAACGGAGTGCTTGTGGCCTCAATTGGACGGCATTGATCTGGACGACATACTGACGCCAACTGGCCACCAAGATCATGCGATTTAACGCCATGCGTTATGCATTATGCGAATAACCCACAAACAATTTCTAAGCTCAAATCCGAGATTCAACGCGTCATCGACGAGATAAAAATTCATGGAAAATTTGATGAAAAGAGTAATGGACTCTCATCAGAGCCGTAGTGACCATTTGTCGGATGTTTTATTCCGTACTTAATCGGAATGTGACTTCTCTATAATTCAATAAAGAAATCACAACTGTCTCAAAAAATACGTGATTTTATATTAAAATGAAAAAGTGCAGTCTTACTTAGACACCCTTTACCTAGAGCAACGATTCCTCTTAGTAAATTTAGGAAGTTTGGTGTGTTGCCTATGGACGTTGCATGTTTGAAAGTATTGCATTAAGAATACCAGATAGAGGCAATGACTCAAACCAACCAACAAGAAACCAGCAATGGCATTTCGTTTTGTGCGTTAATATTATTGTGTAAATACGCCACAAATATATATTAACGATAAAATATAACAACAAAATCCAAAATCGGTTTACATTTCACAGTTCTTAACAAAAAAAATATGAAAAAGTTAAGTCAATAATTTTTGTAATGTGAAATGAAACGCCAGATGAGAAAGATGGCAGCTCTAGGTGATATTACTCTATGGGTACAACGGGGATTACAAAGCCTACATAAATAGTGGGATGTATAGCCCACACAAACTATCCTATAGTTGCGGCTAGGAATGTCATGTTACGGGGCTCCAATAGCCGCAGTATTCCTACACGATGTGAATCTGTAAAAGCTGAAAGTAGAAGAAAAGTAATTCAAATTTAACGAAAGACGTCGACAAACTTGAATATAGAAAAGGTACCTACTTGAAAATATTTTAATTCGAAAATGATTATTTCTGCAAGAAAATAATAAAACGAGACACATAACTAACCTTATTCCAAATATGAAGTCCACGGAATCTAGGCCGACGACGGTAACGACCATCAATCGTTCCTGATATTGTTAGTCCATTTCTTTTTACTCTGCCTGTGTTTGTTTTGTTTTACCCTATTGTTTATTCGACTCTGCGCAAGAGTATGGACTGATGGAACCTTCTCTAGTGTAAAAGTTTTTGGGCTATCGGTGTGTCAACTATAACGCCGTCAAGAAATCCGTAACAAATTCTAACATCATACTAAACAGTTCCACAACACAAATTGGCCCAGTGACTTTAAATAATACAGTGGTTTATATGTATGAATGATTAAAAGCGGACAGACTGGAAGGGGATTGAAGCAGCTTATATAATATCTACAGTCGGCTCAAACCGACCCTTTAACGCTGCCCTTTAACTATTTGAAAATTGCTCCGTTTAAAATGCAATGGTATGTTTACGTGGCTCTTGCACGACTGCATTCTGGTCAACTTTCATTTCTTTTGTAGCGCGCATGTCACTACCGTCGCTGAATAACAATTGAATAACAAAAATAATAAATGGCCACTTTGTATGGGGAGCTAAAAATTAGTTTAGCCATTTATTATTGTTGTTATTCAATTAAGACCGTTTGTGTTTGGCGGTTGACAAGATATTGACTAAGCCAAATTCAATTACGATCGATAGTGTATTTCGGGAATTTTCGTTTCGATCAGCCAGCTATCGTCAATCTTTTGTAGCGGTGGCTCAGAAATTGTTGTGACTTATACGATTGTGTTTAAGTAGACTTAAGTCAGGCAAGATTGGTTTCCATTGGTGTCATGACAGCTTGCCTTGGCAGAAATGTTTTAAAAACTCCACTACCAATAAACTACAATTCCAACTCGCCTATGACTATACGAGTGACTGGCATTCGTCTGCCAAGCACTGGTGGCAATCGGAGCAAATACCATTAATATTCGAATTTTATGATATTATTTTTTAATATACATATATGTATCCTGTTTCAAATTCGGAGATTTTTAAAGGAAATCTATCCTTTCTTTAAGATTTATTGTTGGCATTTATTAGTGTTGTATTTAACACAAATATTTTACCACCTACCACGAAATGTCGTTGTATTAATGAAACATTCAATATTTCCTTTCAACCACACCAATTACGTTAAATTCACTGAGCGAATAAAATACTCTATAGAGTTATATATTACTCTATATTTCTTGGTGTTCGATTTATACCGGATGGTGTTACTATAATATTTAATTTGATTTGATTTTTTCACACGTATTTCAAATTTATTTTGTTGATTTGAATTTTACTGAACAATCTTACAAAACTTGAACAAAATGTCAATGTTGTATGCTTTGTACCATTGCTGCTGCGTGGCATTATTGTATCAAACACGCAACATATCTTAACAACCCTCTAATATCGAACAAATTAGTTCGGTTTATAAAAACTACATAACGCACACCCTAATGTTTAGGTGGCATGAATCAGATCATGAATTGTTTTAACTGCTTTTATGATAGTCATTATGGGAGTTTTAGTTACACCGCTTGCTTGTATAGTCGCTTGTTTGGTATGAAGCACATAGCGAAGACTTAGCGAGAACTTAGCGACGCGAATCATTTTCGCTAAGTTTAAAGAAATTTTTTTTCCCATCTTTTACAGAATTCAATCCTTTTTCATATTTTGGAATAAAATTACTTATCGCTAAATATCCGTTTTCTTTGGAATTTAGGAAGCGATAATCGCTTGCTTGTAACCAAAACACGACTATTGTCTAAGATTAAATTACAGTTCACTGAGCTGTATTATTCACATTTGGGTCCAACTTTTTTTTATTTAAATTGGTAATCATATGATTTTGATTTATTTTTGATTTGACTTTCAATACGAAAAGAGTTTTTCAGTGCTTTGTCGAATAATCTTACTACCTATATGGCAACAGGGTCGTTGCAATGCATCAAGGTGACGCGATTTTCAGAAGAAAAGTAAAGTGATAAAATTCAAAATATTTCTAACTGCACTTCGAGTTAAATGATACGATTTTACAGTTATTTCAACTGGGATGGTGATTATAATTTTTCACAATAACAATTTTTCACAAAAAGCTTTGTGTTTGTTCTTCTTTTTGTTTCTGTCAAAATCATATGGACACTTGATCATCGTTTAACTTTGGCTGTTTAAACACCAATCAACCACTAACGTACAAAATGAATTCAGAGTTTCAATTATGTTTGATTGTTGATCAAAGATGATTTTCCACTCAAAAATTGGACCTTAGGGTGTCACCCCGTAAGTCCTGAGTCAGTCACTTCACTACACTTTAGTCGCTTCCGAGACTGCCTGCGTTGAGTCACGTTATTTAATGGGCTTCAGCTGTCAAATTCAACCCACCATAATTCTTCGCGATAAAGTGCCCATAAGTGAAAATATGAATGTATGTGTCACACCGAAATGATGCATGCATGAATCCCGAATATCAAAATATTTTGATATTTTGGTTCGATGTAGAGTTGGGTAGTTCATAAACTATATAGTTCATTTAGGGTGACCAATCATTCTTTTTTATCAGTGCCTTTGGAAGTACCTCGTCTGTTAACCAATTCCGGGCCAATTGGCTCTATTACGAGATTGGGTCCAATTATTCGTAATTCGTAATTGTTATGTCCGGGTACCTTAAATGAACGATTTTGAGAACTAGTAAACGAGTTCGATACAAGTCTTGTTTGACGCACGATTCTGATGCACTCGTGAGTCATTGTGTGTTTTTAAATCTACTGATTTTGTGTCGAAAAGCGAAAGTGCAATCATGTCCGCGGAAGAAATTCGTTTTGGAATTTATTGATGTATATCGTTCGGTTACTGCTTTGTGGGTTGTACAAAGCCGTTTTTTGCTTTTCTTTAATTACATCGGTCGTAGCAACTGAAATGTCTTTTGACAAAATTATTCACACACTATGCAACAACCTTGCGGCTCGGAAGCTGATCGGAAATAAGCTTCTTTTAATTTACCACTAAACTAATTTTTCGACGACTTCCATTAACATATATATACGCGATTGAATCATCGTCTATGGGCACCATTAGTTGAAGAAATTACAAATTTATATAGAAATTATATTTTATAGAAATGCTAAACTCGAAGTCGTCTAAATTTCTACGACTCCAACTCCGACTCCACAGCACTGCTTATTAGTTCTTGCTAATCTATTTAATTAGGAATAAAAAGCATACAGCTCAGAAATTTGGCATGTTAATGGCAGAGATGGCCACAAATCTTGGCTGAACTACCGAAGTTCGGGGGAGGGTGAAAACTATATAAAAACAAAAACTGAAAAAAGAGAAAAATATAAGAACACGAAAAAATATGGGTCCACTTAGGGACAACTAGAAATAGGCAACTGTGGGTAATCAAATGAAACGTATTTTACCCACAAACTCAATAGTGGCTTTAATTTTGTGGAGCGACATCTGTGGGTCCAGATAACAAAATTTACCAGAGTATATAAGTAGTGGGTCTTGAGAATCGGAAAACGCCATTTCAGCTCAAAAGATTGTGGAATCGTCTTCGCAATCTTAACTGTTCAGGTATACATATTGTGCGATTCGAGTAGATTTCGCACACACAATGACACAATGAATAATGAGTTATAATATATGTAATTGTGACCCAAATGTGGTTTTGTTTATTGGAAACTGCTGAAATCAAAAACGTGACAGAAACGTTGCTGGGGCTGATATTTTTCAGCGTGTAGAAATAATTTGCAAAGAAAGACTTTAATATAGATTGGAAACATTTATTCGACTTTGCAATCCAAAATAACTTACGTTTTCAATATACTTACGGGCAATGTTTTTGGCAATCAGCTGAGCACTTTCTAATTTGTAGATTTACTTATGAGTTTTGAGTTAAAAATCAATTTAGTAGCAAACAAATTGTTGACGTGGCCCATAATTAATATTAATATTTTAACCTTAAATGTAAACCAATATGTGTATAATTTGTAGCAAGAAAAACGTGGCTGTTGCAGAAACGTAGTCAGAATTTCTAAAACTTAAAAAACAATTCTTTAAATATTTTATACCAAAACAAAAATTTTAAAAAATTTCGGAACGTTTTATTAATCTCTAAGAAATTACCTCATCTTCGCGGGTAAATCTGCCTTATCTATGGGAGAAGTTCTAGATTTAGTTCGTCCTAATGTTATCACTGAGTGGGTGAAACATTGCATCGTACAGAACTACGCTTCTGTTCAGATATTTTCCATTAGACTGGATTACAAGCAAATGTTTAGGTGTTCGCACTCTTAAAACTAGAGTGGTTAGATAAAGAAGACAAACTTGAAACCACATAAAACGTATTTTCCTTGATTTTCCCCAAATTGATTTTTTGTTACTGTGTTGCCCCTTTGAATTTCTTTATTTATTTAGATATTTCGTCTTTCGATATACAGATTACTAGACTACTGCTTAATAGTTAACAATATCCCATGACCTTTTAAATTCACATAATTTACAATTCAATTCAATATCATTATTGGAATTAATTCTATTAAATTTCCAATGGGCCCTAGCAACAGGCGCATTCATACTATAATTTGTTCCATGGAAAGGTGCATAAAATATATCGAAATTTCTTAATCTCTTTACTGGAACATTGATAACAATTAAATTTAATATATGGCAGCAGTCAATAATTTCACAAATGATAAAAAACATAATAGATGGAAAGCAACGATGGTTAAATTACGATTGTAAATGAATGAGTTTACAGCGAGATTCATAGGAAAGCAGTTCCACATAGTTCAACTAAACCAAGGTGAATTGTATAAACTTTCTTTGAACTCTTTCAATTCTGTGGTTTGAAGAGACGTCCTCGATCTTCAGATAATAGAAGCAGAGTCAAGTCTGGATCTCACAAATGCAATATAGAATTACGCATAGAATAATCTGTGAACTCAGAACTATGCCGCTTTATAAATGACAAAAGTGAGTAGGCTTTGGGTTCAATGTAATCAATGTGAGAAGCAAATGCCAATTTAGCTTCAAAGATAATACCTAGATCAAGTACTTCATTTACTTGCATGACCCTAATATCACTAACATAGTAGTCCATATAAATTGGACACCATTTTCTTCCATAGTAATCATAAAACCATTTATTTTCATTCAGAAATAGACTATTTTTTACACCCCACTGTGCCACTGAGAGAATATCATATTCTAATAAGCCGAGCAACAATTAGAATGGATAACAGCAGATGCTCTATCATTAATGAACAAGTTAAATAGAAGGCGACCTAGAACACCATGTGGCACACCCGAAGTAGCTACATAAGGTTGGGAATAAAAAACATCACTCAAAACTGTATACTGTCGGTTCAAAAGATATGTCTTCAGCCAATTTAAAAACTGGGATTGAATGGCCATATCCTCAAGTTTGGAAAGAAGATTTTCTTCGGACAGCTTGTCAAAAGCTTTCAAAAATTCTAAATACTCTGAGATAACTTGATGGCCCAGCTCATAACTCGTGAAGCAGAAATTGGTAAAATCAAGCAGATTTGTCGTAGAGGATCGTCCCTCAACAACACCATGCTGATAAGAGGATACAAATGATTTAACCGTAAACAAAAATTTTTCATAAACAATGTGTTCAAAGATTTTGGAAACATTCGACAGTTTATAAATAAGTCTATAGGTCATAACATTAGATTTAACACCTCTTCCGGCTGTCTATGAAAACCCCATCTATAAGAGATTTATTGAAAATTAGATGTAAACGGCAGCGGGGAGAGCTCTAGTATCGTTTTCAAAAACTACACAGAGAATAGAGAGATAGAAAATCGCTGTCACCAACTGGAACCTGACTTCCAAAATTAAACTTGAAAAATTTAGCGAATAAATTTATTAGTTCAGACGTGGTGCTAGCCACTAAACAGTTATAATACATAATAGAACGAAAATCTCTACAACCCTTTCTCAAGGTCACAAAATTCCAAAACGACTTCAGGTTATCTTTAATTTGAACTTGAGAATTATGTAAATAAGTAATAACAGTTATTCAGGCATGTAAACTCCCGCGAATAGTGTTGAAAATGTCTTTAATTTGCTTTGTCATTTGGGGATTTAAATATTTGATTTGCTTGTTAAAAATTTTAACTGTTTTAACCCTGGTGTGTATCAAGGTAATTTATGAACTCTGCTTCTACGAACGAAAATTACGAAATTTACGAACTCAAAATAAAAATCATCAGAATATATTTGACCAGTTAACACTTAAAATTATTCTATTAATATTTTCAAAATCGCAAGCTAATAACACTGTGTGATAAATAAAGACTTTTTGAAAAATACTCGGACTTGGCCTTAAAGGTTCGATTCTACTACCGATGGGGAGTAAACCCCTATATTCGGTTTGTTGAGTTTGGTGACCAATTTTTATTATGGGCCTCAAAAGATTCTGAAAATCAGTGGGCTCCTCGAAAAAGGTGTCGTCAGTTTTTGTCCAACAGCTTATTCATGCTTACCGATACCGCTTACCTCTATGTGGCAGTAATGTAGCCAAGAATCCGTGGAACAAATCTTATTAACATTTTATGCCAAAAAAGTAATACTTTGCAGTATTTTTGGGGAAAAAAATTAGGAATAGTTATTATTTTTTCACTTTTTTCAGCATAATTGACAGGGACTCCTAATTTTTCACCAATAATATTTCGCAAAATTCTAGTTACTGTAAGTTCAAAAGCGAAAAAAAATATTTTTGCGTATATTTTTTCAGAAAAAGTGCAGGAACAAATTACTTTTTTGGCATAAAGTGTTAATAAAAGTTGTTCAACGAATTCTTATCAACATTTTTGCCAACTATAGTTAAGCGGTATCACCCAGTCTGAATGAGCTGTTATACAAATTTGATGACACATTTTTGCGAGGGTCCACTGATTTTCAGAATCTTTTGAGGCCCACAAAAGAAAATTTGTAACGAAACTCGACAAACCGAGTATAGGGTTATATTGTCCTTTGATAGTAGAATCCAACCTATACTATCAAGTGCGTGTATTTTTTCACTGTTGCACTGTGTAATCAAATTTTTGATAGTACAAAAAAATCAGTTTTAGGAAAACATATAACCAAGTTCGAGATCAGTTGTTGGGGACTTTAATCTTCATAAGGTTAACTGGTCTTTTTTCTCTGAATATGAATTTTTATATGACTCTACCGTCAATACTCCTAATGAGATAAACTTTATTGATAGCTTTTTAAGTTCGAATTTACTGCAAATTAATTCTTTTAGTATTTCCTTGAAGCGTTTCTTAGATTTAATAATTATTGGTAAAAACTTAAAATGCGTGGACATTAATGACGGACATGCTAATGATAAATAAGATTAAAACAGCTAGGAGGAATATATGATACATATTTCTGATGAATCACTATCAATTTTAACACAAAGTTGATTCAATCGTCAATCATTGTTCGGCAGCGCTATTACCGAAGCGAGACAGTTACGACGAACAGCAATCAAAACCCCACCACCTATAGTACAGCTTGATTTGAGAACATACCTATCTTTACGGAAAACTTCAAAAATATTCGATTCTAAAAATTCTTCATCTCGGAAATCATTATTCAGCCAGGCTGCCACAAGAACGACGATATCATATTCGCTTTGAGATGATTCAAAGAAAAATATTGTGAACATACCTGACATATTTTGATAATATCATTTTAAACTATTAGAATTCGCATCGGGTATTAGATGTTTTCGGGTATTAGAAACTCAAATTGGCGTACTTTGACATCAGCTGGCCACAATGATTGTTCAAATAGCTGATTGTAAAAAGCTGAAGAATTACCCAATTTAAATTTCACTTTCCGCATTTCTTCCAAATTTGCATCCTATTCAACCAGCTTTTTACCCAGCATGTATTCTTACCCAATTTCGAGCTGTTTTTGGACAAAGCAAAGAATTTGGTTCACAGTTACCGTTGGCTTGAAGGAGGATATATAAACCCATCTCTTACGCGCCACCACATCAAGTTAATCATTTTCACTTTTACCAATAACGTACTTCTTCCTACGCTTCTTTTTATTGGATACATTAACCCAACCCGAAATGTCTGCTGGGTTGTGGCTATCAATAAAATTCTCAGAATTCAATGAGCGTTATACATGAGAGTTCATAACACCAGAGCGCCCACTAGACGAGTAAGAATAAACTTCACTATCATTACCAACATCGTTTTTATCCACAACAGCACCAGCAGCTAGCTCACCCCCACTCGTAGTAGAGGTAGCAACGGGTTTAGGAGCAGCGGCAGAAGCAACATGATTGGCGGCACCAATGTTAGACACAGCATTAGATACAACGTTGTCTTTATTTTGTTTATGTTTTCTCTGACTTATAAAAATTAAAAAGCGTCCATTATCATCAACATCATCCATTAATTTACGGGATGACTTACTGAGCGTCGCAGTCCCATCGGTTGAATTTTTGGGAATATTAATATCTCCAGTTAATGCTTTCAACATTGGCTTCAGCTCTCTCACACCATTAGAAGTTTGAATGCATATATCGCAGTTAAAAGCAATTGCGTGCAATCGTCGATACAGATTGTTCATCAATTGGCGTGCACCGAAAATGGTAATTCGAACTGCATATAACGCACTCAAGAAATGACTCATTTTGTAGCGATTTAAAACATTTAGAACACAATGTCTTTGGCGGAGAATCCATGACGCGTCCTTACATTAAAAATGTCGGCTTCAGACTGATCTTATTTCGTAATAAACCGTTGTTAAGATTTGGATACATACAATTTTTGAGTTGAATTTAAAATTACGATTAAATATAATTTAAAAACACATTACGAAAATTCCGAACGTAGCTATGAACAAACCATCATACCCAGTAAAAAGTTTTAAATTTTTAGAAGGAAGTTAAATTGTAAGCACTTACTTTCCTGCTTCACAGTCGTGCTTACGGCGAAGCACTAAAAGAAATGAGAAAATTGCAATAATTTGGTAACAATAATTTAACAGTTTATTGTACAGAATTCGCTAATCAGGAGGAAGGCCTTACCAATTTTGCTCCCAAAATTGAACGACTACTCCGGCAATTTGAAAATCCATGACTCCTCTGCGAATCCAGCAGTTTGAAAATTCACGACTCTGCTACGACCCCGCCACCAGAGTTTTGAAAATACACGACTCCACTCCGACCCCAATATGAAATAAAACCATTTTCTAAGGTTTCCTTTTCAATAACAACGAAATAATGTTAACTGCATAAATACATACGTATGTCATTGTTAACAGCACAACACACAAATATTCAATTTGTTTTTGAAGATATATTTTGTAAATTTTCAAATTAAACTGCATATAAGAATATTCTCGAATTGAAAAAAGGTTTGAAGTTCGATTTTTATTTTTATTATTGCAAATGACAACGGAAGTGCCACAAGTATACTTTAGTTGTCAGATGGAAAATTTTTAACGATATTACGCATTTAACAAAACATCGGTCTTGCTGCGAGATATGACAGCCATAGACACATAATTCTCCGTAAGAGAAATCAACAAATTACTCTTTTCGAAAATTTGGACTTTTGATACAAATGCTAAAGTTGGAGTCGCAGTACGACTCTAACTCAGACTCCCACTGCTGGCAAATAGGCCAGACTCTGACTCCATAGCAGTGTTACAAAGATGCGCTCACGACAAGCTCTGAATTCCGCACCTAAAATTGGCAAAAACTAAACCATTTAAATGGGAATTCACCATATTAAAATCATGCCTTCGGTAAGGGAGAAGGTAAGCGGTGATTTACCATGTCTCCCTTACAAATATTTTGGCACAAAATCTCCATTTATTACTGCGTTAATCATCGGCAAAATCAAATTAGGGGAAATTGTAGTTCCGAAATTGGCTTTACCCAACCTGAAATACTAAGGCGTGAACCCCTTAAAATTGTTTTTTGTTTCTGATGGAGGCCGACGCACACTGTGCCACATAACTTATATATTTTATGAGATCATTTGGAGATAATCCCAGATATCTGCTTCGTCTTTATTTTTGTACAATGTCAAGATAAACTTTATTTATTATCAATACTGGCAGAATAAAGACAGGATACTTGAAAATTGGCGATAGAGATGACTATCCGCACTTATCCGTATGGCGGCACATATTGTGTAACACGTCCTGGTCCGTTCCTTGGCTGGTTGAATCGAGTGCAGGGAGGTGGTCCATAGTAACCATATGTCGGACAAGATGTACAGCATTGTGATGCCAGCAATGGATACGACATGGTTGGTGTTGGTATGACCACTATTGGTGGAGGGTGTGGAAGCGACTGTGGTGGTGGTGGAAAGGGGCGCTGCGGAGGCGGCAATATTGGTGGAGGTTGAAAGGGATATTGCGGGCAACATGCGATCGGAGGTAGTGGGCGAATTGGTGGTGGTAGCGGTATGGGCGGCATGGGGGGAATGGGTGGAATGGGCGGAGGTTGTGGCACAATGACTACTGTTTCGCAGCACTGCTGGCGTTCGAATGCCTCATTGGTGCAGGGATAAACACAACGTGGCGTTAAACTGTTAATAAAATCCGCAATTAAACTGAAAGTACGCCCATGTCGCTCATTTTCATCAATTACACCAAATTGCTCGGTGGATGAGTTGTCATACTGTACACTTCGATTTTGAGACCAGTTACTTGCAGTTGATTCCAAAGATTTTCCATTTTCGCGACCAATATCCAATTTTCCAGATTGTTGTTTGATTGTCGGATTGAGTTGTCTTCTCCTCCATGCTATAAATATAAACAGTTATGTTATTAAACCATAGTTTTGTTCATTTCTCTTAATTATGTGATACGGCCTAAATGCATGCTACATGTTTTGGAATATACGAGCAAGTGTGTCTAACCGTAGATATACCCAGCATACCATTTTGCAAAGTGTCGACAAAACAAAACCTGCAAGACATATGTGCAAATATTTAAATATAAATACTTTACATACATTTTGATGCTGACATTATTATAAACAAAAATTATTACGGACAAAAAAATCAGTGACATCCGATGTTATGTTTTTGAATTCCGAGGTGTGCTGTAATTCAGATATAAATACATATAAAGGAATTCATATATCCATTAGGGTTAGTCACTTTTTTTTTGCGGCGAATGCTCTCCGAGTATGATATAGGGTAATATGAACACTGTATCTTTACTTTTTTGATATTGCAAAAAAACCCTCCGCACCAAATGCAATTACTTTTACTCAAACCAGGTATTTTCAGTTTTGTGATTTTTAAAATATTGTGATTATTCCCTTTTAATTATTTCTTGTGGCGGTTCTTAGTTAAGATTGGTACGCTGACTACGAATCCGCTGTTCGATCTATAATTGGTCATTTAGTTTTCGATATATGGCGATTTTAAAATTGGTTTAAGTTTAATTTTACTGTGATTTTTAAATTTTAATAATTTTTTTTTCGTTTTAAATTTTTCAATTAACGGTTCTTAGTTAGGTGTGGTACGCTGAACACTAATCTGCTATTCGCTCAATAAATGGTCATTTGGTTTTGCAGATATACCGATTTTAATGTAGAGTTTGGGAAAAACTGTCCATTAAACAAATTTCATGCCATATGTCGGAAACTGAACGACCAACTATTGATCGAACTACAGATTCATAATGAGAGTACCAAAGTAAGAAAAAATTACATATTTATTAGACCAGTTTTAAAATCGCCATATCTCGAAAACTAAGTGACCAACTAGTAATTGAACAACGGAATCGTAATCAGCGTACCAAACTTAAACTTAGAATAGCCACACGAAAGATTTGAAACGAAACATTTTTTTTCAAATTTTTAAAAATCACGAACAAAAAAAATAAAACTGACGAAATCTGGTTTGAGTAAAAGTAATTGCATTTGGTGCGGGGAAGGGTTTTTGCAATATCAAAAAAGTAAAGACGCAGTTCTTCATATTTTTGTATGCCTTATATCGTGTTGCGAGACCATTGTGATATTCGAAAAAGGTAAAAAAAAGTGACTAGCCCTAATATCCACATAAAGGGATCTATCAATTTCCACCAAATAATCAAGTATATTAACGAATTTAGAATAATATAGTTTGTGGGGCATTTTGACCCAAAGGGGGTACTAGGTTTAATTTCCAACAAATTTGTTTTACACTACATTTTATTAAAATAAATAGATCTACATATGGGCATTTCCACAGAAAAGTCAACCTTTTGTCACATCACGTCACTCTCGATAATTACTTATATTTTAGGACCAGTTTGTTTGATTGTCTTATTTTCTTTTAATAAATATGTAGTTACTTAAATAAAATAAATGGTTTCCCATTACATCCCATGAAGGGACTGGGTATGTAGTTACTTACATTCTGTATTTAGGAAAAGAATAGAAAATAATCGAACCACATGCTAAATTTAGGAAGTTTGGTGTGTTGCATGTTGGAAAGTATACGTTTAAGTTTCACAGTTTTTCATCAAAACGACATGACAAATTTGAGTCAACAATTTTTGTAATTCCTCCTGGTGCAACTCAATTTACGTCAAATAATTCTCTCTATCGCACCGAGCGCACCACGAAGAGTGTAAAAGTAAAAGTGTTGAATAAACGTTGTAGTGTGCCCGTACATTCACTTTTGTTCAACAGTGTAATTTTAAATACAAGAAACATTCAGTTACTCTTCGTTCACCCTGATTCAATTTTACAAGCATAAACACACAAATGTTAATGGTGACACATTAGTGCGCCAGATACATTTCCACAAAGTGTTTTCCACATTAAGAGACCACCCAAATATATTGGATAAGGAAATATGACACTCACTGAAAATATTTGGACACAATGCATAACTGACCCACTTGACAAATTAGAGAACAGTGAAATGCACTGCAGCAACAAACAAAGCGGAGTGTGAGTCAATGTCAATTGTGCCGACTCAACTCCTTTGAGTTACAACACATAAAATCAGGCGACCCAAATAACCAAAAGTAATTGAATGAAAAATTATCTATTCTAAAATGCACTCATTGTTTATAGATAAATTTAGTAATAAGATCAATACGAAAACGATGGTATATAAACCCTGCGTTTTCGATAATAAAGCAGATCATGATTTATCGTTAAACCTAACGGACTTACATGCATTCTCATTTGGGCTGAGTTAGAATAATGGTTTGTAGCATTGTCTAACTATAGCAAAGGTACTGTTATCCCTTTTCACAAAGCAGAGGTTTTCTTGGGAAGTTCAAAGTGACCCCTCCCCTTTTGCTATAAACTTGCTACATTACAACGTCAATGAATGATAGGAGAAACGTCAATGCCAGTTTCAAAACTAAAGGACAGCACCTAGTGGCAGTGCATGACAACGCCTGTGTAATATTTAGTTATTTACTTTGTCTATGGTTTGACGTTTTCTGTCTACTATAGAGTTGTTTACAACGAAAATGAAGAATTGCTGTCGCTACCTCGAACAAAAATTGGTGTTCTGATACTTGTTAGGTAACGGAATTTGTGACATTTGCAGCGTAAATTACTGCAAATTTTAAATTTGTCCTGTGAATTAAAATAATGAGTAATGAACAAAGTTTTCAAAATAGTACTACGCTATAGTATACATTTTATGGAAATTTTAATGAAAATCCCGATATTGATCAGAAAGAAATCCAAATCCAAATGGCCATGTACGTTACAACCAGTTGGCAGAACATAGACTAAAAATCAAAACATTTTGATGTTCACACAACCTGTAAGCCAACTTCAACTCCTGTAGAACTGTCAAAAAGTTGTAGCGTATGTGGGCAGCATTAGACATTTTATATAAATAGGCGTCATGTTCAGCCGACAGCATAGACTAAGATTGCTCATCTGATGTTTCATTTAGGCCGTTTTCCATGTGACGTTGAACATTTGTCAGCTGTCCTGCAGGTCAAAGTCATAGAATAATGGTATATAGAGCTGCCATCTTCTTGATCTTACATTTTGTTTCACACCCTGCGTGGTGTGGTCGGTGCGATAGAGAGTTATTTGACGTAAATTGACTTACACCAGGAGGAATTACAAAAATTGTTGAATCAAAATTTTCATGTCTTTTTGGTGAAAAACTGTGTAATTTAAACGTATTTTAGTATACATTTGTGGTGTATTTATACAACAACAAAACGCCAGGACAGCACCTAGTGATAGTGCTTTACAACGCCTGGGCGATATCACCGTATTTCCTTTATCTATGCCACACTTAAAGCTCCGTGTTGCAAGTGTTGCCACCAATTTCTGGATTACCTTGCAAATATTTCATTAATCATTTCTCTTCGAACTCCAGTCTATTTTTAATGCATGTGGTGTTACTTTTGTTTGACAAAATAATCGAAATGTCAAAATTCCAGTACCAAACAATTATGAAACAGAAGTTTCGTACGAAATAACTTTGGCATCAGAACCCTATAATTGTTTTTCCTTATGAAATTTTCGCACAGAGCTGAGTGACGCTAATAAAATTTATCGAAACTTTCGGTTAACGAAATGTTCTTTATTGTTTATACACGTAGTTCTTACGGGAACGAAAATTTTCGCAGGAACTGAATACGGGGCTTAAGGCGTAAAACGATTTGAATGGTCAGAATTGTTGACAGCTGTCTTTGTACACAACTTATTAGCGGTTATTAAAGACATTTTCTAGAGAGATTTTGTAGAAAATGGCTGCTAATCTGGAGAGCAACAAAATTGTATTCCCCACTAAAATTGTCGTACTACTTTTCAAACACTATTGATGAAAACTGTCATCACTAAGAGCCAGTTTTTTGGCCGTAGTTCAAAGTTGGTCATTGGTTAATTGTTGTTTGGTGGTTCTTTACTTCTTTACTAAATAACAAGACAAGTTTAATTCACGACCCAAAAACCAGCTCTATGAAAATATAGTTTTTTTACCACATATTTAAATTGATTTATAACGTGCATTCTACCTATATTTTGTATTATTCTTTGTCGTCAAATGTACCGTATCATGTATAATTTAGAACGTAACTGTTCCCCGTTCTGAAATTATTAAATCAAAGCAACATAACTATTGGGCATCGAGTATCGAACGAATTTGATATTAGTCTAGTATATGCTTTAGTGTACGAACACAGTCGGAAAGATAACGTAGGCGTTAAAAATTTGTACATATATTATTATGGAAGTAGAACAAGAGCTGGCGTTTGACGTCGCTTCTGGCTTAGCCGACAACAATTATAATTGTTTTTATTTCCCTGGAGTCAAGAAATCAGTTTGCTGCCAGCTTAATACAAAATTTATTATGAGTTGAAAAACGTTTTTCTATTTTTCTGACTATTAAAATTTTATTATTTTAAATTTCTTAAAGAAATATGCACAGGAAAAATGGGTAAAAAAGAACAGTCGATGAAATTGTTGTCCTTCCGGTATGTGGAAAATAATACTTTAAGGAAAATTGCAGATATTGTTGTGTGTAGGTGTTGGTGACCAAAAATTAAAAAGTAAACAAGGGTGACAAATTCTGATGCCAAGTGATTGTGTTTATCGGCAACATATTTTGAATTGACGCCAACGTTATAGCCCTGATTGTGGTTATACACATAAATAATAAAATCTGAACAGAATATTCGAAAAAAAACTGTTTTCAACCGCCTGTATTCGATTAAGGAAATTAATAAAATGGAAGCTGAGAACGCCATCGATTTCCTTAAGAACCTTATTTTAGGAAATGTAAATTTCTATATCCATTGCTGTAGACGTGAGATACAAATTACCCATTTTCCTCCATGTGCCGTGTGAACTACGATCTGGCATCGACCTAATTGGACCACAGTGGAGCGGTTACTTGGACTAGGTCGTGCTAGTAGAATACATAAATTTGCAACAGTGCGATAAGTATTCGATAAGGTTGTGCACGATCATGAAAAAAGCTTCATTGAGTGGGGCATTGATATGTTTGTATATCAGTGGATATAGCAACATTCAAGGTTTCTGAGTTTACCACGATGTTTCTCTTTAAATTACATATTTCTTTCTTATTTAAGTTGGAGTTGATTTCACTTTTTTTAATTATATGGCTGAGGAGCAAAGATCATAGAGTAATGATGTAAATATAAGGTAACCAACTCTCTCAGTAAAGTGATGAAATTTGGTGTGTTGCAGATGGGCGGTTGGATGTTGTTGGAAGTATTGCTTTAATAATACCAGATAGAGGCAATGGCTCAAACCAGCCAACAACATTTCGTTTTGCGAATTAAATTTTTTTTTAAATATACCACAAATATATACAGACAATAAAATATAACAAAAAATTTCAAAATACTTTTAAATTTCACAGTTTTTTATCAAAACGACATAAAAATTTTAAGTCAACAGTTTTTGAAATTCCACCTGATGTAACTCAATTTACGTCAAATAACTCTCTATCGCACCGACTGCACCACGAATACGGTGAAAGGATATGTTAGATGAGAAGAATGGCAACTCTATATTACATTACTCTGTAGCCAAGATAGTTATGACTATGATTTGTATAAGATATTGGAATTGTTATGCAATTTGTTTGTTGAGTATAAGTCGATTGGGGAATTATTAATTGTAAAATGTTATATTGGCCTTAAATGCTTTTATATTTCAAAACGAACTGCAAATAAATAAATAAAATAAATAATCTTTCTGGCTAGATCTGATAAGTTTTTAAGAAAAATTGAATTCAGAAACTACCAAAACCTTTAATTGAACCCAAAATGCGATGGTTTGTTTAAAATTGAAGTGCAGTGACACTTTTCGTTTTTCGGGTAACGCGTACGCGAGAAGAAGTCGTGTTTTGACGGAAGACAGGGGAAATTGCAAACAAAACGTTTTTGACACCAAAATAATAATAACTAAAAAAGTATATACGAGTATGTAGATCAATGCCGTTTACAAATGTCACAGGTCATCATCTATTGAGTCTGAGCACTCGGAAGGATAATAAACTTAATGTGAACAATAATTTTACAAATGACGAAATACTGATTTCATCACACACACACATACAAATACTCAAACTACAACTATGCACACATACTTAAACAGAACAAAAACAATTTAAAATTTTTATTGTGCCAAATGTAAAAAAAATTTTCATTAAGTGCCATTATCAATAATCGAAGAGATCCTGCTAACCTCTACGTTTTCCTGTTTCGCCGATAGCGAAGCCTTGTGCACCGTGGATGTTACCAGAGGCTCCACTGCTGGCTGAGGCGTCAAACCCGTTAAAACGACCACCCACACTGCCCTGAGCATTTGTGAAAGCGGTGCCGCCTCCTGCGCCGGAGTTCGAAGAGGCTGTGGCCACAGCATTTGCACTTTTTCCTCCCTGACTGACAGCAGACGCATTGCTGGTAGCAGAATTGCTAATAGAACCATCTGCTCCCATTGTGGAGGTTACACTTGATCCCGTATTGGCTGCAGCATTATCGCCATTATTGCCCTGGATAATAGATTGACCGCTGGAGTCGGCTCGAGAGCCGCGAGTGTCACCTTCTTGGAATACTGCCGCATTGGTGTTGGCAATGTTGCTAGATGCCCCAAACTGATTGTTGTTGGTGGCCTGTGAGCCACTGTTTGACTCTACACGTCTACCGTTTTCTTTGATAATGTGGTTAGTACCGGCATTGGCGGAAGAGGCTTGTTGCTTATTAGCAGCGAAATTCAACGCTTGACTTTGAGCGTTGTTGGAACTCTGAGAACCGTCCTTTGCTACGGAATTCATTTGAGCGGCATTGGCCGAACTTACTTGACCTCTCTGGCCATCTGTAGCAAGGTTTGAGCCAATACTAGACGCCCCATTGTTTTGTGTGATACCTTTTGCGTTTATCTCTTGATTGGTCTGCGTGTTAGCACCGGCTTGTTGTTCGTAATGTTTGTTTTTGTTGTTGGCTATGCCCTGGGCATTAGCGTTTTGTATTTTTGGTTGACTGCCGATGCCGGGTCTTTCTAATCGTCCATCTTCTGGATATACAAAAGGAATAAATTGTGCTCTACGCTTTGGCCTGATGTATGTGACTTGAGACGATGGTGTCCTACGAACTCTGTGATTCGATGTGGCCGCTTTAAATGGAGCTGAGGCTTGAGCTGATGGCGTTCTACGAACTCTAATTCCATGACCATAGACGGGAACTCCTACCAAACCGTTTGTAGACGCTGATGTTTGCCCGTGCCTTGTGCGACTAACAGCATTCGATTTGGAGAAGGTGTTGGTCACACCAACATTGCCATATTGTTGTGCTTGAGTATGTGTGTTGCTATTGGCTCTGGCACGCGCATTTCGACCTTGTGCCTGGGCTTGAGCCTGGGTGTAAGCGTTTGTGTCGGGTTGATTGTTGCGAGAAAGATCGATGCTAAGAGGCCCTAAGCCGAATTTCAAACCACCATCTGCCGAGCGTTGCAAGCCAATACCGTTGGCTAAGTTATCCCTTGATAACGAAGTTCCGATGTTTAAGTTGCCAATATTCAGGTCGTGGGCCACAGATCTGGATACGGCACCATTTGTTTTAGTTTGCGAGCGAGTCAAAGTGCTTCCGATATCGAGGGGACCCAGCTCAAGTTCACGGGAAATTGCCTTGCTTTTTGACACGGAGGTGACACCGCCATTGCGGAAACCGCCGTTGGATTTAGTAACGGTGCGAGAGTTTGCTACACCCCTGGATACTTCCACTGGACCATAGTCAATTTCACGTTCATAAGCGGTGCTTCTGGCTTTGGACACCGACCCAGTTCTGGGAACATTGCGTATAAATTGCGACGCCGAATCTGTGACATGGAAATACTTTCGAAAGTTATATTTTTGCGATGGTTTAAATTGATTGCCTTACCTGGCACCTGCCATACGGCCAAAAGACCTAAAATTACCGAAAATCGAATGGGGTTGACTGACATCTTATCCGTTGACTTTCTCCTACTAAACATAAACTTGTCCAACTCTTGTAGTGTATTCGTTGGTGTTTGCGTTAAATCTGAGCTTGTATTGTAGACTGAAATCAATCTAACTAAAATATATTGACTGTTTTAGAAACGTGTTTCTGCTAAACGGTCGCGCCAGTGTCCAAGTGTGGAAACAATATTGGCGAATTCAAATAAGTTCTGGTCAAACTAGTTAGCTACATACTATATGATGCCGAGGGAGGAATGTTCTTTGGCGCTACGACTAATAATTCAAAGCAAACTGATGATCATCGTTAATTCCATTCAAATATAAACAAATATCAAAAAAAAAAAACAATTATTATCTCACTCGTGTGTTTGTGTTAGTGTTTATTGCCTTGACTCCAACGATGCCACTGAGATTTCTTTTTGCGATCTTGTGACAAGATGGTTATAATCTTATTTGTTATCGTTTGTAAGCAGTTAGATTCGAGGGGAATCCCTGCTTATATTAATAGGTGCGTTTTTTCGCAACTTATACACGTAACTCATACAAAATGGTAACTTGCACGTGATATGGCCGAGTGGAAATCCACGGAAACACCTATACATCACTTTGAATTGTTCACACACAGTTGTCGGATTGCGCCTACTATAAGTACACATTTAAACCAGTATTGAGTTGGCGTTCGATGGCTCTAGCCATTTTAACTGCTTGATCGTACAAGTTTCCTGGATTTGCTCATTACAACAAAGTTGTGAGCTGATATTGATATTATACAGATTGAATTAAGGAAACAAAACATAACCTAGTAGCGGGATTCACGATCTGTTTTATTTGTAGGAAATTTTTACAATAAATGCAATTAATAAGAACAGAATGTGGCGTAGATAGAGTAGGTAGACAAACAGCTTCTAAATTGAAAAAATTTTCAAGACCTTCATCTTATCAGAAATTTGAAAAAAATAAATAGTGATCATTTTACAAAAATAAATGCTTCAATATACCCAAGAATATTTCAAACGGAACCATTTGTATATTTGTTATAAATTCCCTGAGTATAATTCAGCGTAAAATATAAATAAATGGTTTCCCATTACATGCCATGAAGGGACCGGGGGACAACTTCTCACAATCATTGACCTGTGCGCCTTCCAGTTTTCACTCACTGATTGGCACCTACAGTTTTACACCGATTCCGAACGGTATTTTGAGAAGCTTTTTCATGGCTGTATACTCGATAGTGTCGCCGTCACTATGCGAGGTGACCGCCGCCGAAAGAAATTTTGAAGGTGAGCAGGGTTCGAACCGAGGATCTCATGTACAAGAGCCGCGCACACTAACCATTGCAACCAATTCAGCGTAACTTACTATTATTTCCAGGTGGAGGCGATAAACTTCTTATTGGAAATACCATTGAAGTACATATATAATGCATTAACCCATTGGGACTCAGTGTAAGATGTTTTACTTTTTAACCTTCATTATTATTGGAAAATTTTACATATTTTATTTTACACCACAGATATGTAAGAAGAAATAAAAACGACAAAAGAGTTTTAAAATATTCTCTAAAATATTTTTGTTTTTGAAAAAAACATGCCAATTTTAAAACAAAAAGCTGTACTTTTTTGAAAATTTAATTTCAAGTTATTAATCTTTTAAGATGAATGTCCAGTACATCGATAACTATGCGAGTAATTTATGTTTTTAAATCTATTTTATTGATCTCGGAAACGGTACTCTTGTAATACGAAGATTGGGGGCCATAACTCGGAAAATATGCGCTGCCTACTTTTTAAATTCGATTTATAAAAGTATAAAATAAATATAAATATATTATAGTTTCACATTTTATATTTATTTTAATTATATTTTGTATTATTATTTATTATATCTATATATTCCCTATTTGGTTTACTGCAATTGAATTTGCGAATATAGACAATCGGAATCGATTTAAAATTGAAGACATAAATATTTCATAGCCAGCAGCCGAAGCTTCAATTTGAGGGTTTGGTTCCCAACATGGCGAGAGGTATTTTGTTGCACTGGGGCACTAGATGGTACCTGCTATTACTGGACACCATATCACAACTGGGGTTTGTTAAATTTTACGTTTTTGTGTTGTCTGTGGCGAAAATTGGGCGAACGTTGTGGAAAGAATTTTCAGTAGTTTGTACATGCAAAGAAAAAAAAACGTTTATTGCTCTATTGGCGCAACAACACTTTCATTGATTTGTATTAATTTATTAAGCGCAATCGTTCATGTAGATCCCCCAAATACACTCGTATATCGTAAATGTGTATTATATTGTTGCAAACGAGTTCTCGTTTGCATCGAACGCGTACAAAATTACATTTGCCGCAAATTTAAAAAACGTTTGCGATAACTAAAATTAGCCATTTTTCTAATGACAGCACAGGTTACGAAGAACGTAAATTGATCTCATTCTGTCGATAGTCTTATCCACTCGTTTGACATACACACTCACGCATACACATAAAAGTGATCAAACACTCTAATGCTTTTACCTTGTCAATAAATCTTGGATGGACCATACCTTGTGTTTGCTATTCAATATTGTATGTTTGATACACAATGATTAATATGTTATAATATATGTGTTTGCGACCCACATATATTTATATTTGTGATACAAATACAGCTGTGTTTGTTGCACTGTCTATGCTCTCTCGAGAGCAAGATAATAAAATAGGGACAACGAGAGAGTCTATCTTGTAAGTGTGTCTGTATTTTTGCATTATTCCCTCAGTTCGTGAGTCATAAATATTCCTGAATGGGCGTGTAAATTGCAGATGAATTGTTTCTTATTTTGGCTGATATATTGAGTTGTTGTGTCATGTATTCAGTAGTCAATGGTTCATCAGGCAGAGGGTATCAAAAGCGCTTGATCAGTGAAAAACGGATAAACGAAGGCTAGGACGGATAAATGGTTTGTGATGTTGCTTTGCTTTTTGTGTATGTGTGTCGTATATACATATGTGTGTGCGCTAACAAAGTTAGAAACAATTTTGAGGAAAGAAACTGGAAAGGGCAACAACCTGAAGCCCTTTGTCTGTCCGAGCCTTTACTGAGAAAATCGGAACGGCGTACCATTTGTGAAATAAGTGTAATAAAAAGACACAAGTAATTAATTCACGCTTGGCTTGCATGAACTTGATTTATATCAAAATATCTTGTTTGTGTATCAACGAATTGTGATAACCAACGCATAGCCGAAACCTTCTGAAAACAAAAACGTGAGAGATAACAAAGAAAGGAGAAGCAAAAGAGCTGATTTTCAGAATGCAAATAAATTTTAAAAGGGCCGTATTAAATCTATTAATTTTTTGTATTAATAATTTATAAATGCGGATTTATAGTGTTAAAAGTAATTATAATAAATAATACATATATATGGAAATCGAAGAATAATTCGTTTCTAAATATTATTATATTTGGGAGGTAATTCTTATATGTTTCCACGTAAGTATATGTAGTTTAGGGGGAAGCATGCGAATGCTTCCTTGTAAGTATAGGATGATTGGGATGAAGAACGCATATGTTTCCAGCATACATGTTTGTCAGTAAACATGATACTGTTTGCATTTAAATACAAGTAAGTTTGAGACTTGTAAACATATGAATGTTTGAAATGTGTTCCAAACATATACATGGCTCCTGCAGAATATGTTTGGGAAATATATTAGAGAAACCGTTATTTTTCAGCGTGTGGAAGCCATAAGTAAAAGTTTTAATGTACAAGTAATGTTTTACGGAGTAGAGTAACTACAACTCGGTTGCTGTATCTACAACTCGGTTCTTGTAACCGAAAGAAGAGTTGGTGGAACCGTTTTTTTCAAAAAGCCCTAATTTTTCAAAACTAGTTTACTGCAAACGTTTTTCAGTTCTCGCAAACGTTTTTTTATTTTTGACTTATTAGCACTCGGTTGCTGCAACCGAAACAACAGATGGCGGAACCGTTCTTCATTTCTCGCAAACGTTTTTTCAGCTTATATTTTTCATAACTCGTTTGCTGCAAACATTTTACGGTTCTCCCAAACAAAATGACATGTATGGCCCAACAGAAGTTCGTTTCTCCCAACTACAGTCCCCAAGCGAACTTCAGTATCTGAGATTTCGTTTGGGAGGAACGAGTTTTTTCTTTGCGTGTAGCATTTGGAGTAGTTTACATTGACACTTGCATTTTTTGGGGAAAATTCACCAGCTATTATTTGAGAATAGTATCAGAGTACAATTTGTCAAGGAAAATTTAAAAAATAAATGCTGAAAAAATTTAATTTATTTAAAATTTCATTGACTAAATTTTCAAATTGACTAATAAAAATTGATCGTTATCTTGTTGATTCTACTTAACGGCTAAAAGTTTTTTGTTCATAACAATTGGACCAACTTTTATAAGTAGGTTGCAAACCAAGCGACCCTAATTGCTGACAAATGATAATTTTGGTGGATGGCTAGCGAATAATATCAATCAATAGGATGTACAAAATCAGTTAGACATGACTGACTATATCTAAACATTTTCGACCTATTCAAATGTTAATTCATTCAAACAAGCTGACCCAGAAAACGTTGTTTTGCCTCAAATAATTTGATTTTAATAAATAAATTGACCTACTGACGTAAATGGAATATAATAAAGGTATTCACGACAGTTATCGAGTAAGTATCCAACGACGAGAGTTTGATCAACAGGGTGAGCTTTTACTAATTAACAGTTTGAACTAAAGAAAACTGCAATATGGTAACAGAAGCTCAAATGCCTTTTATTGCATATTTTTTCAAAATATTTTTTTTATTATTTCATAACATAACAATTTTGAAAAGTTTAAAGCCTCGTAATTCAAATATTGTACACAGTGTCCATCGCTCAATGAAAATATTTGAGCTTAAGCTTATTCCCAATTTAGATATTGAAGACATAAGATATTTTTAAAACTTATATTTTTCATTTAATTCACCTCCTGCACACATAATTAGGCGTATTCTGGTTACACCGCTTGTTTTGTATGAAGCAGTTAGCGAAGACTTAGCAACACAAACATTTATGCTAAGTTTACAAAACACGACTAAAATAAAAAACAGTGTAAAAGCTTTGCATATCTGACCCGGAAAATGGTTTTCTTCCCAAATATTATGAGTCCTGTGATCAGAACTGTATACATATACAAAACTCCAGTTTTTACCGTGAAGGGAAAACGCTTCGATAAATTATTCATGCATGCTTTTGGCGATCCTACCATGAAATGTTTCGTGCATCCGACGATTTGGTCGTTGCTGCAACGTAAATGTCATACATGAATTCTTCAAAAATATTTCGTTTTGTTGCTGCAACAACAAATAGTTATTCCTGCATTATATTTGATGTGAATTTTGGAGAAAAATGGGATACAAATTATAGTAAATTATGAGATCTGAATTATTCTTATCTGCTTTATATCTGACCTTTACAATAATTTGTTATTAGTTTTTATACATTGTTTCGTTGCTGTAATGAAACATATTTATTATAGGCTCAACGCAACGTTCAGCACAATGACAATGTTCAGTTTAGAACTAAAAAGTTTTCTGTTTCTCTTAATATCCTCATATTTGGCAAGACTTTGGTTTTTTTAACTGTCTTCTGCATGGTTCTTTGCATTTCATTAAATTCGCTTGGTCCTTTGTGTGTCTTCACCTTGTCCAGTATTTCGACCATGCATGCATTGTTGCATTATTGTATGCGATTCAAATTCAGTAAAAATTTAATATTTTAAACATGTATGAGAATAGACATTATAATGTATGAATTGGAAATAAAATTCGCTTCATGGAACGATTGCGATGAACTTGCAACAGTATCACAATTCAACTGAATCAATAGTTCGTCACTATGTAAACCTCATGTGAGACTATCAGTGCAAATATAATGATTCGCAGAGAGAGAAATGAAATCAAACTCTTCCCTGTGAATTCTGCTTACGATTTACACCATAAGTTTTGGGAAATGCTAAAACATCTGTCTGGAAAGTGACAAACAAAATTTAACAGTTATAAAATAAAAAGAGAATAAAAAAATTGTCATCAAATATTTAGCATTTGAGAAAAACGGAGAAATAAATGTTTTATTACCGTTTTATTTGATTTTGTTCGATTCCTTCTAAATGCAACCCTGTCGCATCATTTTTAGAGTAAAATCAAAAAATGAGAGAAATCTCACAAATCCTTTCGATGTGGTCTTTCCAAAATAGAATTTGAAATATCCAACGATTTATCTATTGACCAACAGCTGTCAAAAGACGTATGCGCACGTAGCGAAACAATATTGTAATAGAAATAAAATAACTGTATTTGTTGGGCAGATCGCGAAATAACACTAAAGTAAGTTTATTTTTAATTTGGCTGAAATGCGTTTCTCCACATCCTCCAGAATCTTTTCCAACTTAAAACATTTCATTAAGTAGTTTCTATTCCGGGAGCATGATTACAAACCAAAAATATAAACAATCAAATTCGTCATTCTATCAATTCCATCCCCCAAATGGAAAGTTGCGAAGTTGGAAAACCCGGAAGGATTTCTGTGACAAGTCATGTTTGTCATTAACATCAAATCACTTTAGATTCTCTGAAAATTTCATTTAAGAGTGTATAAGAGTGACCAAGAAGCCACGCGTGACACCAAAACTACTGAAGATGCATTGGATTTGTACTGAGTGGACGACATGGGCGGGGATTTACTGTCGCAGCTGACAAGTATGTTAAGCCTGACACCGAGTCGAGCGGAGTTATTACGGAATTCTACACAGTGGAACCAGGAAGCCAATCAGGATACCGAATCCAACGAAGTTTCACCGGATTTAGGCGGGGTGGAAGATAAGGGCGTAGATGTGTCTGTCCTTGTTGATACTGCGGGGAATATCACACCATTGTGTGAATCAATCATGACGCCTAGTAATAGTAGTGGGCAAGGACGTAGCTGCAATGCCTGAAGCTACTACAGATAAATTCCCACCACTAAAACACTGCCCCTCCAATTCTCCAACTCCATATAAGAACATATTAAGCCGATGTCGTCTTCATTTAACAACCGTGGACAAATGATAATAGTATTTGTGGATTGAAAACCACTGAGTACAAGCTTCTCGTGTTTACTTGCCAAGAATCATTTGATATTATTTTTGTAGCTAACACCCGTCGCTATGCTCAGGAAGTTAATTGAAGACGCGGGTCAAACCTTACCACGTCAATTTACAGTTTCATCGATGGGTACGGAGAATGACGGGCCGTGGTCCTCGCTGGACAAAATGCGTAAATAGTGACATTCACTTCTAAACACCAAAAAATGGTTCCCAGTTGCATTCCATGAAGGGATTAGGGAGAGCTTCTCACAAACCATTGAGCTGTGCGCGTTCTAGTTTTACACTCACTGATTGGGACCTACAGTTTTACACCGGTTCCGAACGGTATTTTGAAAAGCTTTTTCATGGCTAAATACTCGATAGTGTCGCCGTCACTAAGCGAGGTGACCGCCGTCAAAAGAAAACAAGAGCCGCGCACACAACCATTGCACCGCCGTCACTAAGCGAGGTGACCGCCGTCAAAAGAAAACAAGAGCCGCGCTCACAACCATTGCACCGCCGACGACCATGACACCGATCTTGTACTCTCCGGTGAGAGGTTGATCGCATCTATTATTCGCGGGTCACAGATGATAATGGTTGTCTACTTATCTGGGTACAAATTGTTGCTCCAAGAGACGAATCATTCATTTCTTGCTAGACTTGTGTAGAACTCGTTCACTAGTTCTCGAACTCGTTCATTTAAGGTGCCCGGATATAACAATTACGAACTTACTCGCCATATCGAACATGTGCATTATGTTCGTGAGCGTGATGTGTGGTAGGGTGACCTACATATATAGTTCATGAACTACCCAACTCTACTTCTTGCTTACCTATAAGTTTGAAATTCATGCAGAAAAGCTAAGGAAGAGACAAAGCGATAGGTGGACTGGAAGTATTCCGAGTTGCGCTATGTGGTTTTCACAAATGTGCAACCACCCGCCGAACCACTGGTACAAAACACAGTAACTGAGAGTATCATCATTGGAAGTTTTGGCAATTAAGACTAGGTAAAATGGGATACAACGTGAGAATATCAAAAAAAATATATGTAGAATTCAATTAGAACTCAAGTTGTGAAAACCAAATTTTTCTTATTCTCTAAGGAACAATAACTATTCCAGTGACTTTCCAACGTTTCTGGTATAAAGTTGATCATTTGTGGCACAATCTTATTAGATGTAGCAAACTAGTCTGACTGCTCTTGCAGAGTCATGGTTACAATTCGCAACAGAATTTGGGATTGAAGGAAAAACTCTATTATTCAGATTTCTGACTTACACTTGTGGATAGGAAATATGTCGTCTTTACACTGGTAAAATCCAATTTCAAATCTAATTTATAATCCATTATATGCACATGTATAAACTTATTTTCCAAGTAGCACTAATTTTTCACAGTGTGAAATCATTAAACTCAACCGTGTCTCCCCTTAAGCGGTTAAAGAAAGGTTTATAGTGTCACCCGCAAACAGCTCTTTTAAATTAGATCTTTTATCTGTTTTTATTTGTATGTTAATTAGACTGATTAGCATAATATTGTATTATTTCATTGCCCACAAATTGTGTTCTTCCATAAGGCACGAATTCAGAGTATTTACTTTGGGTTTTTATTCATTTTACCAGGTATAACCACCACTTATGCGACACTCAATGAAGCCGAATCGAAACTGAAATTTCTCTGCCTTCTTTCGTCTTTGTTCCATGAAATAGTCTAAAATACAATTATGTATTATTTTTAGAGATAATCTTTACGCTTAAACAATTTGGGTGAGTTAATGGGTTAATACATGACCTTCGTGCAAATGTGGTAATGATCCGGAAAAACAAAAATGCTTTACCACTGATTTATAATGGTGAAAGTATGGCCGTGGGTATGCAAAAGAAAACGCTTGACCGCTTAGTTGAAAATAATTCGTAATATTTTAACGGCTGAACTTCATGACATGACTTGAAGGGCCGCCAGGTCAGATGTACAAATTAAATAGATGGAAGCATAAAACCACACACTGGTATTGAAATCAATATCCTAAATCATTCTGTGTAAAAGTATGTCACGTTATTATTCATAATTTACCCTAACTCTGTTGTGAGGTGCGCTAGAAAGTGATTTCTCAATTAATGACATTTAGGCAGCAATTTTAAAATCATAAACATTCAGCAGTAAAAATGGTGCGCGTAATGAGGGAACACGAATGAGGGATGAATAGCAACACAGTAACCTACCTCGATGCTACTATAGAGCAATAAATAAAAGTCACTCACCATCCCTCTCTTAGCGTTATCTAGCGGTCGTTGAGGTAGTATGAGGTTTCATCGAGTTTGAGTTGTATGTTACATAAAACGGTCGGAAATAAGAGGAAATTATTTTGCTGTCATTATTTTCAATCAAACACAATTTAAACTTAGTTTGCTACATGGTTTGCTTCTTGTTGCTTATCGCTCTCTCAACTATCTTTCACTCCGATTTCTATCAATTTCCTATTTCATAGTCGATCAGCTGTGTCATTGATACCACTGATGCTACCTAGTATGAAAGTATGTCGAACCGATATACAATTGTGTTTACATATATTTAATTTTAACATGCCAATGCCAATAGTACGAAGTTTTTATTATCTCATATAATTCTTGAAACTATTATATTCTGACTGCTACGATAGCATTGCTGTTAAACACATTTCCTGCTGCAACCCCAGTTGGTACTTCTATACCAAACTTCTTTAAACTACGTGACAATCCCATGAATCGCACTGTTTGCAATGACACATCTACACATATACAAATGAGTACATTAACGCCCATTTCAAAGGACTTTATTGATGCCATTTTAACGATAATACACTAGATGCTCATTTCGATATTTCCATCGAGCACAATTATGACTGATGACAATGTGACTGACTCCATAATTCCAATGGAATGACATTTATTCACTTAATTTGTTTTGTCATATTATATTGTGTCTTTGTAAATAATAAATATTACACAATAGGTCCAATTTGATATGGAGGGATGTTTGCCAATACACATTAGATATTTGCATTATAAATCTTCTTTGCACTAATAGAATTTTGGAATTGTATTAAATAATTTATTTCAATATTATAGCGGCCTTTAACTACCAAAGTAATGCCCTCCATCGCATTCACGGTTCACCGGAGCCAACCAACTGGTTTCAACAAAATCGTCAGTGATATTGGGGCATAAAATATGACAATTGACACAACTGTACGAGTACAACATAAAACAGTTATCTATTAATGGACTTTAGTAAGTGACATCATTTTAATATAAATATATATTTGGCATCATGGGGTCCATCTGCTAAGATGATAAGATAATTGTTAGAAAATGCATTTCTATCTTTAAAAAGTAACGGTTTTGAACACCACCAATTGAAAAAAGTACCAGCTATAGACATAAGAACGTTTTTGCGCTTTTTTGACGTAGAATACGTCTTACCTTACGGTATGAGGAGTCATGTCAGGTTTTTATTGTTGTAATCTTTATTTCATTGAATTTGAGGAAACGGCTAGATAAATTTTTTTAAAATTTTTTTTGTAGGTAAATGAAGATGTTATCTTTCGTTTGATATAGATTTCATATTGGTTGATATCTTCCTAATATTTAAATTTCTCAAATGAAAATTGTTTAAACACATACACTCAAACATATGTGTGGTGTTTGGTTGAGTGTTTTTGGTTGCTCAACATTGCTTAGGAACATGTATCTAGTAAAAAGTGAAACAAACAGTAAGCTAACGTAATAAAGCTTTTTTGCGAAAGCTTCAATAAAGCTGTTGTAACATTAATTTTGAATTGTAAAGCGTAAAGCTTTCACACAACGCTCGAATGCTAATGCGAAGACTCGATAAGGTAAGCCTTTTTTAATATTAGGGCGGCCCTCTCAACATTCGCAGAACTTATTTCAATAAAAATATTAATTAAAATACATAAATTAAATTAAGTTTAAAAAAATTGAACATAATATTTTTTTTTTAAACGGACTTGAATCAAATGCCGTTAGTAAATATAAAAATTACAGCAGACAGTTGTCCGAGGCCTTCGGCCACGGACTGTCCCTGCAGGCTGTGTCAGAGACACGACCATTAAGTTTAACGTAGAATACGCCATCCGATAAGACAGAAAACATATATAACAATAAATGATAAATAATATAAGCAAATGAATTTATTGTTATATATGTTTTCTGTCTTATCGGATGGCGTATTCTACGTTAAACTTAATGGCCGTGTCTCTGACACAGCCTGCAGGGACAGTCCGTGGCCGAAGGCCTCGGACAACTGTCTGCTGTAATTTTTTTTATGTGAGCGATGTTTTTCCAATTTTTGTAAATGTTGATGCCATATGAAAGAGATCGCTTGGTTAAAGCGTCCGTAGGAGGTTGATATTTTATTATTATCAGCGATTTTCTAATTTTGTGCGTAGAGATGAGCGATATTTCAGGAGCGGTGATTTAATAACCGTCATTGAAAAATAGCCAGTACGTTCAATGTCGTTCTTTCACTATTATCGTTCTTTCACTGTTGCCGTTCCTCCAGAGTTTCCGTTCTTTTATTGATGTAGTTCCTTCGATATTTTCGATTTTTTCTGTATTCTCGTTCTTGCACTGTTGTTCATTTTTGTCGATCAAGATGTATTTGAAATAAGGAAGCGCTTTAACAATATATGCATAAATACATAAATACGTGCACTTTAACAAATTACATAAATGTAACTTAGTCAGAATTCTCTGATCTACACCAAAATTTCACCACCTCAAAGTTTGCTGCGCTGAGTTGAAAATGATATTTGTTTCCCCCGATCGGGCCAAGTTCTTAAGATATGGGCCTTTAAAACTTGAGTATAATCGGTCTGAGGGAATTGTTATCCAATCGGGTTCAAATAATTAACGCCATTTAAACTCTATGAAACCGTGTAAATATATGTTGTTTTATTAACCCATTAAGGGCCTATTAAGAAAAAGGGTTTTAAACCCCTTTTTTTGGTTAAAATTTAAATTTAAATTTTGCAATCCCTTATGGCGAGATTCACACTCGTCGTTTAAAAACTCAATTTAAAAGCTCACAGTCAATTTTCATATTAAATGACATTTAAATGACAAGCATCGGACATTTAAACTACATTTAAATGGAGAATTGTCAACTGTGAAACTGGCCATTAGTGTACTTATTTGCTTCTAGACCCCGATAACATACAGTTTTTTAGGGTATAATACTACGCATTAACCCCTCAAAGACCAGAGACATTTACGTTGAGAATTTTGGAATACATTTTTCACCATAAAATAGAAATTATTTTGAAATAATAATTATTCGACTGCGGTCTTCCTTTCCCTCCAAAATAAAAAAAAAATATTTCAAGTTCTGGAGTATATTTTTCAAGATAAGAGAAAATGTCTAAACCCGGCCGAAGGCCATCCACGCATAAAACTTTATGACACAAAAATACTGTTTAATATTTTCTTATAGAAATCTTACAAATAAGAAGAACAAATTAAATAACTTTTATCGATAATTAGCATCGTTATCGAGTTATCAAATGCCTAAAAAACTATGAAAAAGTAAAGGTTTCCGTGTGGGTTAATTTTTTTTTCAACTTAAACACCTCAGGCCTTTGAAGGGTTATTGTTGAGTATTATACCTTAAAAAAGGTTGAAGACTTGTCAATTATCGAAGGCTACGAAAAAATAATTAAATAATACAGATGTTCTTTTTATTTTATCGATCTTTGAAAGTTTAAGTTTTTCAGTCAGAAAATGATCTTGAACCGGATTATGATTGAAAAACTTAAACTTTCAAAGATCGATCAAATACAAAACATCTGAAGGAATACATCCTATGCGTTGTCTTTCAATGAAAGCCTACATAGACCAGAAGTTGTGAATATTGGTGATTTCGGCAGAGTGTTGTTTTGGATGTTTTACAACTAGTAGGTGTTGTTGAAACAATTCTCGTTAATTTGAGAATTGCTTATCCCTATAATGTGTGATGATATACCTAAATACTTGAGGAGACGGGAGCTGAAGAGATGCCTTGTTGGGCATCGAAATAGAATATAGGATTGATTCGGTAGAATATGCATTTTTATTTTTTAATTTATTTGAAATTTATCCGAAGCTTTTTTTAATTCTGTCCCACATTTATTTATTTTTATACATTGATTTTATTATTATTTTTTCTTTTAATTTGTGCTTTTGTTTTGTCTTAGAGAAACACGAATACGTTGCTCTGAGTTGTTTTGTTGCTGTAGGTTGTTTTGTGCACAATTTTATATTTCATGGTGATGATTTCGTGTGACGGTTCAAGTCCCAGAGATGTAATGACAGACATGGTAAAAATACTTCCAAAGCAGAGAAATGGCTTAAACGTGTGCCATATAAACGCCCAGAGTTTAAAATGTAAGATTGATGAGTTCAGATTATCGTTCGAGGATTCTTCTGTTGACGTCATATGTATATCTGAAACGTGGTTTAATGAAACTACGACTGACAGCTTGGTATCATTGAATGGCTATAAGGTTTTTAGACATGATCGAAAGAAACGTGGTGGTGGTGTAGCGATTTATGTAAGGCTTGGCATATCTTGTAAGTTTATAGATGAAAGTGGAGATGATGATAAAATAGAGTTTCTGTTTCTTGAGATCTCGGCAAATGACAAAAGACTTCTTGTTGGATGTGTATATAGGCCACATTGTTCGATTTCTTTTGATAATTTTAATGCCAGGTTGGAGGTGATTGCGAATGTGTACCCGAACGTCCTTATCGCGGGTGATTTTAATTCAAATTTATTAATTGATTCTTCACTTATGGATAACATGCTTTATCTGTGGTTAATTCTAATATACCAACACATTATACTATAACAAGCAATACTTTACTCGACTTATTCTTTGTGAACGACTCCTCTAAGATATTGCTGTACGACCAACTCTCAGTGTCATGTTTCTCAAACCATGATTTAATATTTATGGCTTATGACTTTAACTTGGACGAATCTAAACAGACATTGACATATAGAGATTTTAAGAACATAGATTATAATTGTTTGAGGGAAAATCTAGGACAAATATATTGGAGTGACATATATACTCTGGAATCAGCTAATGACCAACTTGATTTTCTCGAAGGTAATATCATCAAACTTTATGACATTTCTGTTCCAATAAAAACTAGAATAATAACTTCTAATTCAAGACCATGGTTTAATTTACATATCAAATCCCTAACAGAGCATAGGGACTTATTGTATTCTCGCTGGAAGCGCTATAAATTAAATGATTTTAGGGAGGAATACAAAATTGCTAGGAGAGATGTAAATTTAGCTATCAAACGAGCTAAGATTGAATATTATGCAAGCCGTTTTACTTATTCTATAAGTGCAAAGCGGAAATGGAATACAATAAGGGAAATTGGAGCTGGAAAAAATGTTGACACTTCTGAATGTATCACTGACGTCGGTGAATTGAACAAAACTTTTGTTAATATACCTATGCATTCTCCTAATGCAGATTTTTATGAAGGGTATGAAGTGGATGAGAATATGAGAGGTGACTTATATATTACTGGCCGAAAACCAATCAGGTTTTAGGTCAAAGCATAGCTGTGTGACTACCTTAATAGATGTAGCTGAAGACCTAAGACGCAACTTAGACCATAAGGATGTGAATATCCTTGTACTCCTCGACCATTCTAAGGCATTTGACACCGTTGATCACACCATTCTGTGCTTAAAGCTCCGCCAGTTCTTCAAATTCTCCAAAACCTCGATCAAGTTAGTGCAGTCGTACCTTAAAGAAAGAAGTCAATCCGTCTATACAAAAAACTCCGTATCGAAACCACTTTGTTTGATTAGAGGGGTTCCACAGGGATCGATACTAGGGCCTTTATTATTCACAATGTACATAAATGATCTTCCGTCGCGCATATCTTATTGCAAGTCACACATGTACGCAGATGACATTCAATTATACACTAGTACCCCCCATCGATAAGCTTGACGAAGCTGTGTGTAGGATAAATTCTGACCTTGAATCTATATATTTGACCTTGAATCTATATATCAAAGAGTCTTTTGATTCACGACAGGTTTACGAAAATCAGTGAATCTAGTGTTAATATAATGTTCAATAGGCAGAAAATTCAAATTGTTTCTTCTGTTAGGAATCTTGGTGTTATTTTCGATAACATATTATCTTGGAAAACTCATATTGACAACATTGTTGGCACAACAAATAACAAACTGCGGACGTTGTGGTCGACGCAACCTTACACACCGTTGAATATTAGCATATCTTATGCCGCGTCTGTTCTATGCTTGTGAAGTTTTTTCAAATTGTGACTCGGTTAGCACACGAAAGCTTAATTTAGTCTTCAACAATATTTGTCGTTATGTCTATGGCATAGGTAAATATGATCATATCTCCTATTTCTCTATGCAACTGTATGGTATCGCCATTGACAACCTTTTTAAACTAAAATCTCTCTTGTTTCTGCATAAAATTATACATTTAAGACAACCCCCTTATCTTTACCGTCGTCCTAGTTTTGCAAGGTCAAACAGAGGTAACATGCTGATAACTTTCAGATACAGATCATTAATATCAGAAAGACAATTCTTTACTAATGTCTTGCCTCTCTGGAATACTTTACCGCACTCGATTCAAACAACCAGCAACGCTAAACAATTTAAAGCACTATTAATGGATTATTATGCAAGAATTCAATAATTACATGTACCACTAATAATATCAATGTCTTTATTTCCTCTAATTTTATTATTTTGTTTTTCTATTATTTTGACTTAAAATTTATTTATTACTATTGCTATTTATTTTTATTTTTTTTTTAATTTGTATTTTTATTTTTATTCTTTTTCATTTAACTTACTCTCTGAATTTTTATTTTGGTAATGTTCAAGTTTCAATGTTCTAATGTCAATGTTTTATTTACTCTTAATTTTCTAAATTTTATTAATCAATTCTCCATTTAATTGTACTTCCACATTTAATTCCTATACTATAAGCAAATGATAAGCAAATAAATAAACAAACAAACAAACAAACAATAGCTATATTCCCAACCATCCACCGAAATAATCAATTTCACTTCTTGTTTTTATAATCTTTCTCTATTAACAATTATTTTTAATGGAGAAAATGATCTTGAACCGGATTATGATTGAAAAACGTAATTAATTAATAATTAAACATGAGGTTAAAAAATCGTTTTTGCCCACACAAGCCCACAATGGGTTAATAAAACCAAATACTATTGTTTACTCACTTACATATTTTATAAGGACCTTTCTTGTAAAATCTATTTCAACAGGATCGGTTAGTAAATGACCGAGTTATACGTGATTATATATTCAAGATTGGAAGGCCTATAATTCTGAAAATATGGATCAAAATTTTTTTATTTTTTTATCAGTCTTGTATGTCCTATCAGGCAAAAAAAAACTGAAAAATATGTGAAAAAATATGTGAAATTAAAAACCGTGATCACGTTCACTGTTTACAAGAACGATGATTTACGTTTCATGTTCACTGAGAACGGCGTTCCTAAAAAATCTCTGGATCGCTCATCTCTATTTTGGCGTGTTAAAAAGAAAATTATTTAAATTTTATCACTTTATTAAAATCCCTTAAAAACGTGCAGAAATTTTGACGAGACACTCCGCATCCGAAATATAGGCATTTTTTAATTTTTCCATATTCCGGTTTTCAAGCAACAGTTAGAATTTGCTGATTTGCACAGTTTGCAAAAATTGATTCAATCATATATGCGGCAAATTAGTTATAAAATATGACAGTTATAATTTGTAATTTTAATTTTTAAATGCAAAATCAAAACAATTTAAATGCCATTGGAAATTGTACTTAATGCCTTGTTCACGCTGCCACGAAATTGACAATTTCGGATTGAAATTGTCGAACGAAATTGAAATCGTTCACACTGGTTTTGAGCAATTTCGTTGAAAAATGACAACTGTTTGTTTACAAATATTTCCATTAGTAAAATTTTAGTGCCTGGGCACAATAACCAAAATTCTGTTTGGAAATGAATGAAAACAATAAAATAAATGAATGGTACGTGAACTTTCACATGAATCACTGATTCGCCACGGTTTATAGTTTATTTTCTCCACCCTATTTCGATGTAAACTTAAAATTTCAATCTGATGAATGAGGCTGCATACAATTGTTTTGTTTTTGTTGTAATTTTAGTAACCACGTGTTCGGTGAACGAAGCCGACCCATGATTATCGACCGCGTTGAAGCTACAAAAAAATATCTACGACGGCGGCACACCAGAAAATTTTCTGTCGGCTTCGTTCTCTTGTATATGTGAAAAAAAGTGTACTAAGTTCATTTTGCTGAGTAAAAACAGCGTTCTATACGACAATTTCAAGTCAATTTCAACGAAATTGTCATAAATATCTCAATTTCGTAGTTGTCAAAATATATGCGAAATTGAGCAATTTCAACTCAATTTCGGCCCAAATTGTGAAAGACTTCAATTTCGCGGCAGCGTGAATATGGCATAAGGTGTGTTTTTTCGTAACCTATATAAGTTAACATCAACTGTTACGAAAAAAAAGCATTGACGTTGGGTATAATCAACTTGGGTTCTTCCGGCAATTTTTAATTTTTGTTTGTTAATATCTTATTTGTTAATTTCTAGCAGTGATGAAACTGTACGTTAGCTCACTTTCGACGACAAAAGTTGTTGGGGTGATGGACATTTCCATTCCTGTGACAAAGCTTTTCCGTTCAGTGTAATTCGTATGTACCTTAGATATTGGTACGGGATTTTGTCATAAGTCAAAATTTAAATTTAGCAGAGGCAGGAAACTTGATTTCATAACGTGGGTAAGAAATTGTGGATTAGTTTAGATATTTGCGGATCTAATTAGATCCGATAAATTGTTGTATGTAATAGGATCAAATCTGACTAGAATAGATCTAGAAGGTATCATTGGTATGATAGGATGTGGCTTGAGATATACTAAGGTTTGGCGAAATATAGGGTTATCTCTAGGTGTAGCAAATCACATTAGATAAAATCAGACAGATACTGAGAAAATCAGAAAAATAATGTATTTCGCGCCAGACCTAATTACATCCAGGCTTAAAAATGGTTATTTATATACTACGCCAGATCCAATTTTATTTGGACGGGACAAATTTGAGATCACAATAGATCTAGCTAGCTAATTAGTTAGACAGTTATGGATCAGTTCCGATCTAATCTTATCGTATTAAATTCTATAATTTTTTAAGCGTGATTAGAGCCAATCATATTTAGAATTGTTCATGCGGGAAGTTACAACATTTTGGAAAATTTTCAATATAGACTGATTTATATGGGCATTTGCTAATGAAAGGAAAGACAAAATGACGACAGATTTTTACATAACAGTTATTATTTTTAACATAAAATGAAACGCTGAAAATTAATCTTAATCCTGAATAATCAGTTAATCAAGTAATCAAAAATCCTGATTAATCCAAATTATGGTTAATCGATTAATTGGAACATTGATTAACCATTTTTGAATAATTTTATTCATCATTGAAATAAATGTTCGAAAACATATTCTTTACTACTCGTATACAAGCAAAGGAATCACTTCACTTCGCTGATCAATCACTTCGCTGATCAGTGACATTTAAATTTTTTTTAAAGCTTTAAACCATTATGTCACTTTTCAAGAACAAAGGAAGCCATATTTGACAATGTTTGGTAAAATAACTACAAAATTGAATTTTTTTGACTTGTGGTGTTTTTCTTCCGGATCAGCGATTTGGACTTTTCAGTAACGACGGTTGTGAAAAAACTCACACTAAGAAAAATTAAAATCATGAATTGTTCAATTATTAAAATTGTTGATTAATAAATTAATCATAAATACTGATTAACCAAAATACAGATTAATCGTAAAAATGATTAATTAAAATGTTTTAATTATTCAATTAATAAGGGTATTGAGTATTCAGGTTGCCTGATTAACCAATTAATCGCAAATTCCTAGTCATGAGACGTTTGTAGTAATGGCACGATATGTACCAGTTATTACCGTAGAGGAATTTAGGATAGAGTAGTTTATTCTCTCATCTGAAGTTTCATATCACACACTTCGTCATAAGTTTGTGCAAATGAGAGAACTTCGACGAAAATTAAGGTACAAGAACTGCTGACTTAACTATTTCAAGACGTTTTCGTATTCTATACGAAATTCTATGAAATTTAAATGTATTTTGCACTTTTTTGTTGACTTTTATCGTTGGTATTCATTTGTATTGTATTTAACACAACTATTTTGCCACAAAAAAAAAAAAAATGCGGTGGTTGTTTTTGTTTCGTTGGACGTCGTGTACTATTGTATATTGTATATCTGGTATTATTGAACCCATGCTTTCCACCATCCAATGTTCAGTTGCAACCATATCCATGACGTTACAAATGGTGAGAGAATAAATTACTCTATCCTAAATTCTTCTATATTTATTACCAAAACGATCAGAGGCTGCTGTCAAAATTTTTTATCTAATATAAATGTACATAAATTATTTTATAATTGACACGTTTGTCATTAGGAGTTTTAATAAAATAAACACGAAACAAGTTTAGTGTGATAAATATATGCATGCTAATATTCGCATTGTTTCTTTTATTGACCAACACTCAGGGAATGTCCCGTATAAATGGAGTGCATCGTATTGGAATTAGGTAGTAGAACTAGGAGTAGGAGGAAAGTGGGGATAGTATTTGTTGATTTTTGAGTTAAATTTGTTACTATCATGAGATAATGGGTGTGTTCTTGGCAAACGAATATAATGTAGGATATCTGTCTACTGATTTATACTCGTATACTTGACGGAACTTATACCATACGGCGTTGATCTGCTGAAAATGGAGCTCTCTGTATTTTGTAGTTCGATAAACTTGGTCAATTGACAGAAAATTTATGTGAACCTCTGGACAACTAAGAACACTCTATCTACCGATAAGAGATCATGTTAGAGAAAATGATACTTTTTTTAAGAATTTTATTTTAGAACAGGTACTTTTTAAAGAAGTGGTACTCTTTTTAGGTAAAGTTTATCTTTGTAAAAAAATGTACTGTAAAATGTACTGTAAAAAAAAGAAAAGGTATTATTTTATTTTTAAAAAATGTACTTTAAAGAAAAGGAATTTTTGTAAGAAAAGGTATTTTTTTAAAAGAAGGTATTATTTTGAAGAAAAGCTTATTTTTAACAAATTGGAATGTTTCTTAGAATTGGTATTTTTTTCAAAATAGGTAAAGTTTTAAGAGTAAGTATTTATCTCAAGAAAATCTATTTTGTTTTACCCTTTTTACTCTTTTAAAGACAGTTTTTCAGAAAAGGCAAGTTGTTGTGTGAAAATTTACTTTTTTTAAGCAAAGGTACTTCTTTAAGATAAGAGAGGATAAAAAAGGTACTTTGTTTAAGAAAACGAATAGTCCTTTTTTTGAGAATGGGACTTTGTTTAAGAATATGAATTGGTATTTTTTTTTGAGAAAATTTACTTGTATTTAAGAAAATATTCTTTTTTTAACTTCTCTCACTTTGGCTTTTCTAAATGTACTTCTTATTGGGTTCAAAACTACATTATAGTATGTATACTAAATGTTGGTTTCAGGCTCCACCTAGAAAACCTCCCATTAAGCAAGAAAGTTCCCAACATATGTGAGTCATCTAGTTAGTCTAAACACAAACCCAAGCAAAAGTAATCAAATTTGGTTGATAATAGTTTTTAATGTAATTCCATTAAGATCGGATATATTTTACGAAATTTATCGTGTCGAACATCAGGCCGACCGTCTAGCATTTGCAAGCGGAGTATAATAAGGGGCGTGGCAAATTTACTAATTTTCTTTAGTCAAGTAATACTTTGGAGAATATTTACCGACACTTAATTTGAACGTAATTACAAGTAAAATAAAAAGTTTTAGAATTTCCTGAATTTTCTACTATATTTGTCGACTTGTGTGGGAGGTACAAGATGGAGGTGGGGATAACGCCCATTTATAGTTCAAAAGCTAAATCTTGGTAAATTATAATCAGTCAAAAAGCTTGAATGTAATCTGTACAGAGCTACGTCACTTATCGCGTTGACCAACCAGCCATACATACAGACGGACATGGATCAATCATCTTTAAAAAATTTATAACGAGTATGGACCAAGAATACCTAGGGTATAATACGTATCTTATTATGCGTTACCCTTTTTCCGTACCAAATGATATATATATATCCACATACCTGTGGGCAATTTTAATTTTATCTGTATTACAATTCTATGTGTTGGAACTCACGAGAGCTGCGACCAAAAATCGCATGTCGTTCCCATACTGGAGCGAATCTATTAAAATGTGTCTACTTGGAATAGTACTTATCGTCGGTGCTCCACTGAAAAGGATTATGTGTAATTTTTTGAAAATAATTTATTGCACACTTGAAAAGCCTTTATATTTATACCTACGCTCACGTTGGTATTTCCTAATATTTGCGTCGGTTTCGAAGTTATTGTACCACCAAATACTACGTTCTAGAACAAAGGTTCCAAGAAAATTTTCGTTTCCTTGATTTCCTGAAAAGTGAACAAAAAACCCATAAATGTTTTCGTTGGCGCAGTGACGTTTTCCTTCCAACGGAATTAAAGGAATTTCATTACGGATGCTTTTTTTATTTAATCGACCTTTTTTATTGGTACTTTGTTATTTTAGTTTTCAAGCTCAAGACCATCTGTATCCCTATAAATAGAGATATAGCTTTTTAAAAATGAAGATGTTTTGCAAATGCATCCTTATAATTCCTGGAAAACCGTTTAGCTATTTCAGATCTAGCCACAAATCAGCGGTTGTATGGAATACTGCTTTTGAAAAATTCATCAAACTTAATGCAAACGAAAACTCATCTGGATTGAAAATTTTCCACTATGCAAGTGTTCGAAAAATATCGCGAGAAAAACACACAAGAAAACATTTGGAAATATCTTGTTTCCATCTCCAGAGAACCATTGGTCCCCAGTAGAAATGATTTTTGTTGTTATCTAAAAGACAACGCAATGTGTACAAGCAATTGTTATTGGCTGTTGTCTCGTCGTGCTCTACATAATATTCTCGTTAAGAAGGAATTCCATTACTGGATCGTTTTAACTTAAATCTGTCACTGTCTCTGAATTTAGCAAAACCGCTTCTTCGAGTACAGACTACAGTAATATCTCAACTTACTTCCGGCCAGTTTTTGGAAAGTTTAACGCACTGATTGGAAGAATATAGAAAAAGCTCCGTGGTCTCTAAATTGCGGCATATTCCTTTTGATGCATAGGTGGCAATCGCCTGTTTAGTGCAATTTACATTTGAAGAAAGGCGATGTACAGGCATCAATAATATACTACTGAAATTATAAGGGATTTCAATAGGTTTTCCGAAATTCAAGACCTGTCTGTTACTGTCTACTTTTTCGTATATTAAATGAGTTTCTTAAATTTAAGGATTTTTCATGTCTAACAGGAAACCGGTGCAAAAATGTATCATTTAAAAGTTTCACAGTCTACGACATTAGGTGCTTAGCAAAATGTATTGTGAGCCAACATTTATTATAACATCCCGTTCGAAGGACTTTAGTTTGTGTGGGACCGCTTCACATACCTCAAAAGATGTGAATACAGGAATATCCTGAAAACAGTGACCATAATGAACACTTGTGGTCATTGTGCTAATACGGAATTGTAGACAAATTGTATCGCAAATACCCTTTTGTAGTTGTAGCCCCATTGTTACCAACTTTAAAGAAAAAAAGCGAAGAAGCGGATGTGGAAGGACGAAATATGTTCCATTTCTGAAAGGAAACAATGCTGTACAGATACAAAGTATACTTGCACACGCACGCACACACTCAGACTCTTAAGCAAATGTGTGTGAAAGCGTTGTCGTTTACAATTCTCAAAGGACATGAACACTCAATAGTCCATACACTGCACCACACACGCACGTATGGACAACAGTGCCCTGCCATTTAATTGGCAACAAATTGTTATGTTTTCTCCTAATTTGCAACAAAAATAAATTGTACCTTCCATGGTTAGGGCACATTTTTGAGGGGGGAATACAGGGAATAGTACCTTCGTATAAGTGAGAGAATTCTTGATCCGTACCATTTAGTAATTTATTCTAATTTTGCTTTATGTAATCATTTGTATCGTATTTATCACCACGAAGAACAAACCTAAAACTGAGAAACAAATAGAGGTGTGCTCCCTTTTCGGATCAAAGCAAATTTTGTAAATGTAAAAGCGGTTTTATTATCGGATTTATTTAAACAAATATTTGCAATAGAAGTCACGAACTTTTGAGTGGGATTACATTCTAATTTGTCTCTAACGAAATAAATGACTTTCGATTGCAAATCTTTTACAGTTTATGTGCGTGTAGTTGGGGTGGGAAATGCAATGGAAATCACAAAAATAAAAACAAAATTGACTGAGTAAATGCTCAAGAACCAGAACAGAAATTTTAGTCGCGTAAACCAATTTATTCTAAACTAAACTAACTAAATTAAAATGATTGGTCTGAATTTTGCGGAACCCCAAAAGAAGATGAAATTTAAATGCAAAAAAAAAACTGCCGACCAACATTCTGTTTCCCGTATGGGCGTGGTAAATTCGACTATATTCAATAGCGGAGTGGCATTGAGCAAAATATTTGTCGTGTATGTGGAGCATACAGGTTTCAGGTTTCTTTTCTTTAAACTATGTAACGGTTTTTTTAAAAAGGTAATATTCGAACAAACAAAAAGCCGGTTATTTGATGTCGATTAACCGGCTATTACTCAATTTATGTTAAATATCCTTAACAAATTTAATAATAGGTGACATAATTTGCGAATTTGAAAGACATTTTGGAATTAAGAAACATGATTTCTATTTTCAAATATGATCTTGTGCTTCAATAAGTTCCAAATATCATTTCCAAACAATTTTTTTAATCAAATTTTAAAAGGATTTTATGACTTGAATAAGAATTAATTAAGCTTTTTTGTTTACATTTCAAAATTTAAATTATTTTATAAATATATGTTTTAAACTTAATACAACTTTCATACATGAAAATCTCTTTCAAAATTTGAATATGATTTTCGAATTTAAATTGATTTAAGGCAATTATCACAGTGTCTAGATTCAGCTAACAAACCGTTATCAATTTTAAATTCCAGACAAACTGGCAGATAAAACTTCCAGTTAGCTTGAACTGTCAGATAACTGGAGAGGCGATAATGGGGATAATGTGAGTTTGAATAAAACTATTAAATTTCGCATTAATAACGCATTCCAAACTGGAATATGATTTAATTTCAAATTTAAAATCAGTGTCAAATCTAAATAGAGTTGTAAAATGTTGAGTTTTAAACACGAAATAGTTGCTAATCAAGTGTGTTGTTAATGCTACATGTGTAATTCAATTTAAAACAGCAAACCGAAAAAACCGGTTCTTATTGCCCGAAGTTGAGTTCCCCACAAAACGGTCATAAGACCCATAGTGAGCGTGCAAATAACACAAATAAACCGTCTTATGTGAACTAAACAGATAGACATTATCCGTAATGCCACGATTTAGCTGCAAGAACCTTCTCCTAATACGAGTATATTTTGACACGATTTTCCTTTTTGGTACAGGTTTAATGAAGAGCATTTGAACGGATGGACGTTGAAACTTTCCCAAATTTCACTCCAAGCATCTCTAAATATACATGGGATGTGTCTAAAATTAAAACACTTTTTTAACTCATTGTCACTTCGTCTGTCCAATGGCATAGAAAACGCTACATAAAATGATCTTAAGTATTTGCGAAGATCGGGTAATAAACAAGTTTTCTTTCAGGATATGTGATGATTTATTTACCCTTCAAAAAAGAGATATCCGAGTTCAAAATTAAAAAAATATATACTGTGTATATTTCGTATAAGCGCATGCCGCCTTTATACAATTTCAAAAAGAAAAGTATAATACTGACCAAAGTAACTACAACGTGAACTTTTGTTAAAAGTTGAACCTATTCTATTTGAGTGTTTTGTTGAAAAGAGATTCGAAACGATTTCGAAATAGTTTTAACTTATTTCCGTGTTTATATTCTATGTAACATATTGATATAAAACGAAGAAAATCGCTTATATTCGAGGATACATCGCCGCAACAAAAATAGTTTGACGAAATAGTTCCATTTACTGCGAACAATATGTTATATTACTGCGATGACTATATTTTATTGATGTATACATAAAAAAGGCTGGTTTGGATATTTAATCATCCATATATGATTGACGTACAAGTGTTGGCAACAAGCACCCCTGGCTACTTGTTTTTTCCTAGAGAAATTAAAATTTAGAATTTTTATTTTGATGCCCATTTGTGATTTATGTGTTTGTGTACGAGTATGCTTGCTAAAAAGGTAATTAAAGGTTGATGTAAAAACAGCGCCGATTACGACAGGTAAAATTTTACAAATCAGATTCGTCGCTTTAACAATGTTTGACAAAAAAACTACAGATATAATCAAATAAAGTTTTGAAAAAAGCATAATGTGGCCAAATAAGAAGAGTTTAAATCTCAAAAACTAATCTATTACATTATCAAACAATTGTTTTTTCTTCAAAATGCCCAATTGATTCGTTGATGTTCAAAAAATCTTGTACAACATGCTTTTTTGCAGCACAACAATCGTCGGCAGAGCGAAACTTTGCATAATCGCGTTTACTTCAGTGAACAAATATTTTAAGAAAATACAATAATTTTATACTAATGAGAGCTTGGTAGAGTTGTCATAGTCATGCCGATAATCTGTACTTAAATATGTTTTCAACGTTGGTATCTTGGATCGAATAAGCATATTGCGCAGGCATTCCTGAGTTCGTGTTTTGATCTAGTATCACTATTCAATATCGCCTCTTTGCATGTCAAAGACCACCTGGTCAGCTACATTACCTCCGTGAGTTACCTTTATGCGGGAATTTAATTTCGAAGAGGTGATAGCGATTACAGGAATCTATGAGCTTTTCACCATTGATGTTCCTCAGAGTTGCCAAGCAATGGCTTGTTATTACCATCTTCAAGATTTTGTATTCGTTGCCATTGCATTCAAGTTTTCTACAAATAATTTGATTTGATGAATAATTTTTATTACACCCCATGAAGGGATCAGATATAGTCATTTCATTTCTAGTCTTGGTGAAGGGAGAGAGCTGATAGTATTTCACAGTAATTTCTCCAGTCCAGGGATTTCCACATTGTAGGATACCATAGCCCGCCAAAACTACTCGATTTTCGAATATATGTAGTTCTTACAGTCCATGTACCAATCATGAACCGTTGATTAAATCCAAATGTCGTTGTCGAGGGGGATATTTGCTATTAGAATTTGTTGATATTTTATTTTAAGATAGGTTATCCATTAGAACAATGCATCTGATCTTAGTGCTGGGGCTGTCAACAACCTCTAGGCAGGCATAATGGATGAATCATGTGAGTTATGTTGGTGTCTGATGTTGCTTTGATTTATTCTTATCGGTTGTAGAAGTAGCACAGCTGATTTCATTTCGTTCACACCATAGAATAACACATACATAGATAAACTTATTCTCTCATCTGACGTTTCATTTCACACTCTTCGTCGTAGGTTTGTGGAAATGAGTGAAATTAAATTTAAAATTAACATACACCAGGTGGAGTTACAAAATATGTTCACTTAAGTTTTTCATGTCGTTTTGGTGTAGAACTGACAAATTTAAATGTATTTTGCACTTTTTTGTTGGCTTTTATCGTTGGTATACATTTGTATTGTATTTAACACAACTAGTTTGCCACAAAAACACGAAATTCGGTTATTGTTCCTTTGTTGGACGTTGTTTACTATTGCCTCTATCTGGTATTATGAAACCCATGTTTTCCACCATCCAATGTTTACTTTCCATCGTACCTATGACGTTTAATTTATTGAGAGAATAAATGTATCTATGTATGTATTAGTCTATGACATTATTTGTTCATAAAGTTTCCAAGAAATTGGTTGGATAGTTCATGAACTACTCGTTGAAAAATAACGGCCCCAGCAATATACTGCAGGAAACATGTACGTGTTTTCAAGCATTGTTTGTATGAATTGATGATCTGCTGTTTCTTGTTGTCTGTCTCGTTTTTCTTTTTAGCGATATTCACAAACAAAGCCACATTTGGGTCTCAATAACATATATTATAGCCTATTGATCATTGTGTCACAAATATGCTCAAATGAATAGCAAACACAATGTGTTTGGGAACAAGGATAGTATATTTGCGACAAGCTACAAACATGTTATATTTGCACCCAAACAACAAAAAGACAGATTTTTCAGCGTGTTTATAGTTCACTTGGGGTGACCAGATGTAACCCTCACGATCATAATCTAAATGATTGATATTTTAATTATGTTCATGAGTTAAGGATTTACTGAATGAGTACGACACAAGTCTCAAAAAGACTTAATGGAAAAATTTAAACTGATTTCATTTTAATCTGAATCTGAATATGCTGGTTTTGACAGAAAAGGTATTATGTTATTATCCACAAATTACAACTTCATCTCCTGCTATAGTCGGAATGAATAAATCTTGGCGGTTTGTTCCGAGTGTATTGGCTTTATAATTGTCTGGGTGGCTGCATTGCACAAACATTTTATCTCTTCTTTGACAACTGATACATATGTGTAGAATCCAAATCAACAGAAATCCGTTATTGAACTGCTGAATATAATTCCAAAAGTTCCAAGTCACAACTGCGGGTAAGCAAGTGTTTCAGTCTAAAACACCTATTCATACAGTGCATTATGATTGGTGCACAAACATCAGTAATATTGATATGCTTTAGATAAACTTTAGAAAAAGGAAACATCTCAATTTGTAAGCCCCGAAAATACCAATGTAATGTTTGTGTAGGATACAAGGGGGCAACATTGTTGAAGTGAAAATGGATGAGCCAAGAGCTGCTTCGGAATTGACAGTTGATAATATTTCTCCTGATGTTATGGAAATACCGATAGATATACAAAGCGTTGTGCTTTCTACCAAACTTTTGGTATCCGAACAATACTACAAAATTATGTTGAAAATGATTTTCCTGATATCAAATCATACATGGGTTTTTTTAATTTGCATTGAATATTAATTTGCATTACTTTATCTACTGCTAATGCAAAATAATTACCATTGTTCGCAATGGTAATTTAAAAATGTTGAATTTGCATTTTCTCAGGCAATGCAAATGCAAGTTGTGGCATCAGATGACAATTGTAATGAAATATGGGAATGCTTTTAATTATTTTGAATTTGTTTGACTGCTGGCAATTCTGTTTTTAAAGTATATTATATGTAGAGGTTAGTGGTTTCGATAGGTATTGCCTCGTAGTACTTTCAAATTCATTAACCTGTACTGTACGAGTATAAAGTACGAAACTTGAAAACCAAAATTGCCATATATGAGGGAAATGGTTTGAAAAAAATAAAATTCCCAATAGTATTGAAAGTTTTTTGAATTTGAATTTGGACAGAAAATTCAAATTAAACAACAAATGATAATTGTCATATAATTAATTTGCCCCAGGTATGTGTCAAATGGATGTCTCTATCAAAATGAAAATAAAGTGCTTTATAGTGCTTTGGTAAATATTTCTCGAAGAACTGGTCAAGGTTTGTAATATATTATGTTAGGAAATGGCACACAATGATGGAGGTGGATAGTCGACTATATAACAAATATTTAAACATACGTTTATTCTCCAGCTGACTATGAAGGCTGTATTAGACAAGCACGCCCATCGCAACCCTACATCTTAAAGAATTTGGATTTGCCATTACTTAAGAGGTATGACAAGATTTGCCTCAATAAGATCGGAGAATCTGTCAGGAGATGCAACAGTATCCTTTATACGTGCATTACTCAACAAGGATAATGAAATTCGATACAAGTTACGCCATACCCACGTTTACAAATTCTGCCGCACAAAATAACTAAAAGGGGAGAAATAACGGAACCAAGACCTTTCTACGAATCTCCAATAAAAATTACGGCAGGCAAATACAATAGACTACAAACTTTAAAGCAATTTATGCACAGAGATTTTCATCTATGTATATTGTGACAATCTTTTCCATTAACTATTTTCTTTGTTTGTACTATTTGATCTTCCCTACATTTTACTTGTCACAAAATGAAACAAAAATGTTATAAAAATAGTTTAAGCAGAAGCAGATGTGAGTAGTTTTTCTATAGTTCTTCCTAGTGGATATTAATATCAGATTTTTTACTTTACAACACTCATAAATAAGTCACAGAAATAAAATATGGTTAGATTAGTTCAAAAAATCCTTCAAGAACGAAATATCACACATCACGCTTTTCTGACGTTATGTTTACTGACGTCTTACATTGTTTACATAGAATGGATGATCCTACGGACCCGACTTATGGCATTTTCCCTTACTCTTGACAAATAGGTTCTCGTATTATCCATGCATATTCTTGAAGAGTCTGAGGTAGAGAGTCTGGCATAGACTCGTGACTTCAAAAAACCCCATAAAAAGAAGTCTGGAGCGATTAACTCAGGCGATGTTGGCGGCTAGTGCAAATCGCCAAATCGAGAAATACGGCGATCCGGGAATGCAGCCTTCATAATTTCAGTTGTGTTCCATGTTCTCCAGTACCAAATCATCCAGTTGATTAGGAAGAAAGTCGTTAGGTATGGCTCTGTATGATTTGTCTCGTCGCTCATGATGATTTGCGATGCAAAGTTGTCTTCCTCATGGGAGAGATGGATTCATTGTAGATTACATGCGTTTGGCGGTCAACATTTAACAACAAATGCACTGCCTGCACTTTGTAACGGAACATATATTTACAAGGCTTTCCTCTGCGACATCTCGAGCCACAGTGGATAAATGATAAATGGATAAACGCCGTAGCATTGATGTCGGACTAACGTGAAATCTGCGCCGAGACCAATGTATCTTGTTCACTTGTTTCGTACAGAATTGATTTTGCCGCCATTTGAACAAATTATAGTATCTTAGGGAAGATTAATCACTTTTGAGCTTTGTATTGTACTTTTGAGCCTTAAATATACTTTATTAATGTATAATACTAATGATCGCGCCGTATTCGTTTATCTATTTTGTTAGAAATTTTTCATTATCGAATATCTTATAAATGTTGTTGGGTCATAAATTAAAGTTTTGTCCGTATGTTTATTTGTAACTTTTATCGAAGACCTTATGCTCTCCAGCTTTGTACGCGCAGGAACCATGTTTATGTTTGGAACACACTTAAAACATTTATATGTTCGCAAGTCTCAAACTCAGTTGTATTTAAGTGCAAACATTAGTACGTTTACTGGCAAATATGTATGATTTTACGTGGAAAGATATGCGTATTTCCCAAACATAAAATTTATTTAAAAACATAAGCATAATATTTAGAAATGAATTATCCTTTGATTTCAATATCAACTTTAAGAGAATTACAGGAAGAAGCTCTTCAAAAAAGTCTTCAAATCATTCCAAAACAAACATATGTATTAATGCTTATTTTATACGAAATTAATGTTAATTGTACATAAATGCTTTTCTTTGTTATTATCTTAATTATTACTTCATTTTTTTTTTTGGTAAAAAATGCATAGAAATGTGAATTAGATGTTATTTTCCTTTTTTTTTAATACAATTTCAGCTTAAAAATATTTCACGATGTAACGAATTTTTCACTATAACGAATGGGCCTGACAATATATCATTCATTATACCGAGCGTTGACTGTAAATGTATTATTCATTATAATTAATTTTATCAATATAAAACCACATTTATTAATAATTAATAAAAAAATGTAAGAGATTTTAAACGGCCCTTTTTACATTCACTTGCATTGAAGGCATTATTTGTTTTGATTTCATGAAATGAGAATCTGCTGCTCCTTTGATTCTCCTTTCTTTGTTGTCTCTCACGTTTTTGTTCTCAGAAGGTTCCAACTATGAGTTGGTTATCACAAGCATTTTTTTGCATACATATTTTAATTTTTTTGTAGAAAAATGCTTATTTTGGATCACCGTGCAAAAAAAGCATATTTTTCACTCTGGCAACGCGATTAATATATAACGACTATAACTCAAACTGGTGTAAAAGAAATGCTCAAAAAATAAATTTCTTTCCTCTTCTTGCACATGTATTTCTGAATATTATTAATTTTTTCATTACTTTTCTATAACTTCTACCACAAATTCGAACCGACGAAACTATAACCGCCGGAGGCTTATGATTGTTTGCTTGCAGACATTCGATTCAAAAATACCTTTAGTTGTGTACAGATTTTGAGACGACGAAACATAACCAGGCAATGGAAAAGGATTCATCGGCTCCAAAACAATCGTTTTTAAAAAACTTTACCAGCGACTTAAACACATATCATTTGGATTTGTGCAGAACATTGTTAAATGCAAATATACCACTACACAAAATTAGCGAGCCAGGCGTGAGATCTTTTTTTTAGAAAAATACCAAAAAACCTCTTTGCCATCTGAATCAACATTGCGAACAAAGTATGTGCCAACAATTTATGAAACCTATCTTAAGGAGCTTCAAGGCAAACCAGAATTCAAAAAGATTTGGGTATCTATGGATGAAACGACGGACTCTGAGCAGAGAATGGTTGCAAATTTTGTATTTGGTTTGTTGGAGGAAAATGGAGAAGGAAAATAATATCTTCTAAACATGGCTCATATTGGAAGGTCTAATGCTAGTACTATGGCTGCATTTTTTTTACAGATTCTTTTCTTACTTTGGTCATATGATTAGTTAATTTGCACCTTATTTTGTGAGTCTTTTAATAATAATAAAATGTTTACAGGAATTCAATATCAAAATGTGTTGCTCGTTGTAACTGATGCTGCTCCATACATGGTATCCGCAGTGAAGTCGCTTAAGATCATATTTCCAAACATGTTACACAGCGCATGTTTGGCCCATGGTTGGCACCGAATAGCAGATTTTGTTCGTACTCAATTTGAAGATGTAAATTCCCTTATAGCATTTCTTAAGGTACAATCCAAATCATTTTATGTCTCAAGTCGTTTTATTAATTTCGAAAATCTATAGGCCCCCTCTGGACTACATTTGTAAAATACAATGTTTCCAAATTTAAATAATCCCCCAAAACCTTGCATAAGTAGATGAGGAACGTGGATAAAAGCAGCAATATATTATTCCGAAAGAAATTTGTGACGATTTAGATGAACTTGATGACGATGAGGCAGAGTCAATGAAATCTGACTTAGTTTATATAAAACATAATTTTGAAAGCGTCTGCTCAAGCATCACCCGACTAGAAATTAAAGGACTACCTATTAGTGAAAGTTTAGCTGTTATAGAACGTGTGAAAGAAAATATTGAAAACACAAACGAAAATCTATTCATTGGTAAATTCAACAAAGTGTTGAACAGCAACACAGGTCTGAAGACGTTTCAATAAAACCGAAACCGACGAAAATATTCAAAAGATGTCCCCATCTGAAATACTCGTATTTAAATACGCTCCTGTTACATCTACTGATGTTGAACGCATATTTTTCATGTAGTCATCTGTTTTATGTGACAATAGGAGATCATTTGTTTTTAAATTTAAACAAACACATGATTGTTCATTGTAATAAAGATCTCTTTTAATAAAAACACTTTGAAATAACAAAATTGTTGATTCTATTCTTGCATATATTGCATATTTGTGCATATTTTGATATTTTTTCGTGCTATTTCTCTCGCATATTTTGATTTTTTTTGCGTTGGTACACAAACACTCTACTTTATTTATATAAGTATACAAATCTAGTTCATGCGACACAAGCGTGTATTAATTACTTGTGTTTTTGATGTGTTAACATCTATAGCGGCGTATAGGGACTAAATCTATCAAAGTCAGATTTTATGCTGCTGCTAAAACCAGATTTTCTGTGACTGCGAAAGAGAATAATGACGTGTTAAACAAAAATGAGCGAGCAAGAGACCAATGAAAGAGTTGGGTGGCAGGGGTGAGGCAAACGAAATTGTATCTATAGCGTATGTATTAACATAATAATGTATGTATGTACATGTGTCTGTTGCTGTTGTTGAACGGACATATAAAGCATAGCCACGCAAAATTTCATTTGCAAGCCCATGGGCTTGTGCAGTCGACTTTATGGTGACACACTAATACGTCAGCTACTTCGGACAAAGTATGTGTGATGTTGTGTATTTGGTTGTTTCGTTGTTGTTGCTATGGCCAAACAAAGCGAATCATTTGATGTTCAGCATTGCCCGGTGTATACAAAAAAACTATTATTTTTTTATTTTCCAATGTAACATTTACTAATGTGTTCATAGAAATCGAACAGGTAACGTGTAGCAAAAAGGTGTTAACACATCATCCGTGGGTTCGAACACACATTGATTTATTTTATTATATTTCACAACTGGTCCACAGTTCAGATTTTCTCGGTAAAGGCTCGGACAGACAAAGGGCTTCACGTTGTTGCCCCTTCCAATTTATTTCCTCAATATCGTTTCTCACATTGGTATCACAAATACATATATATACGAAACTCATACACAAAAATCAAATAAACATCACAAACCATTTAACCGTCCAAGCGTTTGTTTATTCTTTTTTCACTGATCAAGCGTTTTTGATATCCTCTGTCCGATGACACTGACTTCTTCTGCAATTTACACAAAAATTCAGGTATATATTTATGAATCACGATTGAGAGAATAATGTAAAGATACAGACCCACTTACAATATATACACTATCGTTGCCACCCTTTTATTCTCTTGCTCTCGAGAGAGCATAAACAATACAATAACCACAGCTGTATTTATATCACACACACAGATATATTTGGGTGGCAAACACATATAAATATTATCATTGTGTCTCAAATATGTAATATTGAATAGCAAACACAATGTGTTTGGAAACAAGTGTATTATATTTGCGACAAGCTCCAAACACACGTTAGTTTTGCATCCAATCAACAAAAAACGACAGATTTTTTTAGCTTGTAGCCTATTGAATAGTTTAACTATAATAAGCAAATGATTTAAAATTTGTCAATTGTTAGAGATATTTTGTAAGTATAACAGCAATTACCACAACGTCTGATTAGAGCTAACTAACAGTTATAATTTTTAAATTCCATAAAAAGTGGTAGGTAACATAACTTGAGATAGTGATATTGGATGTAAATATTATTTTGTTTGTTAGTGTATTTGAACATGTTTTCAATAGTCTTAAACAGTTTAAAAAAAGTTTGGTTTGGTGTTTCGTCATTTGATGGAGAAATGATTTGATGGAAAGAACGAGCTACAATATTGCCGACGGTTGTAATGCAAAATTTCAAACATCTTAGAATTTATTGAAGTAAAAACGAAAACAAACACCTTCTTCTCAAATCAAAACTCCCTAGACCCGTAAAGTGTGAGATTTGTGGTACAACATCGATGTTATTTCATTTTTTTTTTGATTTGGTGATTCGCATTTTGTAATCATTACTATTCTTTTAATATACTCTGGCTCAAGAGGAGTTAGTATTGCAATTTTGCAACACTATCACATTTGGAATCGCATGTAGAATTTGAAAGGTTTTAAGCCTGTTACATGCGACGATACATCCCGACATCCGTTGGCACGATGTGTGTAATTATTACACATGCATAATTCAATGGCAGGCTACTGTACCAAAAGACATGGCAACGAAACATATTTATACATACAGACATATGTAGGCAACAAACCAATTGTTGTCATTGGTATTAGTAGAAATAAGTGTATAAAAGCTTGTTCTCAATGATTTCCCTTTTCAAAAAGAGGTCCTGGCTCTGTGCAGAAAGTGGGAGAGGAAACCCAAATTATTTATAAGACAATTGCAGTTTCCAAAAGAGAATGCCAAGATAGTAGCGTCGTCCATATGCATATGACTGTGTACAAACTGTAGTTGTATCTTCCTACGAAGGCTTTATAAAGTTTTTTCGAGATCTCAGGCAGGGGGTAATAACTTTCAATGGACTTGCTGACAATGGTATTTGGGTGTATGGTATCATGTGAATACTGAACATTATTCCACGTTCTTCTTCATTTCCATTTTGCTGAGACCTCAAATGAACGTATGTGTAGTTGTGGATGTGCAATTGTGTTTGTGTTTTAAGTTTCCCAAACAAATTACAATTTAAGTTTTGGCCAAATACAAAAGGCAACACAATTCATACAAAACTTTACAAAAGAGAATTAAATATAAGTTATTTATAAACAACAAACTAAAAACACTTTTGTTGAAGCCAACACACACAATATGTAGAATGCAGCAATATGCAGCATTTTGTTGCTGCATCAACAACTGCTGCAACATAATTCCAAATATAAATAATATCATAGCAGAATGAATGAATGACTTTTCCAAGAAACAAAAAAACACAAAAATATATTCCCTTTGTTGCAACAACTCAATGGTGTGGCATTTGAAAGTATAACATATCATAACTACATATGTATACACTCAAAGAAAATTGTTGTGTTGATTACTTTTGCCAAGCAATGTAAAGGGAATAAATTTAAGGGAAATTCTATTCAATTTAGGTGAAGGTGACACACTTAACATCTTGTTTTACGAGCTTGAATTATACATCAAAAATAGGCAGGTAAATAAATAAATAAATATAAAATAAATCGAAAACATTAAAATATTGATGAAAATCCAAAAAAAATTGAATGTCCTAGAAACGAATGTGAGGTGCCAATTTCACTTTTACTTTGATGCTTGAATAAACATGGCAGATATATTCCTGCCAGCAGTTAATGTTTGGGGAGTACTGCCGTGAAATCCTGGAAACTGCATTAAATAGCAAAACTAAGAAGAATTTTGTCATTCTTTACTCAATGTTCGTCCATGGTTTCCGAATTAGAATAACGATAGGAGGGCAAAGAAGCAATTTCCGTATCACTCATCAATAGCAGCTACAAATCTAGTTTCTAAAATATTTTCCTAACCTGAAAACTGTTTTAACTGTGTTAGTTTTGTTTCTTGTCTACGGTCCGTTGTATTAGGACATCAATTTTATTAATTCAGACTCATATATCTTTATTAAATAGAGATAACGTTTTTTAAGTAGCGGGTCTAGCCAAAGACCTTGGCAGTTGTTTGGAATGATACTATGCCCATATTGATGCATTGCGAATTTTGTTCAACAATAATTTTCACAATTTTTACGATTCCTGTACGAACAATATTCTGTGAGATACTAATGAAGACAACTTCCGAAAAGTCTCGGAAGATACTTGTAAAAATGATGATGCTGCATAGTCAAAGGACACACAATAGCAATAACTCTTACACCAATCAAAATTAAGTAAGACACTGGAAGCCACACAAATACAAACATAGTACTTTCGGTCTGTCTTACATCCCTGCATTCTGTAAATTTGGGACAAATTCAAATTAGGATCCAAACAACGAAAGACTTTGGGGAAAAAGTTGAGAAATCTGTTGCAACTACATACAGATGTCACATGTCTGTATGCACGAGCAAATGGATTCAAACGAGTCACTCGAGTATGAGTATTTCCCTTGAACGACTGTGTGCATGCCAATAATTATGCGTAGGTATGCGTGTGTGATGCAGTTTTCGTATGAGCATGTGTGTTGAGACATTTGTGCATATGTAGATATTTAAATGGCCAACTGTTATTGCAATGATAATTACAGTTTACGCATAATTGCACAGTGTTTGCAACAGGGCTGTGAAGACGTTAATGCTAAATATTTTATTTATATTTTTTTTTATAAATCTTGAATGTGGGATGAAGGTTGGTCTGATACGATGTCGCTTTAAAAAGTTATTCATTAGAATTGCATATGTAGGATAACATATCAAGTGTATATTTTTTATAATTGTATAAATGTTTATAACTTCTCATTTTAATATCCACATTTTGGTGAAAAACATCTGTTCAAAATGGAATAGAATTGAAATTATACATCATAATTGTTACTACATACATATGAGCGGCGAACCAGTTTTTTAATATTGTATCAGATATATTCTGCATTCGATTATGCGAGGATATTGTATTCAATAGTTAAAGTCAACAAATCTGTCTAATATCAGTCCCTTTTAAAAACTAGGATTTGTCCAAGGAATTTAAAAAAATATCCAGTTAGGATAATAATATTGACATCTGTTTCCGATCTTACAAGGCAAACAATAACAGTTTTCGTTATTTACTGCACGCTACTGTGTATGTAAAAAGCATTCATATCTACACTTTTGCTTATGATATTTCAGGTGCTCAGATTTGACAAACTGCAACCAGGGTTATAGCTGTCTTCTTTTTTTGAACAAGTTTATAATAATTTACAATTCAAATAATTTGTCAAAACAAATTATCAGTAAAATTTCCCAAAAAATGTAATTGTCATTGTGCGACATAGTCATATATGTATGTACTCACGCACATATAATATACTCAGTGGGTGAATTGTGAAGGCATTTCACAACCAGGCCTCTTTCCTGACCTAGTGAAAGTTGCGATAAAAAAATAAATAGTTTCTCTGTACATCCCATTAAGGGATAGAGCAGAGCTTCTTGCTATTAGTGAGCTTGAGCGCTTTATATTTAGTTATACACGCACTGATTGGGACCGACAATTTTACTCTGGTTGCGAACGCTATTTTGGCTAAATACTCGACTGTCTCGCCATCACTAAACGAGGCGACCTTCGTCGAAAGTAATGTAAGGTGGTTAGAGCAGGGATCGAACCCACGCAAGGACCACTGCATCGACTCCAGTTTCGATAGACGTTCATAAATGCTTCCTCGTAGTAGGCAGCTAGCACGTTTTCTTTTGTTTTCCAAAAGATCTTTGCTCAGTCCCTCATTGCTTTCTTATAGAGACCTGTACCCATGTTCTGTAACTTCTTGCATCGAGAAAATGTGAAACAAACAATTCCACCGTTTCTGGACATGTGAGTAAAATGCGTATCTGTAACTCAAAGTGAGAAACAGCACTACTTATTTCGTTTGATATTGGAATTTTCCAGTCAGCTGCCAAAAATCCAACTAAACAAACAGTAGGCGTGTTTTGGTTACACAGCGAGCTTATGTAATCGCTTGTTTCGTATGAAGAACTTAGCGAAGACTTAGCGAGAACTTAGCGACGAGAATCATATTCGCTAAGTTCGAACAAATTTTTTTTGCCATATTTTACAACTTTCAACCCTTTTTCATATTTTTGACTAAAATTACTTATCGCTAAATAGCCGTTTTCTTGGGAAGCGATAATCGCTTGCTTGCAACCAAAACACGACTAATATTACAATAGCAGCAAGCCAAGATGTATCTAGTACAGGTGGAAACGTTAGAACAACTGATTTATTTTGTTCTCGTTGTTATGGTCCGGCCTTGTCAATTTCAACTGTATTTTGTTTTTACACTGTTTTGATTTGTTTTTGTTCGGTCATGATATTGAACTTTATAGCGTCGGCCCTCCTAACTAAATTTTTTCAGGCGGTGCCAATATATACGTATTAGTAATGCATAGTGCATCATTAATTAGACCTGGGGAATACGATAGGCGAATTATGTTGCGCAATAAATCGAATAACTAAACAATTTATTTGAATTTTCAATTTGGTTTAACATATTTTGTCGTTCGCATTATGTTCTGATTTGGGAGTAAATTTGACAGTTGAAAATACTATTTTTTCGATTGTGTGCTTTATAGACACAGATTTTCTAGCATTTTTCCAGTGAGGCGAGAATTATTGACAGATGACAGAAAGTTCGCACAAAATAAAGTTAGGGACCATAGAGTAATTCTTATAACTAGAGTTTCCTTTTCGCTTAGCAAATTTCTGACATTTGGCCTGGTATGATATGACTGTTGGATGTTGAAAAGAATTGCTTTACTAATACCAGATAGAGGCAATGTTTCAAAACATCCAACAAAATAACAGCAACGGCATTTTGTTTTGTGCGTTACAATTATTGTGTTAAATGCAACACAAATGTATGCTAACAATAACAGCCAAGAAAAAAGTGTAAAACACATTTACAACCAAAACGACATGGAAAATTAAAGTCGGAAGTTCCACCTGAAGTAAGTCGCGTTTCGTCATACATATATCTATCACACCGACCGCACCACGAAGCGTGTGAAAGGAAACGTTGGATGAGTCACAGTTTCTCTCTTTAAAGAATTACTCTATATTGGAGACAGTTCAGTATGAGAAACATGTTTTTGTGCTAATTCACCATGTTTTTGTTTCATATCAGAACATGGGTACTGGTGCCATTCCATATTTTGGAAGGCAGCCCAGAATACACATTTTTTTAAGAAGCATTAGGCAGGGTGAGGTTCAAATCCCAAAGGGGGCAAACTTATTTTTTCCACTTATACTTTTTACATTGATTTTCTGTGCCGCTGAAAGTTGTAAAGCCCTTCAATCTTTGCTTTTTCTTTTCTACATTTTCGGTTCAGACGTAATATCAGCTTCAACAGTTCTATCAGTCCTATTTTCTACCAGACCTTCTGGAAGAAATGAAAGAAGAAGGCCTTGCTCTCAAATCTCACCGTGAATTATTTTCCGATGACGCTGGAATGCGCTTAGCAGGAATATATATTGCAACTTCAGGCCCTTTAGAAATTGTTTTCCCGCTGGGTATGCAATGAGCACATGGCAGAAACACACACCTGTCAGTACACTCCATCTCAAACTGATAGGCACAAATTTGTTGTTATCAGATTAGTCCACAATTCTTAAGAGGAAGTCACCTTTAGTCTCGTCATCGGTTTGAACATTGCCTGTTCGGAAGTGTAATCGATGATTCTATACTGAAACAAGTCGGAAAGACTGGAAGACTTCGACATCGTTATAATTTTAACAGAAACATTTCGTTTGGATCCTATAAATTCTATAGGCGTGTCTCTAAGGAAAAGTCACTTTTAATTAGTCAATAGAAAAATAGCTCAAATTTATCGCATCAGCAGGAGGAATGACGACATCTCCCTCTAGAATGCTTCGGATCATTTGGCTAGTTACTACTGGTGTTTTGTCAAAGATTATGCTATAAGTATAAACCAGTTGGCCAATATGCTTATGTGGCACCAAAATAATAGAAATAATTATTGAACTCTAACTGCAATCGTATAATTAATCTTGATGGATTTTGGCACACGAATAATTTATTTTAATGTACCCCGGTTTAGACAACATAGTTGATCCCAACGCAGATGCTGACGCGGTCTTATATGCGCTGCCAGACTCAAATGCGAAGTTAAAAAGGTATAAATTCTTTTTTGACGATCAAAATGATCGCATGTTTTACGAATCTGGATAGGAAATATATTCATAAGTATAAATTGCGTTCCGATTAATACACGCTGAAAAATGTGTCTATTTGGATCACAATAGAACGAGGTTTTGGGGCTTGTCGCAAATATAGTATTCTTTTGCCCAAACACATTTTGTTTGCTATTCAATATTACATGTTGTATGTTATAATATATGTGGTTGTGATCCAAATACAGCTGTGTTTTGGGGCACAGTTTACTTTATTTTTTGCCGCAATGCTATGTCGAGAGGAAAGTAATAAAAGAGGGACAAAAGGAGATTTTTTTTGTGCTACGTTAATGTTATTGCAAGAGTACAACTATATTTTTGCATTATTCTTTCAGTCAGTGATAAATGGATTGAGTGTTTCTTACGTTTACTGATCTTTCGCGTTTTAGTTTCACGCATTTCCCCAATCGTTCGTTTCGGTGGAGACACTCGAATGCTTCGACGTAAGTATTTATGTTTATGTTTGAGATGAAACATGCATATGGCGCAACCTAAAAGTTTACATCTTTACTATTTAACGTCCTAGTGTTTGCATTTACCTTTAAGCGAGTTTAAGAGATACAAGTATATGCATGTTTTAAGTGTGTTCCAATCATATTCATGGTTCCTGCAGAATATTTTTGAGAGAATATGTTACAGAGGTCGGGGTTTTCAGTTAAAAAGATTCACTTAATATAACAAGAGTAGTTGACTATTCACATACGGACTAAGTCCCAATCCTGCACGGCGTAATTATTATTGGAGGCAAAATTGTTAGCTGAGAATTCAATATTTTCTGTGAGATTCTGGAGAAACTAGTAATCTTAAGTCTGCATACACAAATTTTAAACTCTGATAGAAATCTCATTGATACAGACATATACATATATGTCATCTTAATATTCATCATAAACACGCCAAGTGTCTGGACTTTATTCGCACTGTATTGAAGATCATTTCCAGTATCATGGATTCGAAAGACATTGAAAAACACAACTTAAAGTTAGAATCAAAGTTTAGGCACATTGCTGTTAACTCTAGGGTGTTGTTAAGTTTCTTCTTCGCTACATTCCAGAATTGAATCGTACAGTGTCGTAGTTTTCCAGTAGTTTCCGTAGTTTCTTCTAGAGTTTGTGATGCCAAGGTCGTGCCTGCTTCTCTGTCCGGATAATGCAATTAAAACAAAAAATATATGTAGCTGGTGGGTATTGTCAATTTTTAAATAATAGTTTCAAAAAGAAAATATCTGACACTTTCAATATTTGAGTGAAATCAGATTTTTTCGAATCAACTTGATTTTACGAACTTTGTGTCAATATTTTTTTAGTGTGAATCGGTATTCCCAAGATGTATCTATTACAGGTGGAAGCGTTAGAACAGCTGATTTAAAGTTTTTCTTGTCGTTGTGGTCCGACCTTGTCAAATGTTGTTTATACCAATTTCCAAGATGTATCTAATACAGCTGAAGGCGTTAAAACAGCAGATTAAATTTTTTCTTGTACTTGTGGTTGTTGCCGAAAATTACAACAATTCCTTTTGCTATAACCTAAACTAAATACATCTTGGCAATTTAGATCAGCTGAATTTGACAAGGTCGGACCTTGATATAAAAACAAAATGCCTGAAGTTCCTACTTCTTCTATCTTCCTTATTTTGCCATGGGTATTTCTTTTGGGTATCAGTTCTAAAAATTCATATTTCCACACCTTTTAATTTTTAACGCATGTGGTATTACTTTTGTTTACTAAAATAACCAAAATGTCAAAATTCCGGTCCCAAACTTTAATCATCATTAAAGTGGTAACACAAAATATTTGACTGACATTCAAATAACAAGGAATACCGAAAAATTCCGAGTGGTTCTGATTCTAGACCATTCCTTCTGCCGTGCATGGTGTTGACATTACTATTTCTGAATATTCGGTAGCTGTCCCTTGAAACCAAGTAACAAATAATACTCTAGAAATATATGGAAATGCGACTGTTTATGTCAAGTAGAGTGTAGGAGTTATCACAATTAAAGAACAGAAGCTTTGTTGCTTAAGTTTATATGAAAACTTGTACGAATTTTGATACAAGTATTAGCACATACTATATGAAAGAGTCTGTGTGTGTATGCAATGAAATGTTTGTCTACATGGAGATCCGTGTAATCCTACGGAGTACAATTAATAAATGTAGTAATAATTTTACTTAAATATGCAACGAAATAATGACAAATTAACTGTTTTTCCATTAAAACAAATCATTAAATTGGAGACCAATTATTATTCAAAACTTTAAAATATGCAAAACTTTTATATTGGTATGAAAGAATAATAGAAATGGTGTTATTTGACATTGAGTTGTTCTCCTTCCCAATTCTTGTTCTTTAGAATTGAATACTCCCTAGTCTGAAAATGTCTTACGTTTTTCAGCAAGAACAGATTGTTAAAACGATCCATTTGGGGATATATGATCAATACAGTTGTAGCTGTGTCTTAATACTACCCTCGTTTCTCGACTTTAGTCATATAAACACTTGTAACGTGTTCAGAATGTGCGTAAGCAGACATTGTTTGTTGGCTTTAGTTCTCTATGTCCCAACAAGCTAGACACATCGTCCTACAGACGGACTTCAACATTAAAACAGAAAAGAATACAAATACAATTGCAAATGTGGTGAAATATACATACAAAGACACAACATGCAGCATATGGACTATGTACTATGAACTACATGTACCATAGAGAAAATATCTCGCTCAGAAAGTTTCTGACATTTGGCCTGGTGTGATATGAACGTTGGATGTGGGAAGGAATTGCTTTAATAAACCAGATAGAACCACTCGTTCAAATCAATCAACAAGAAAACATCTACGGAATTTAATTTTGGGTGTTAAAAATATTGTGCTAAATACAATAAAAATGTTTACAATAAAAGATAACGAAAATGTCCAAAATACGTTTAAATTTCACGGTTCTCAACCAAAATGACATGACAAATTTAAGTCAACAGTTCTTGTAATTCCACCTGGTGTAAGCCGACCACCACGAAGAGTGTGAAACGAAGCGTCAGATGAGAGAAATTTTCTCTCTTTAAAGAATTACTCTATGAATAGTATGCAGTTCGCATAACCTAGCGTATATTTATGCGTAGTCTTTGCGAGGGCATAGTAGGGAATCAGGTTAAAGCTATTGAAAACTGCTAAAAGGGACTATTGTTACATGGCGAAATATTCCAGAACTTTGCATTCAACCCTCGAGGGCCATACCAGCTTTTGGAAGGATGCGTATTAGAAGAGAAAACAATGCAACTAATTCTATTTGTACGAGTTCATTTGACTATATTAAGCATAATTTCGAAGAATCTCTGTTCTTATACCATAGACCGGAGTGAACAGAGAATTCTGGCGAAACATGTACAAATTCCATACGATTAATTTTTATGCCAAAATGAATCTCAGTATGAGGCAATAGCATTCAACTAATTTGAAGACAAATGAATACAACGGAGTATAATCTGCAATTGTTAAAATTTAGATAAAAGAAACATTTCCAATTTGTCTTAGTTGAATACTGTTGCACTTCAAAGTATAAACATTCATGCCAACATCATATTATGCCGACATTAGCTCAAGGATAGCTACACACATATACCACATGACTGCACGAATAGTATGTTGCGTTTGTAGACAAATTACTTGTATTTTTTACCGCGGCCTTTCTAACACCATTCAGATATTAAAGGGATCATACGTCAGCGACAGTCTGCCAGGAAATCTCAACGTTATATGCGAGTTCGAAATAATTATTTGTGACTTATAGCTGTTGTGTTTTAATATAATGTTCTATCCAAAATCAGGTTGTTCTATATTTTATTTGAACTCTTCCTCACAATTTTTATTTAGTTGACCAATATTTTTATTATATTATTGAAAATTTTGTATGAAAATTTTGTAGACGATAGCCATGGACTGTCACTGATATCACGTCAGCGATTTAATATGGTCGTGCACTCATCGTTTAAGATGTCCTGAAAACTCGGCCAACTGAGAATACAGACACAGTGAGTGGCATCTTATGATAAACTTGTCACGGAGTTCGAAACTAGTCATCCCAGTGAGTGCGCTTTCCTGAACTACTTATTATTCTATCCAACCATTTTCCACTTAGAAAAATGTATCACACCGTGAAAGCAAGTGATCAACAAGTCGCATACGATCAATTGAGCGATACTTTGATTATTGCATCGTTGACGACCCTCTGGGCGACATATTGGGAATCTTATCAATAACGACATTATCGTGCACATAAACACCAACGAGAATGTGGGCCACATCATGACAATCCTATGTTTGACGACCAACTGGTCGACATTTTTGTCAATATGATCAACGACGATTAGTTTGGCGGGGCTATATTCCATAATTCCATAATGTCGCAATAGAGAGTACAATTAGCTGAAATTGATTCTTTAAATGTATATGAGAGTTTTATTCTGAATTATTAGCATGAAATGAAAATAACCATCTCGCTACGACGTTCAATTTCAACTGATAATTTTAATTATCGATTGTTTTCTTCTCTTTTTTGTAAAATTGTTGTGTCCTATTAGTTTTTGCTCATACTTCGTCCCGTTTGGTGTTTACTCTGATGCGTGACAACCTACAGATATTATCTGTCACCATGTCTTTAATTTAGTGCAACGATATTTTGTACCCGGCGAGCAAAATATTTTGTCATGCAGCTGGTCGTTAACGAAAATTTCCCTTACAAGTTCCATTACAAGTTCCATTACAAATTCCAAACGTCTGACAGAAATCGTTGACGACTACTTCGTCTAGGACAATTAAACACATATGAATATAATTTCGCTTAAATTGATTGATATGTGTATTAGGGTGTGCTGAAAATCCGCTTTTTTAGTATTTTACTTGGTAATAGCAAAATTATTGTACTTCGTAAAAAAAGAAAATTTTTGGTAAAAAAAAATTTAGGTTGATATCTCAGGCTCGCCCAACCCGGTTAAAGGTTAAAATTTTCTAAAAAAAATTTTTTCAACTGTATTAATTGGAAATTTAATTCACACCATTCAAAATTTATATACCAAAATTTTTTTTTTACCAAAAATTTTTTTTTTTTTTTGCGAAGAACAGTAATTTTGCTATTACCAAGTAAAATTCTAAAAAAGCGGGTTTTCAGCACACCCTAATGTGTATCCTATAGATAGATGTGCTGCTGCCAAACCTGGAAATTCACTTCTATGGGAGCTAAGAACGATATTGTTAGCAGAAATGGTCCTTGGATTAACGGACGTGGCCAAATCGACACAGAAAAGTATATTGCGATTTCAGCATACGGTTCTAATATTGGCGCTGTATTAAAATAAAGTGTGGACATCTTTAAAACTTTTTTCTATATTGAACATTTTAATTTTTTTGTGATAAAGTTTCAACAACAATAACATGCAGCACATACTACTCTTGGCTACAAACGGTTGGCGACAGATACTGTTGAATATTCTATGAAAAAAACGAGATAAGGTATATTTTTATACTGTTTTAACCCTTTTTCGGAATGCTAAAACTGAAAATAAAATGGGCAGTACAATTAAATGTGGATAACGTTTAGCTCCTGCATAGAGGTTACACAATGATAGAGCAAATAATCCAGATTGATCAATCAATTTCAGTGTTTAACTTGTGAAATTTGGTTCCGTTCCTGACGTTATGTACCATTATATTATTATTATTGGTTAGTGGGATAAACCCGAAAAAACTTAACATTTTGTAGGGTAGGCCCAAGAAAAATGGCAACATTAATGTGGCAGCCCTAGAAAAGAGTCTGATTTTATGAAGCACACTTTATTTCTTTTCTTTATATTTATAAATTAAAGTAAACAAAATTCTGGTTATGGCTAGTGAATTATGTTTCGGGGTTGATGAGGCAATAAATATAAGGCGGGTGTACTGAGTCTGAAAATTTAAATTAATTTTCCTAGGGTTGCCAATTGTAAATTGTCTACTGTTCCTAAGAAAAGCAAAGCAAATAAGCAAACAATGTACCGCAGCATAACAAATATCGTTGCTGAATCTTGATTTGCCCTATACGTCACTTTGGCGTTTTTGAGTTACATACATACATATGTGGAAAGACATTTTACGGCACGCTCATCCGCATACTACTACCTTCATTGGTTTCATATATATATATAGTATTGCTTTTGCCGTATAAGCACGATGGTTATAAATTTTTACCGTAGAAAGAAACTTTGAACTCGTGATTCTCAAAATGGCAATTTGACGTACATATATGACAAATCAAGATTTAGGCGACGATATGTCACGTTCTTAAGGTAAATGGTAGGGCCGGGCCAGTGTTAAAGGCATTGCGTATACTTTATGTTACCCAAAAATAAATATTGTTTACCTCGGAAGTTTTGCTGGAACATGTGATCTGCGGCTGTGCCTCAGAGAATAGTAGTTTTGGTGCCGTCTATAACGCTGCCGTTTTGCTATTTCCATTCATATGAATAAATTCATTAAGTGTTCATAAATGCAGTGTTTATCACTCGGAAAACACTCCAAAAATACCGTAAAATCGATATCACCGAGGATTTGGAAGGGAAACCAATGAAATCTCTGTCATCTATCCTAATCTATGCTTTGCACCTATCATTTTTTTTAAAGAATTTAGATAGTGGTAACCTAGAAATGTTCTACATACAGCAAAAATAGTAAACCGAAATTTCAACTCAAAATTCCTAAAATAATCTTTAATTCCATATCTCGTCCTCGGAGTAAAGAAGGTCAGAGTTTTCTTCTAAATTTCATATTCACTTGCCAACAGATGTATTTGGTTTTGTTCGAACGAATTCCTTCTCATGAACGTGGTTAATAACCAAAATATATGATTTTTGTGGAGTAACTACGATTTTCTAATTTTTATAAAACTTAAGTTGTTAAAAAGTGAGAAGAAACCCCTTTAGTCACAATACTCTCACCTTTCTGTGGAAAATACTTTTACAAATATCTCTTCGCATGGGATTTCATATAGTAAAATTAGGCCACAGTACATTGAATGCAAAGGCGCATAATAGAGACACATTATTGCATTGACTTGCAGAAAGAATTCATAATATTTCAGTCAATTAATCATTTCGATCATTTGATGTAAGACTGTTCATCAACTTAATCCATAAATTTATCGTAATCGCCCTATGTTCGTTGTAAGCCTTTTATTTAACGATTGTATTGTAACATTGTAATAGTTTGTCATATAACAAAGAAACTAAAAATTGAGAAGAAATGGTTTCCCATTACATCCCATGAAGCTATTTGACAGTGCCTCTCACAACCAGTGAGCCGTGCGGTTTCTAGTTTTACACTGACTGATTGAGACCTACAGTTTTACATCGTTCCAGAACGGTATTTTGAGAAGATTTGTCATGGCTAAATACTCGATATTGTCGCCATCACTGTGCGAGGTGACGGTCGTCGAAAGAAATGTAAGTTGGTCAGCGCAGGGATCGAACCGACGTACTCTCTTTTGATTTGAAGATATGTGACACTAATTCATTGTGAATTTATTTTCAAACAAATTAACTGTTCATAGAGCTAATGACAACCAGTCATCGAATATACGAAGTATTAGTATTAATTTAATTATTTTTTTTCTATTAAATCGATGCATAAATTGCACTGAATGGAAGCATTGATTATAGTTACGTGTTTCTTTCAACTAACGCAATACAGACATCAATCCAACGAAAATTATTAACCAATTAAATGTGAAATGATCATTATCTTGATGAAAATGATATAATGGGATAAGTGCATGACAAAAAATCCAAATGGGGATTTTTTGCTGCTACCCATGGATGTTGTTGCTTGTTACTTATAGAAGGCCATTATTGAAGTTCCGCCCAAAGCTGTGTCAAAAACAAAAGGATTGAAATACATTTTTAGTTTCGATACACCATAATATGCGACTTCAATATTTAGCACAATGGTCTTCCATAGGTTGCTAACATGAAGATTAATGAGTAGCAACATTCAAAATGTGTTCGTTCCCTTATTATTCCCTGCACTTCATTGTGAAAAGTTTGATATCGTCCCTGTATCACTTTTTGAGAATATTCGTAATGCGCTATATTGGAAATTATCTCATGTCTATAAGCCATTAATTGTAAGATGTCAATATAGTGAAGCTGCATGTTAAAAGAGCGAAACAGCAAAAAACTACGTTTCTATTTCGAGAGGTACAGAAAACTGTGATTATTGCATATGCAAAGGGGTTTCTTAAAATGTTCTTGTGCACGCTCATACCTGTCATATGCTACTTTTCACCATCCTTATAATTTGAAGTTGTCTTCAAATTATGTTAAAATTTTCCGAAATGTGAAATTGCATCTCGTTTTACTTCAAGTGCATTGCGGGACGTTAATGTGTTAATTGTTTTATTTTCCTGAAATTGATGTGGGTATTCTACTTAATCCATAGAATGAGTTTAGAGCTAAACAATTCCTGTAGCTTCAACTTTTTCCTTTCTGTCCGGGCTAATAAACACAGTCCCCATAATGGACTCTCTGCTATTGTAGCAATTTTCATATTTCAAATGACGATTATACATATGTATTTATATTATTTTAAATGAAAAATATAAAAAAAATTAATTTTTATATTGGCAAAAGGTTAAAACTTACTGCTGTATTTACCGCTATTACTATTGAGCCAGTTCTGATTTGTTTATTGGATTATAAAGAAGACATGTTCCGATTAAGTATGGAAAAAAATATCCGTCAAATAGCTAACACATAACGCATAACTCGTTCATAGAGATGTGGCTGTATCTCACCGATGACGCGTTGGATCTCGGATTTGAGCTCAGGAATTATTTCTGGTTTATTCGCATAAACCCAATATTTCACAAAACCCCAACGAAAGAAATCGCACGGCGCTAAATAGCATGATTTAATTTGTTGATCACTGTTCGAATGTTGGCACATTAGGTGCACTGAATGTTCTTCTTAGTTTGCGAGCGATCTCAGCATAATTTTTGTAAATGTTTCCACAATTATAGGTCGTTGTTCTTTCGTAAAGCGCTCCATTTTTAATAATCGGAATAAACATACATATGTAGCAGCTGGCAAATTTCATAGTTGCCACTTGCACAAAAAAATTACACTAAATTTAAAAAGTGCAATCTTACTGATAAATCCTTTATCTGAGATAACCAGCATGATTATAGAACCCACAAAGATGACAATTTCAAACATATTTGAGTTCATCTGTGACTTTTTTTTCATTTAAAAGATATAATATTTGGAGTTACATCAACCGGCGCTAAGAGCATCACTTTCCTGGGCTAAGAGCATTACTTTCACAATTTAATCAAAAGGGGACAAAAAAATTTTCAATCGGAATCATAACTAAGAAAATATTAATGTACGGAAAATATTTGTTCAACAAGTTGTACTAATTCTGGAAGACCACTGCAAGAAATTGCCAGTTATGGCAAGTAAAACAAAACGGGTGGACCGTATAAACTTTCCGCATCTCTCGACTTAACTACTTCAGACGTCTTCCTGAGGGGTTATTTGAAGTCGAAAATTTATGGCAATAAGCCGTGAGCCCTGGAAGCCTTGAATGACAATACTCGACAGGAACAGCCCAAAACGTGACGAAAATTGATGGAAAATGGGGGAAAACGAGCAAATAGCGCCGTTCTCTCTGGCGGAGGCCATTTACGCGACATCAAGTGATCTGAACAAATTTGCACGGTTTAAAATAAACGAGAAATGACACTGTATTTTAATTACCTGTTAAAAAAAATCAATGAGTGTTCGAACTCAAGGGAGATGTGGAAACACATTTTTGTTACTCGGTACCTCTTCGAATTCTATGAACACTTTTCTATGAAAGCAATATTTAGGTCACTGAAATAGTTGTTTTTGTTTTGTCATAAACAGAGCGACGACAATAGTATAGAGAACTTATTGCACTCTTTTTCCGTTCTCATGTAGAGAGTGTGACTAAAAGAGCATAAACGAGTCTTATTCTCTTTATAGAATATTTCAAATTAAATTTACCATTTCGACAATGTTATTACATAAAACAATACCACAAGCATAAATTTTTCAAAAGGCATCAATGTTTCACATCAAAATTATGAATGGACCAAGTTATGGCAAAAAGAGAGTAATACGTTTTGAATCATTCACCAGTGCTTTTGAGACATTCAATACATCAATATCATCACACTTATTTTCAGGCAGAGTCTATTCTTGTTCAACAACCACGTATGTGCTGCTAACGCTGTGTGTTGTTTGCATGTGTTCACTTTGATAGATTGCCCTACCCGCGCCTATGGATGTGAACACATCAAAAAGATTTGCATCAGCAAAGAATTCATATCGCAAAACAGATTTCCAAACTTAAACAGAAACATCCTATCATCTGATGTTGCTACATGATTTTGATTTCAAAACTGCTTCAGGAACACCGGGCCATTTAACCACGCCTGATTGGAACACAACATTCAATTGTCCAAACATTAAAACTCACCTCTGAATAGGAACCCCTGTCGTCAAACCGTTTAACAACTTCTGGAATTAAAGTGAAATTAAAGAATCTCATTGTGATTTAAATCCGGGCATTACTGTCAAGTTGTCCTGCTACTAAATTAGCAAAGGAATAATGATCTTTAAATTTTAATTAGCCATTTTTATTTGTTGTTGCACGAAATAGTAATTTGCTGTACAAAAAAAAATCGTCTTCATCTGGGCGAAATGATTTCTTTGGATTAAAATGTAAGTAATTTTTCAAGTAATCGCTTCGTTTCGAAAACTTTGATGCTGAGTAGGAGAAGACTTATTTATGACAAAGCAAAGTTCATCTGTGGAGAATCCAACTGGGACAATAACGTCGCACAGTGTTGTAAACGTTAAGTAATACATTTTTGAAATTTATTATTTGTAAATGACTCTATTTTGAAAGTGTCCCTTACAACACGTTGCTCAAATGGAAAAAATGAAAGCAAAAGGAAGTAATAGAATTCGGCGGCCATGTTGAGACATATGGACGATGTCGAATTGACAGTTGTGTGCATCAAATGACAATAACCGCCTTCGACCTTAATAAGGAAGCACCACACTGTGCGTCGCCGACGACCATAGATTTGATGGAATCATTATGTTTTGAAATGTGAGTCAAGTCACTTTAATTTTGTCACATTTTCGAACACGTTGTACTAATGCCACTGGTACTGATGCTGGTAGCTAGCTAATGATGATTCTGATACAGACTTTGATGCTGAAATGCTCTGTGTGTGTCTGTATTTTTAATGATTGTTGGTAAACTCTGCACCCTCAAGCAAATTCCTTTGGCTTGAGCTGGAGCTATGCTTTTTAAGTCTTATCCACGTCAAGTATTGCTCTTTGTGTGAATCACAATCGTGTCACTCGAACGTTGAACATTCAAGTTTCTCAGCGAAAGCAAAACAAAAAAAATTTTTGAAACAGGAAAACACAGGAAATGGTAAGAAACCCAGTAGGACGAGACACACAATAATAATGACAAGTGTCTGACTGCTGATGTTGGCCGGTAAGTCCCAATACGAAGGTGGTGGTTGCACAGTGGTGCACTTTCGTTAAAGGCGGCAAAATGTCGACAGCTTTTAAAAAACTCGAACACTTTAGAGTTCTCTTTTTATTTTTATATTTATAGTGACAGTGACTACTAGCTTTTATTAGAGGTACAATATGGAAAAATCAAGCCATAAGCGTATCTGAGATTAGTGGCTAAACACACATTAAAATTTACTCCTCAGCGTGCGATAACCAAAATGTAATATTTTCTACATTATATTTTATATATAAATGAGTTTGGTGTAATTTTGTAGAAGAGGTGGCAACACTGAACTTTTATACAATTTAGATGTCGATCCAAGAAACACCAATTTCAGCGCTGTATGTTTGTGCTTGAAATGTGTTTTAAGTTTAGTCACCAATTTAGCGAGCTATGATCCCTGCTCTGACCACCTTAAAATCGACGGCGCTCACTGGCTTGTGAGAAACTCTCCCTAATCCCTTCATGGGATGTAACGTGAAACCATTTTTCTTAACTGAAGTCTAAAGCGTGACAAAAATTGACGTTGGAAGATGAGAAAGAACGAACGGAGCATAGGAGTGAGTACTAAAATAAAGCCAACACTGTAAACAAGTTGCTCTGTTCGCCATTTATCAAGCTTGTCTAGCGCTTGAGTTTTGGCCCTGTATTAGGCTGTGTAGAAGATGTTTTGTTCTACCGATATTCGAGCTCGGTATGTCTGGACTGAACTAACTGAACAAAATAAATAGATTCCCATTACATCGCGTGAAGGGAGTAGTCAGAGTTTCTCATACTGAGTGAGGTGTGCGTTATCTAGTTTTACACTCATTGCTTGGGATCTATAGTTTTAGGGACACCCTATGGGATAGTTTGAAAATTATATAAAAAAATATATTTTGTAAAAGTGATTTCAGAGTAATTTAGACTGCAGTTTATTGCCGCTAGGTTAGCGGTAACCCTGTTCTCTAATCTTTGCCGTTTACACCGCCTAACATTGACGTTAAATTGGCACTTCAGGTGGCAACTCCTTGTTTTGTTTACACTTCGTAAAAAATAATTTGTTTTTTTGGGTATACATGTGTAAACACAACGCAAGAAAGATAAATAAAAAGTCAAACGGAACGAATATTTAGAAATGTTTTATCAAATTTTGTTTTTAAATCAAAACATAACTAAACAACATTGCGCGCAGTGAACGAAGACGATACCAAAATTAAATTTAAAAAATTTCTGGTTTTCCCAGAAACTAAATTTGGGATATTTTTGAAATAACTGAACCTTTTAAATCGAGGGGTCAGATAAATCGGTTCTCAATCAAAAACCGATGTCGGCGTCGACGTGAGCTTCAAACTATTTTTATCAGCGCGTCGGAAAATTTCCGATCAGTTTCCGTCTGTCAAACAGTGTATTTTTTGGTATGTTTTTATTACAGTTGCATTGTTTTTGGCAGGTTTGCATCAACTGTAGCAGGTTTGCATCAACTGTACACCAGTTTAAAATGAGGTAAATAATACAGTACAGTATTTCCGAGGTCATCAAAGGTTCAACTCTATTTTGACTTCAGTTCTTGAAATTACATATCTAAAGTAACAAAACAGAATTTGGGGTTTCCTGGATTAGCTCGTATTCAGATTTTATCCTATCGTGGATATTTTTGCTGAAACTTAATTTGTAAAAGCTTTGTCACGGCTGTATCTAATTAACCAATTGGAATTTTGTTTTCCTGGCTTCAGCACAATTGTAGGTGGAGACTACGAGAAGAAAAATATAAAACAAACTGGCTTGAAAATTGTCCAGAATTATACATTTTTATACTTGTTATTAAACGTTTTATATTTTATTATATATATGGTCAGGTACTGTTTGAGAAATGAGGAAGCCATGTTTTTAATCGATAAACATTGAAAGTGAAGTCTATTGTCTCGGTTTTTTCATAGGTCGTTCAGATCCATGGACTGAATTAGCGTCATCATATAAGGTACATCAATCGTTCTCTCTTCATATCTGTTCTCCAGCTTATGAATATACATCCAGGAATGTACGGAATGCACCCTAAATTTTACCTCGTGTTGTACAGCCATCCAACTATCCCGACAAATAAACGGACATGACTTGTCTTTAAAAGCGATTGAACGAATAACGGGATTTATTTTTGGATATTCCGAGAATCTCGAAAGATGAATGAATTTAGAATGAATAATAGTGATTAATTTAATAGTTTTAAAAATGTGTTACTTTAAAATAAAAAAGTTTGGGGTTTTTAAAAATTAACAATTTTTCTCAGGCTCTTTAAAAAATGTTTTAATTCACAAAGTTCATTTAAATATTAGTTTAAATTATTCTACAGATAGTATTATAGATTGAGTTACAGTTCTTAAAATAAATAGTTTCATTATGATTGATAGTTCTTGTATTTAAAACGCAGTTCGAGCTAAAGCGCCGTCTAGTTTTGAAATTGTATAATCTTGATTATACAGTGGATTGAAAATCATTTCTGTAATAAATATATTGTGGCTCAATCAAATGTTCTTTTTTAAATGAAAGTCACGAACGTTAAAACTACAGTCTGTATTGTGAATATTGCTTTACTCCATTTATAAACACGAAACAAAGACCTGGTAATTAATATAATAATTCCCGGGAATCCCGAACAAATTGTCTCCGGAAAGCGACAGCGAAAGACTACTGGAATATCCGATAATTCCCAGGCAGGAAGTCTCATGACTCAACCCCTAGTCCAAGTATATGGTCTAACATGACTCTTTCTATAAGTTACAATTTGTCATATATACCCCGTTCCAATGGATGAGGGTATACAAATATTCTTTCAAATGCTGAGAAATTTTTAAAAAAAATTTATTTAAAAGACTAAAGTTACACAAATTGATCAAATTGTTCATTCAAGCGTTAACTTCCGCATGGTGTTGACACTTGTTGGACCTTTCTTACGTATTTTTGACAGCATTCTCTGAAATTGAACCACTGTGGGTGGTTGCTTACAAACTAAGAACCTTATTTAAGAAAAAAAGCCAAAGAAAACAACCAAACTACCGAGTTTATTACGACATGTCCTCATTAGTTCCGCAAGGAATCGTTAAAAGTAAACACGATACAGATGAAAATGAGAGACACATCACCAGGTTGTTCACAACGATCTAATGACACCTTAAACTGTGGTTGCAATTTGAGACTTAAACCTGGCTCATTGATTTCAACATTTGAAGCAGCTTCCGGTCCTGGTTGTAGGCTTGTCACGTCATTTCATTGCGATTTTAGATTAACCTTAGTCTGATTGAGTCATTGCCGTACATCTTTGGCAATAATGACTAACTAGTCCTTTGGACTGCAATAGGACTCAAAGGATGCCTGAGTTCATACCAGATGCGAACATTCACTTAACAGTAAAAGAGAGACGGATTGCGGATCTGAGGTGAAATATTTATTTATAGCCGAAATAAATTATAAATTGAAAGAATGAAAATACTCGAAGCCGGATGTGGAAAATATAAAATGAGAAAATTAAATGAGGAAAATACCAAACGGAAAATTTTAATGAAGTCGGATTTCTTTTTGTTGTTAAAGGACATAACAATCACTGAAACTATAAAGCTGTTTCGGAGCCAATTGAAATTGTAACAGGAACTTGTATCACGTCTGAGTTGGCAGAGACAGGGGTCGAAATAACTTGTTAATGAGAGCTTTGTATAGATTCATACATATATAAGACTACATGTACTTGGCTCAACTGTACCTAAAACACAATATATTCGTTTTCCTAATGACTTTTAATTGTGAGATATCAGATTAGAATACATTTTAAGTAGCAGTAGCATAGTATGCTACATGACCCTCAGATTAAACCATGGCAAGATATAATATAAAATGACGTGTGTATCTTCGACTCGATTTGATCTTCGTAAATCGATTTTGAAATGTATAGTGATTAACCGATAGAACTCATTTAAATTGGGTGCATCATATGATTCTATCCCCATATTTTAGACAATAAAAACTGCAACTAAATCTATAAAATTGTCTTAAATCGATCGAGACCTTTCGCAAAAACAAATTTTCCGAAAATTTAATTGGTAAATAAGAAACGTGCCTAATAGATGATGACAGTTTTACCTTCAGCTGAAATTTTCCGAATGTTTAAATTGAGTAAACCCCCTCTAATATTACGATCATCCTCCAATGTAGGGTACATATCGTACAACCGACCATTTCTCTCACTCACTATCCATTTTTCATATTCAATGATTCCGAAGACAGCAGACGGATATCGCTAAGTTGATTAAGAGTGTTGCTCAAAGGTTGTCTACCCAGTATTTTCAAATATTTGACATCATCAGGAGTTGACTACTAACTTATAATACCCTGTATTGAAGTTGGTGGGGCAATGGTAAGTGTGCCAGATTCTTATACACGAGCATGTAAGTTCAAGTCCCTCTCTCATCGCCATTCATTTCGTTCGGTGATGTTCTCAATGCATAATCGTTAATGTTTGGTGGAAACCATTGGATCTACAAATTAGAAGGCGCATATCTCATTGATTGTGAGAAGCCTTCACCTGCTCAGTTATGGGATGTAATGGGAAATTATGCTTAACCATACAAAAGAAAATCCGTTTCAAAAAATCTCAAAAAAAATCGCTAAGATAAAACAATCCCTATAGCTTGGAATGGTGGGTCCAATCGGCAATTAATAACTTGTTTAGCTCTATAGGAGACTTTACCCAATGGATGTCTTTAATACAGAATCACTTTAACAACCAATCGCTATAACTAAAATGTTTCCAACAAAAAATTGCTAAAACGTCCTTATGTAGGTATGGGAAACGGGGGGTTCCCACGAAAAATAATAACTTTAACTCCATTGGATGTCTTTAATACGGAATCACTTTAAAAAAAACTCTGGAACTAAAATCTTATGAATAAAAAATAGGTAAAACGCGTTTATGTCTATACCTCGGAAACGGAGCGTCTAATGAAAAAAAGCTATTTTGGCTTCTAAGGAATTTTTATAAAGTGGTTAAATTAATATGGATTGTTTTAAAAAAAATCTTCAAAATAATAAAATCGCAAAAATAAAAATTGAATAGAATTCGGAAAAGGTACGTCCAATCGCAAAAATAATAAATTGGTTACCTACACAGGGGGTTGTAACCAATCGGTGTCTTTAATACTGCATCACTTTTTTAAAAAATCTCGTAAAACTAAAACTTTTTTAAATTAGTAGTAATTCTTGTGCCATTGGTTAAAGCCTCCTATGGACGTGCAAAAATTATTAATTTTCCGATAGGACGCACCGTTTACGGGTTATACCCATTTTAGCAATTTTATTATTTTGGGGATTTTTTTGAAAAAAATGTTCAAAATTTATTAAAATTAAAAATTTATTGGGTGATCATGATAGCAATTCCCCATCGACGTGGGTAACCACCCATCGAGATGGGTAAGGCCTCCTTGTTTTGGGTAGCTACCCATTATTGTCTCCATTCCCCATCGATGTGGGTAGCTACCCATTATTTTCCCCATACCCTGTGGGTAATGGGTAAACGCTCGCTACCCATTCCACTCGACAATAATAATGGGTGACATTACAAACATTTGTAAATGACCCTTTCCACAATTTGTATTTTTTGTATCAAATGTGATAGAAAAACAGTGAGGCCAAGTGAAGGATAAAGAAATATTCTCGGCATAAAAAATACTTCTAAATGTCGAAACACAATAAACGTCGCGAGTGACAGTGACGAGATACTCTACGTGTATTTCTTATAGAGAAGGTAAAATTCCATGTGAATCGCTGGAATTCTGCGAACTACATCAAAAATCAGGCACTTAAAAATGTCTAATGACATTTTGTAGAAAACAACAAAACACCTTTTTTATTTACCTCTATTTTTTTCCGAACACGCTATGTAAACTTTTGGTTTCGTTTTACGAGAATATTGTCATCTTTAGATAACAATTATGTTTTGGGCACAAACGACCGTGAACACGCAATTATTCAGTGAAAGTCGTAAAAAGTATTTAGGGTTTCTCATTAAAATATAAACTAAGGGCCTGTTCATCTAAGTTAATTTCACATTCGACATCATCTCTTGATCGAAATAAGCAGTTTTACAATAAATATTGATGGAAATCGAAGGGCAAGTGTGTAGTTTGATTCCAATGTTATGTCTAACATGGTTAGTGGTGTGAATATGACTTCTGTATTAAGGCCGTAAGTCCATTGACCGTGCTTATACTGTTGCTGTTGAATAAAATGGAAGCGTGCATGTCCGAGTCGATGACTTTCCATGTAGTTCAAATGATTTAAAGATCAAAGTAAAAAATATGATGAAATTGAAAGTGAGTATTTATTTTGTGACCGCCTACACACAGTTTCATCCATTCTTTTCGACAATATATCGACGATTGTGTCTATTTTTTATACGAATTATGATCTGGGCCTAAGAGATCCTGGACATGGAATTATTGTGTGAAGGTCGTAAGCAGACCGATTTGTTACTTTGTCACCACTTTTGCCATTTTCTTAGCCAAATATTCAAAATAGTTTAATTGTATCCCATTTTTTAGAGAGTTCGTTGTGGGATTTATATTTGGTGCAGTTTTGTTTGTATGCATTTGTTGCCATCTTAACTTCGTACAAGTACAAGTATTTATATTCGTTAGATCACAGACCTTAAAGCTCAATTTTTAGAACATATCAAATTTAAACGAAATTTTTAAAACAACACATTTCAATGCAATTTCAGTGCGACCCCCTACCGAATGATCGATATCGACGCAGAAACTTCTTGCGTTAAACAAAAACAAAAAAGAAACAGGAGAATTCGAGCATTTGCAGAATATGCAATAAACACCATAGCAATTTTCAAAAACCCTCACACACATGTATGGATATGTTCAAATGGTTTTTCGGTATGTGTCTAAGGATAATTACACACTCACACATGCATACACAACCATCCTCTATAGTAAACAACAGTTTGAAAAACGACGTCACTTACTCCCGTAGTTACTGCTGCTGAGTACTCAGTCGTCGTCTTGACTGTGGAAGTGGCATCAACACTTTTGCTCGGGTGAGCGGGTAGCGGCCCAGGCAGTAGTGCAGAGTTAGTAGGAACACTAGCAGTGGTCCTATCACTAATCGTAGTTTAGTAACATACAAATGCCAGCGGCAAAAATGTCGGCTATAATTCAACACGGTCACCATATATAGCACATGTTTTTGTATGAACATTTGACGGAGCGAGGTGCATCCGCCATTGACGGTTAAGTTTTAAACGAAAAAATTTTAAATTGTACTAAAGAAAATGTCAAATTACGACTTTCCCATTGATTTTTATGAGAAAGAAAATGTTATCCGAATTGGTAGCATAGAACGAGTTACCCATTGTACCATCTTACGGATGTGAACGCATTCAAAAATTGGGTAAATCTCAAAACCGTAATTGACCCGAAGCTTCATCAAAATATGAAATGTATAATTGAGAAAGAAAAAAAGTTGATACAAGTTATAAAGCAAGAAAACTAAAAGAAATTTTTCATCTGAGGCAATACCAAATTGTTATCTGATTCAGAGATTTCAGCAATTTTAGGCGGATATTGGGAATTGGGCAAAATATTGTGTTAACCAAATTTACTAAGAATCTGTTGTGAGCAGATATTGACTAGACATTGCCCAGTTATAAAATTTCATTATGATCAGTTGTGTCTTCCGATCAGCTTTTGTCTTATACGTATCAGATAAATCGCAACAAATTAACCAATTTTCTTTAAATATTTTACCATTATGTCCATAAAGGGGCATGTGAGAGCATCTCACAATAAGTGAGTTGTGCGCTTTCTACTTTGACATTCACCAACTTTCGTAAGTTAAGAAATATTTATAGAATATTTGCCAGGACCCGAGGTAAAGTTAATCACATATCCATCCTAAGAAAGGAAATAACAAGATTTTGTACTAAATTTCAAAACAAATTATACTACAAATTTGATTGTCATATTGGTCATATAATGCTTGGTTGATTCTTTCGTTTGGAATTACTAATAAAATTGCGTAATATCTTTGCATACTTTTTGGCTGTTACGGATATAATGACTAAAAATAAATGAAGACGGAAAGAAAGATCAAGCAGCAGTTTGGCAAGAAATATTAATTTGATTGCTTTCGTGAATGTATTGATACGCTGCTAAATAAATTGGTTAGACGGCCATTAGAACATTCAGGAGGATTAGGAACACATGGACGTTTCTTAGAAGTTTCAAGAACATCGTGAACTTTTTCGTTGCATATGATTAGCCTTCGAAGTTAAGAGTGAACTAGCATTCTTTCGCTTATACGCATAATGCTCTCCCAATAAAGTTGAAATGAAAACCTTCACCAGTACATAAGCCTCAGTCGGGTGAACCGACTTAATCATACCCTCACCCTAAGTCATCCATTGCGTGGGAGTTCTGTTAAAAACGCCCACACTCAAAGGTGACCATATTCAATAACAGGTTGACAGTGCACTAAATATTTTTGAATATAAAAGTTAGTTAGTTTCCTCACAATATTTATATGCGAGGTACAAAAATGGGCATGGCAAGTTGTTGCCAAAATTTTTATCAGTACTAAATTTTATTAAGATCACTTATGATTTATTGGAGATATCGGTTCGGCAAACCGGAAATACGCTTAACTTTTGTATGGGAGGTACGAAACTGGGCGTGGCACAATAGTCAGTTATTAATTACACTGTAGCTTTTAGCAAAATTTTGCCTAGTACCGAATTTTATTAAGATCGGTTGTAGTTTACGAGAGGTATCGTGTCGATCAACCGGTCATCCGCCCAACTTTTATATGGGAGGTACCAGAATGGGTGTGGCAAAACAGCTAATTTTCTATAAGAGAGTTTTATTTTACTAAATATTGACTAATACAAACTTTCATAAAGATTTGTTTGGTTTTTGCGGGACTTCTCGTGACGAACAACCAGACGGCCAAACAACTTTTGCATGGGAGGTACCACAATGGGCGTGGCAAAATCACCCTTGTTTTAATCGGTGATTGGAGTTTGATAACGTGAAGCCTTACACCTAATTTCATTAAGATCGGAAGGAATGGGAGGTACCAGAAATGGCGTGATAATCTCGCCCATTTCCTCCAGTTAAGTAGGCATTTACAGATTATTACCCAGTGTGAGAGTTGAACCTAATCACATCTACCAGAAGAACGGTTTGAAAGAAATATGATTTTGTGCTAAATGTGTCGATTTGTATGGGAGGTACCATAAAATGCCCATGCCCATTTTCGATCCCAAACTCAATATTGCCAAAAAAAAATCACTGACAAAATTTCTTTGTGATCTGTAAAGATTTATGTATTTAACACAACTAATTTGCCACAAAAACATGAAATGCGGTTGTTGTTGCTTTGTTCGACGTTGTGTACTATTGCCTCTATCTGGTATTATTGGACCCATGCTTTCCACCATCCAATGTTCACTTGCAACCACACCTGTGATGTTAGAAATATTGAGAGAATTAATGCGTTTATAGTAAATTCCATAATAACCATGAAATGCCAAAATCAAAACAGAACAAATCCCCTGAAACACAATGCCACGGCATTTCATGGCATCTTTTTCTCCTCTTTTACTTCCCAACACCTCTTGCGAAACGAAAGTAAAATTCACGAATTTTCTTGCAGGGATAAATTCATCGTGAAATAGTGCTCTTACTCAAAATTTTCAAATGTTTCCTTTTGTGGGTATAAAGTATTTATATTTGAATGTTTTCCCGAAAATTATTTAAATGGTGGACACAATTTTTCGAGTCTGATTAATCAATATTCAAATTAATTGATTAAGCATAACTTATTCGATAATCGATGAATCGTACATCCGGAATAAACAGATATTCGGGAGATATATATTTTTTTTCAATCTAAAAAGCATCTTGACAACAACCATTTATTTATTTCTTTTAACTAATGCCACAATTGGCATTGACTGAGCAAAATCTTCCAATTTGTCAGCAAAAATCTGTCCCTCCACATAGTCACATGTACGTTTGTTTATAGTTTGCTGAGTGTTACAGGGTCTCTAAGTCACATACTCTTTGCTACAGACAAACATTATATTAAGCATAGAGTAACTATTATACTACTTATAACAAGAGAGAATAGTTAACTCATCTAACGTTTCCTTTCACACTCTTCGTAGTGCGGTCGGTGTGATAGAGAGATGTGTGACATCACCAGGTGGAATTACAATAACTTCTGACTTTTATTTTTCATGTCGTTTTGGTGAAAATATGTTTACACTATTTTCGTGACTGATATTGTTAGCATATATTTGTGTTGTATTTAACACAATAATATTAACACACAAAAAGAAAAGCCGTTGTTGTTAATTTGTAGGCTGGTTTGAATCATTACCTCTATCTGGTATTAGTAAAGCAATTCTTTTCAACATCCAACGTTCATATCACACCAGACCAAATGTCATAAATTTGCTGAGAGAAATGTTAAGTCTAGTATTATAATTAGTCTATGATATTAAGTATTTAGCAAATTTATAAGTCACTAAAAATGTAAGCAAGTCAAGAACATACCAGCCAATATGTAAGTGGGGAATAGAATTTGATTGACAAGTTAATAGCAGGTGTTCAGTCAATGCAAATGTGTAAGTGGCATTGGTGCAATCAATGGAAGGACTATTTGTTTTCAAATGTACAGTTTACAAATTAACTAACAAACTCATAATTTAACTACGAAATAAAGATGACCACTGACTACCAAACTGGTCATTACTGTATTTTACAATTTTTTTCAGTAATATCTTGAGCCTCAATTTTGCAGCGGATAATGATTGTGTATTCTCGATAATAAATTGAACAATAAAATGCTCATCAATGATCGCATATTATATTGCACATTTCGTACAAAATTGTCACAACTCAAAATTTGCCAGTTTCAAATTGAATACTTCGATGTAATAAACTCTTTTGAAATTAGTATTCCGTAGTCACTCCTATACAACTTGAAACTGTTAATGTCCGTTGGAATGCTATTTTTTCGTTTTTTAGTTCTTATCAGCAGCTAGAGTATGTCCACCATTAATTCGATGCATAGATAGAAGGTTTGGTGACATTTAACTTCAATGTATGTAAATTGTAAGGCATAGGAGAGTCATGTGTGGAGAGTGAATTCCAAATACGAGTCGTTTTGCTAAATAATGGGTTTTCTGTTTAAAATCTTGTTTAATAAACCGTGGAGTTCTTATGGACGTTGGGGTATTTCTGAGTAATGTATTATGCCGAGGGATAAAGTCACTTATCTCCGAAGAATAATGACCGTGACAATGTCTGTCAAATAGTGACACATAAGATACACATTCACACACGCAAAGAAAAAAAAACGTTTATTGCTCGGTTGCCACAACAATACTTTGATTGATTTGTATTAATTTAATAATCGCAACCGTTTATGTAGTTCTCCCAAATAAACTCGTATATCGCAAATGTGTATCATGTTGTTGCAAACGAGATTTCGTTTGCATTAAACGAGTACAAAATTACATAAATTTCTCTCATTCTGTCGCCTGCATACACATTCCACTCGTTTGACATACACACTCACGCATACACATAAAAGGCTTTTGCCTTGTCAATATATCTTCGATGGACATCTGATGCGTTGTAGTTTGCTGCGCTTTTAGTTGTTATTTGAATGCAAGGCGAGACGGACGTGTTAGTAGACACTGAAAAGATAGACAAAAATTCCAACCTTTTTAATGTTGTACTGAGTAGATTAACTACAACTACAACTCGGTTGCTGTAACCGAAGAAACAGTTGGTGGAACCGTTTTTCGTTTGTCACAAACGTTTTTTCAGCTTTAATTTTTCATAACTCGTTTACTGCAAACGTTTTTCAATTCTCGCAAACGTTTTTTTAGTTAGGATCAACTTCAACTCGGTTGCTGTAACCGAGGGAACAGTTGGCGGAACCGTTTTTCGTTTCTCGCAAACGTTTCTTTCAGCTTATATTTTTCATAACTCGTTTGCTGCAAACATTTATCGGTTCTCCCAAACGCAATGACATGTATGGCTTAACAGAAGTTCGCTTCTCCCAACTACAGTCCCCAAACGAACTTCAGTTATCTGAGATTTCGTTTGGGAGGAGCGAGTTTTTTCTTTGCGTGCAGTATTCACGAGGATCAATTGAGTTAGACACCGAATTGTTCCCAATCAACAGCCGAACTCTCCCTTCAACTCGGTCAAGTAGTTCACGAATAGATCTGCTCTGGAGTTCACTCCACTGTGGTTTCATATGTAAGCAGCTTTTCAGTTTGTCGGAATTATGGAAGGCAGCTTAAATGATGACGTTGTTGCCTTGGATCGAATACGAATACTCACATAATTTTAGTTTTTACTAAACTTATTATACCTTCGTATCAACCTTTGTCCTTATGGTAATATATGTGTATGTATGCGTTTGAGTACATAGATTTTCATGTGTGTGGTTCTGTGCATGAGCATTGAACGTCGGCATGTTGCCTAAAGGGCTTTGAAATGAAAAACTGAAAAAGAACGATACGAAAACGTCTGCCATAAATAAAAATTCTACGGAGAAAACAACTGTGAGACAAACTCCATCATACACACACACACAGACGCATACACAAATACGAACAAAGAAACAAAACATTGCATTAGCGTACGAGTTGTATTCACATGTATGAGTTGCATGTTAAATTTCTTAGCCATTCTTACTGTTTCTGCATTTGATTTTCTTCTTTTTCGCTTTGAGGAACACATTGTACTTGCAAGTGTGCCTGTGTGTTAGGCTATAATGATAAATATGTGTGTGTGTGTGTGTTTGCGCCTTCTAAATAAAAACGATGATGGAGTTGCATATGAAGGAACGTTGACAACGTGTTCTCCTTTCGGTGTGTCCTTTTTTCCCCCAGCTCATTGTTCCAATTCAGTTCCTCATCAAACAATGGGAGCGCATATTCTGAAGTTTTATACATTTCGCTGGCTGTCTTTTAGGACTCCAATCGGGACGGGTATTTTTTTGTTAGCGTTTTCCTTTTCAATTTGAGTTTGAAAGAGTGTGTTTGTGTTAGTGTCCTTTAACATATTAAGGGATAATCAATAGTGACATCACTAGAAGCGAACTCAAATTGGGTCGGATGATATTAAAAAACGTTGACAACAGTTCCAATTTTTTCATTATTTTTGAAGATATTGTGATGATGTTTTTGAAGTCTTTGTACTAAATTAGCTTTTTCGGACAAGTAATTACAGTTTTTTGTGTATTTTTTCTTGCATTTAAGGAAATTGGTTATTTAAAGAGGTTTGTGAAGATAGATACATTTATAGGAGTTTTGGAACAGAATGTAAAGGATTTGCACCAGAAATTTCGTTTGTCGTTTCATTAGGCAGATAAATAGAATTAACTGCAAGGACTTTTAAATGTATCCCCATACGTTATTTGATAAGAAAAATTACATGAGGTGTCAGGGGACACCCGGGGTTGGAACGAAGTTCCTTTCGCTATATATTATTTACTAGTTAGTTCCAACACTCCTAAGGCGCCCATTGAAGATACTTTTTGTAAAATTATAATAATTTTTAAGAATTTTTTTTATAGATTGTATTTTTCTTTAAAAAAAGTTATATTTGTAGGTTCTTTTATTGTAGGCCCTTAGGTTTTGTAAGAATAAGAATGGTACTTCTTCTATTAAAAGCTAATGTATTTTTTAAGAAAAGGTACTATTTTTAAGAAGAAGTACTTTCTGAAGGAAAAGCAATAAGAGTATGAACTTTTTTTATACAGACGTACTTTTTTTACGAACAGCAACTTTTTAAAGAAGTGGGGGAAAAGGTTATTTTTTAAAAAAATTTACTTATTTTCTGAAAGGCTACTTATCTCAAGAAAAGAAAAGAAAAGTTATTATTTTATTTTTAAGAAAATGTACTTTTAAGAAAGGAATTTTTGTATGAAAACATATTTTTAAGCGAAGGTATTTTTTTGAAGAAAAGGTTTTTTAAGACATTTAAATTTTTTTAGAATTGGTCCTTTTTTTCAAAAATAGGTACGTTTTAAGAGTAGGTAATTACCTCAAGAAAAGTTATTTGGTTTCACAAGAAAGGTAGTCTTTAAATAAAATGTAGCTTTTAAGAAAAGACAATTTGTTGTAAGAAAATGTACTTTTTAAAGTAAAGGCACTTATTTAAAAAAAAATACCTTTTTTAAGAAAAGCTACTTTTTGTAAGAATATTTACTTTTTTTAAGCAAAGGTACTTCTTTAAGATAAGGTATTTTTTTAAGAAAAGGTACTTTGTCTAAGAATATGAATAGGTATTTTTTTTGAGAAAATTTACTTTTTTTAAAAAGGGGCACTTATGTTCCTTTTTTAAATAAAATTAGTTTTCTAACAAAAGGAATTTTTTCAAATAAAAGGTGATAAAAGGAGTTGTAATAAATTGCAATATTTTTTGCCAGTCTTGCACTTTGGCTTTTCTAAATTTTTATTTTATTGGGTACAAAACTGCAATGTATTCCAAATTTTGGTTACAGGCTCCACCTAGAAAACTTCACATTAAACAAGAAATTTCCTAACATTTGTGAGACATCTAGTTAATTACTTTCTCTATGATCCAGGCCCTTAGTCTAGACACAAACAAAAGCAAAAGTAAACAATATAGATGATAATAGTGGGATGTAGCATAATAGTGTTAAAACAAGAGTTGTTTAATTTTTTCATTTAGCCCCATCCCGCATCGTGCGCTAAGGAACTTCGTCTCAATAATTTTGACAAAATTTCATGGACTTTAGAATAGATATTAAATATTTTTCACGATTTCCAGTGTATATGATTTCTCGATTTTTGAATAAAAAATTAACTGTGACCAAACAATTATTCAAACAATTCAAAATGCTACTTTTAACCGCGATAATTGGTTAATCGTGAATACACTGAATGGAAATGTTTGGTATCAGGAATTTAAATATTAATCGTCACATCCATTATGTACACTGAAAGTGAGCAAATATATCTAGGTAGTTCTATGACCGCAACGAAAATGCGTTCAGTAGCTGAAAATACTTCGTCACGGTGACGAAATTTGAATTGTGTTTTATTGTTTCAATTAATATGTTGCATAGCATCCATGTATATCTCGATACTGAATACTTTACTGATGCGTTGTATATGTTTCACATCATCGATGGATATGTTTCATTGATGTAAAAGATCTGCTACATTGTGGCAATGAATATATTTCATTAACAATTAATATATCTCATTCATATCTTAATGTTATTTTTTTAAGGTTAATATGTTTCACATCTGGATTGCAATTATTTTTGTAATCCAATTAATGTCGCACGGGTAGAAAGTCTCGTTTCATTGAATCAATGATATTGGTTCCTTCGTGCTATTTCGTTCTTTCACTGATGCAATTAATGTGTTGTAGTTTGTTTGAAATAATTAATTGTCAAAAGAACTCATGGAGCCACTTTTGAAATTTTTCACATACATATTCCAATTGCAGTGGTGTCAAATTAAATATATATATAATGTATATATATTCGACTATAATAATGAATATTTTAAAAATTTTATTTGGAAATGTTGTTAGTTGTCTCATTTAATATATGGTTAATTTTGAAAATGTGGGAAAAATAGCCTATATGAAGATTGTCGCATTTAATAGGCGGCAACGTCTTGTGGTCGTCGTCGTTATTATTTAAAATTCTACATCAATTTAATATATAGAAGATATGTATGGACTTAGTTACCCAATTCGAACACAAGGTAGACTACCACTAGGGGATTCTTTTCACACAAATGGGCAAATGCAACTGCTCTTCTCTGTTTAGAACTTCCGCTTATCACTGTCATTATTCTTCAAAGCATTAACTTGTTCTTGCGTTGAGTATTATTTGTCACATAATTCCTGTAGACAGTTGGCCGCGTCGTTAAGTCGTTCTAGTCTGTGACACTTCGTCAATTTTTAACCCTAGTCTCTTTTAATTTTTCCTCAATGCAAGTAAGCATGATTGCAAAAACAGACACAACCATTTCTAGATTAAAAAAAGGCAGAATAAAAAAAATAAAAAATATCACGAAATCTGTTATATAAGTGAAGTAAAAACCTTAGTACTTTTAAGTATATTCAAAGATGGGTATATTTCGTGGCAGTCATTTTCCAATGGGGATTACTCAATATGTAGTTCATATTGTTCAGTTTCTGTCCATCGTTTGCCCCATTTTTGTATTCCTTCCAAATAATGGGTTTACTCAAGTTCCGCAAATCCTGTGTATAAACCTGGATAATATTGTGGAAAGGTTGCCAATTTATAGATTTTGACCATGGCGTCATGATGAATGATCACATTTTTCTCTGCCAAACCCGTTACTCTTACTTCAAATCAATGTCTAATCTTGGCAACTGCTGTGAATAATATTCGCCGCATCCTTTTATACCCTTGGCAAGGTAATCTATTACCTTGTTTATACGATACTTAATACGGTATCGAATGAACTCGTGTCAGTGTAGCGCACCTAAAATGCTAGCGTTTATACGCATAAAAAAAGAGTTTCCGGTGTACACACTATAAAATCGTGTTACAAAATCAGAGTTGCCGACTTAATTTTTTCAATCAATATACGAGTATAAACATGACATGTGCAGCTTTTGTTAACGAATTGAATGTGACAAAAAAGGATAATTATAAACAAATTATATTTAAAGTAAGAAATTAAAACCTCTTCGGCCTGTCATTTCGTTATATTGTCCTTGTTAACAAATGCTTAAATAATTGAGTTGGCAACACTGGCTCAGAAGTGAGGTACTTATAACAGTTGATCAAACCCGTGTTAACGTAGATCGCTTTTACATGGGGAACATAGCACGGTTCTATAATACGTAGCTCGCATTGAGAATGCGGTTTATGATGACGCGCTGAATTGTTTCGATTCGTGTTAAGGACGCGTCTATACAAGTGCATCTAAATAACACGATTTTGGTTAATACGAATTAAAGCGTCGTGTAAACGAAATATATTTGAATTTCACAGCATGCATCCGAATAAACTGGCGCCAGAACCTTAATGGCCGACAGACCCACATTGGCTTACTTGAGTAAACGTTCACCCGGGGAAGTCCACTGCTATGAATGTTGCTCGGTCTTGGATGTGTTGTGATATCTCCATGTTTCGTCCGCGGTTACGAAACTGTTCAAAAACTCCTTCGGATTGGGGTTGAATATCGCCAAATACTACTTTGAAGTGGGCACATGGTGTGCTTATGGTCGAGTGGGAGTAAGAGCGGCACCCATCGCGTGGATAGCTTTTTGTCTCAATAATTATGTGGCATGTGATGTACTCAGGTCATAGCTACGTCACGCACGTTTATTCTCCGATCGTCCAATGCCATTCCATGCATTTTATCGACGATTTCTGACATGACGACCTCTTTTGGGCAACCCGGAATTCAGTCAACCACTTTTTATCCATTGAAATTGAAGGTGCCAGAGCCCCATAGTATTTAGCAAGCCTTTCCTTGGTTTTGTTGATGGGTTTTGATTGCGTAAACTGTAATTCATGATGAGCACATGTAATTTACTTATCTCCATTTTCGTTGAAACTCACGAGATCGTCTGCATTCAATGACTGTCAAACACAAACTGAAGGATGCAAAAATTTAACCGGAACAGTGTTGACGTTTCATTAATTACGAGGGAAGTTCGAAAAGCCTAATAAATTTATTTCTCATTACATCCCATAAAGAGATTGGGGATGAGCCTTCAGACAATCTACCACTCTCATGGCTGAGGGCGACGACTTTAAGCATGAGTTTGTGTGCAAAGGTAGCATACCCACATGATCCAAATCCAGTGGAACGGGAACTTAATCCCTTTATGGTTCCCTCGAATGTTCCTGCGCCACTGCACCCATGTAAGGTGAATATCGGACTGCTTGACGGTATCGTTTAGAGATGAGCGGCAGTTGTGGACAGTTATTGAAGTCAGGAATACATACTGCAAAGATGTTATAGCAGGCTGACTGTCAGAGTAGATGCTAAGTCCCCCAGCGGTGAGGGCTCCAACCAAAGGGCATCTACTCTGATTGCAATGACTTCTGCTTGAAAGACACTACAATGGTCTGTTAGACTTTGCGCAAGGTCTAGAACCAGCGTTTTGGAATAGATTCCAAACGCTACATTGCCATTTACTTGGATGCCATCAGTGTAGAAGCCGGAATATCTTTTCTGTTTTGTGTTTTCCAGTTCTGTCTCTTTCTGTTAATATTAGAATTGGGTGTCATGTAGTCAGCTTTTATTGTGGATTTCCGCATATTCCTTAAAATCGGCGGATAACCATATGAGCAGGTGATCCATTGCGAGGAATCTCCTGGGCGTATTGCCGACGTTGCAGCCATTTGCCAGAAAAACTGGTGCCAGTAAACTATTTTTGGGGTTAGACACGATCGTCGATTTGTTGCCATATTGCACGAATATTGGGCAACTGTGGCTCTATATACAGCGATTTACTTTAATTTACTATCACCTGAATTAATCTCTAGCCGAATATTTCTACCACTTAGAGACAATGGCAGAATATACGGATATATACACACAAGTTCTGGAGCACATATGTGTATGTCGAAGGGTATTTTACCTTTACTGCAATTCCCAGGTCGTTAGGATATGCTACGACTGTCCAACCTGATCCCTCACAACCAGTGACCTGTTCACTTTCTAGTTTTACACTCACTGATTGGGACCTACAGTTTTACACCAGGTTTTGAACGATATTTTGAGAAACTTTTTCCTTGTTGCAATCGGTTGATGCACAAGAACTATTTGATGACCGTGACACTATTCTGACGCTGATCCTTTTCTCCTGCTGACTTATTTTTGTTATCTCCGCTCGTATGTGTCGCTCATGAAATAGTGTTGAACATTTAAAACCAATAATTACTAGTTTATTAAATTTTACTAAAAATAACTAAAATGATATATGGACATTTAATGCCACATGATAAACTATTTCTTTATTTTTAGAAATTTTAAACATCGATTATTTATATAGTAAGTAGATAATGCATCCTTAGAATTCCGGCGAATTTTGGTAATTTTCAATTGCTGCTTTCCCGGGAATTTTATTCGGGAGTCCCGAGAACTTGCCAATAAAATACAAAGAAATATTTTAGCAATAAATTGTAATCTAGTAAGCTTTTATTGCGCTTCACTTACGTAAAAACGATTATTCTAAGGATGCAACATTATCGTTAGATGGGTTACATTGCTACAATGAATAGTTTCATACTCCTCACGATTGTATCGTTGATGCAATAAAGAATGTTCTATAAGATATTTTGAATGTTCGTCGTTGCGTTGCTTCAACAACTCAATTGTTGTTGCTGCAATGAATATGTACAGTAATTGTAGATTTTGAAAAACAAAAAGGAGGTTAATAAAATAATTGTTTAGCTTTGTTGAAATGTTGAGGTTTGGGATTATGATTTTTTCAATATTTTAATTGTTAGTTACTTGCATACAAAAAGTTAACAATACCAATGTATTACTGCAGCAAATCAGTCATTAAAGGTATGATACTGATTTGTATGAAATCAGAGCAACTCTGCTTTTACACTCATTTTTAATACCTTTATAGCAACAATGATCCGACACATCACCGTCACATTGTCAGAAATTATATGCTGCGTCATTTATTAAAATGAAGGTAATAAATTTAAAATTTTCCACGAAATAGTAAAGTGGAAAATATTATAAAATAGGCAAAAGAGGGGTGCTTGATGTTAATGTTTCTACATCATTCATATATGGAGGATTAGACTTTCAAACCAGATTCTTACGTCAATGAAAAATATTAATCGCAACTAAGGAACATACTCATCACAGTAATGAAACAAATTCGTCGCCGTTACACAAGTTTTCAGGTTAATAAAATAATTTTCGTTGCGGCGAAGTATATAACGAGCGCTACAAAAGTTTCTTTTTAAATAAAATAAAACCGGTTTTAGATACCAATGAAATTCTTTATTCCTGTGAAAGTACGTTCGACGCCATTATGTATGGAACTCGATTTCTTTTGCATGGCCACCACGGGCACGCTTGCAGAAGTCCAGTTACTGCTGCAATACTGCTGCAATTTCACGTTCCACATTCGTACGAAGTTCATCAATCGTCGCTGGCTTGTTGGCATAGACCATAGACTTGACGTAGCCCCACAGGAAATAATCTAACGGCGTAAAATCGCACGACCGAGGCGGCCAATCGACTGGGCCATTTCGTGAGATAACACGTTCACCAAACTTGGTTTCCAATAAATTGATTGTGACATTCGCTGTGTGGCTTGTGGCGCCGTCCTGCTTGAACCACATGTCCTCCAAGCTCATATTATCCAATTGGGGCCAAAAATATTCGGTTATCATTGAACGGTAGCGATTCGCATTCACAGTAATGTGCCGGTCTTGATCATCACGGAAGAAGTACGGCCCAATGACGCCGCCAGCCCATAAACCGCACCAAACCGTAATTTTTTCGGGATGCAATGAAGACTCATGGATTACGTGTGGATTGCTGTCTGACGAATACCGCATATTTTGCTTATTGACGAAGCCATTCAGCCAGAAATGAGCCCCATCGCTGATTGTTGAGGCCTCTTAAAGTTGGCCTCTTAAAGTTGAGGCCATTGCCTCCAAATTTCGGTAGTAAATTTTAATAATTTCGCCTCGTTGTTGGCTCGTATATCTTTCCATGATGAAATGGCAATCCTTACTGAAGAGAAATGTCAAAAGAGCTGGAAAAAATATGCCGTGGTTGGCTGTCCTCATCGATTTACTTTTGTAGCGTGTCTGTTGAAAAACCCGTTATTTATGCAATTGTATATTAATAAGAAAATTTTACAGAATAATATAGTTATATTTTACCAAACTCAGAAATAATTTAAAACAAAATAAACTAAAATAATTTAATTTCCGAATCCTTTCTTAAGTCTTTTCACCACCAACTTATTATAATTATAATTTTAATTTTTAATTTATTATAATTTTTATTAAAAATTAAAATGGTCGAGCGTTTGGGCGTTTTTTTAAAATAATTTTATTCTTCAGTATTTCGCTGCCCTTTGGGTAGCAGCACTAGGAAGATAAACACAATTATTTATTAATAATAATTAATTAATAATAATATTGGAGAATATAATTAATTTTAAAAAAAGGTCGGATAAATCATCACTTAATTGTTATTATATTTTTATAATATTCTGTGAAAGGCGCATACACTTGTACAAAATATATTTTAATTTTTATTTTTAACTTAAATCATTTTATATCTTGAAAGATGACTTATTTCTGTTGACAAGAAATTTTGCTTTTTAAATTAGATATTTCAGAGGTTTCAATGATATATATGTAAGATTATCCTACTGGCTCAATTAAACACAACCTTTCTTTATTTAAAATATAATAGTTTATTAAATATTTCAATCAAACAGTATTTTATTAGAAATTCACTTAATTGCTAACATATAGTTTTAAATTAAGAGCAAAAGGATAATTATAATGTACGTGTATAATTACACGACTTCTTTACTTCACGGTTCACAAGAGAGTGCGTAGAAATGAGAAATGCAATTCAAGGCAAACCAACAAATTACCGTTTATTCCGTTTTCCTCTTTGACCCTTGTTGACATATTCCTGTCCGGGTTGCCATCCTACATATGAATATAACATGTCGATACGATACTAAATGTCAGAGATACGCCCGATTATATATTCAAGCTTTCTAGAATTTGAACTAAACCTTTATGTACGTAATCGACACCAACAATTTCACCTCAAAATATGTCACAAAGCGGTCAAAGTTCAAATTGAGTTTGTCGCCGCTTAACAATTGTCGGTTGAATATAAACGCAGCATATGCAGATGAAGTGACAGAGTATAAAAAAATACGTTACTTTTCATTGGTCTACGTTCTGCTTGGCTGCTCGTTTATTTAAGTTCAGGAAAATATTCTACAAGTTTGTCAGACAAGATATTCAAAAAAATCAGAAACATTGGGTTATGCTAACGAGCTATTCAAGGAATTTTTTCTGATAAAAGAATTATTGAAGTTTTGGACGATAGCCTAAATAATGATTGAAGTAACAGAATAAACGACATTATAAATCCATCCACCAAATATAATAAGGTGTCGTACCTTGTATGAAGAATTTGACATATTCGATAGATTCAAAAACCTGCTAAGTGATATTTTAACAATAAACTCAACCTCTACGTGCAGTGGTCGCGTGATTTCCACTTCCAGCGTTATAAGAAATGAATAAAAAAAGCTGATTAAGATATGAAATATTGAACCATATTCTTTTGATTAAGAATTTTTTTAGGATTAAACTTCAACGAATACTTGGTATCAGAATTTCATATTTATGATTAATTTTTCTGGTTGTTTTTTTACTTATGCTTTAACCTTTTTTGGCAACGAACTGAATAGTTTTCCTTACCTTCAATTTTACAATAAACTTATGTTAAACTTAATAAAAAATTTAACACGCAATAAAAAAACCTACATTTATGGTCGGTGTAACCAAAACACGCCTATTGTTTGCATTTTTATTTGCACAGGAATTTATACTGCATTCACACTGCAGCAAGATTCTCTCATTTGGAGATTTTGAGTAACTTATCAGATGATTATTGTATTGAAAAACCGATGTTTAGTTAAACGAAATCTCCAAACACGAGATTTCGATTGCAGTGTGCTTTTGGCTTTAATGTATTTACGCTAAATGCAGCAGTATTGTAAGTAGTTTTGGTTTAACTTCGATTCCAGCAATGTAACGGGTTTTTCAATAAGAGCACTACAAAAGTTTTTTAAATAAAACAAAACCGGTTTTAGTACGTTCGATGCCATTATGTATGGAACTCGATCTCTTTTGCATGGCCACCACGGGCACGCTTGCAGAAGTTCAGACGCTGAACCCAATTTTCGACGGGTGTCAAGCATAAATCGGCCGATACTGCTGCAATTTCACGTTCGATATTCGTACGAAGTTCATCAATCGTCACTGGCTTGTTGGCATAGACCATAGACTTGACGTAGCCCCACAGGAAATAATCTAACGGCGTCAAATCGCACGACCGAGGCGGCCAATCGACTGGGCCATTTCGTGAGATAACACGTTCACCAAACTTGGTTTCCAATAAATTGATTGTGGCATTCGCTGTGTGGCTTGTGGCGCCGTCCTGTTGGAACCACATGTCCTCCAAGTCCATATTATCCAATTGGGGCCAAAAATATTCGGTTATCATTGAACGGTAGCGATTCGCATTCACAGTAATGTGCCGGTCTTGATCATCACGGAAGAAGTACGGCCCAATGACGCCACCGGCCCATAAACCGCACCAAACCGTAATATTTTCGGGATGCAATGATGACTCATGGATTACGTGTGGATTGCTCTCTGACCAATTAACGCATATTTTGCTTATTGACGAAGCCATTCAGCCAGAAATGAGCCACATCGCTGAAGATGATTTTCCGATGATAATCCGAATCATTTTCAAGTTGTTGCTCAGCCCAATTCACAAACATACGACGCTTATTGTGGTCAAGCGGCTTCAGTTCTTGCGTCAATTTGATCTTGTAAGGATGTAGGCCAAGATCTTTTCTCAAAATTCTCCACAACGACGTCACAGAGATACCCAATGCTTGAGGACGGCGTGTGAGAGACACATTTGGGCTTTCTTGAACTGAAGCCTCAGCGGCAGCAATATTCTCGACACTACGGGCACTTCTTTGTCTCACTGGCACGGAAACATTTTGTACTGCGCCTGTGGATTCAAATTTTTCCACTAGACGCTCAATTGTTGATTTGGTAGGACGATTATGACGACCACAAATTGGAAGTAGCGCTCTTAAAGTTGAGGCCACTGACTCCAAATTTCGGCAGTAAATTTTAATAATTTCGACTCGTTGTTGGCTCGTATATCTTCCATGAAGAAATGGCAAGCCTTACTGAAGAGAAATGTCAAAAGAGCTGGAAAAAAATATGGCGTCGTTTGCTGTCCCTATCATCGATTTACTTTTGTAGTGTGTCTGTTGAAAAACATGTTATTTTACAATGGTGGCTACAAACTCGTAGTTGCTCTCACATGATTGTCTAGAATTAGTTAAGACCATATCAAATACATACAAATATTTTCAATGAAATTACATTTTATATAAATAGTTCTATTGAACGCAAAAGGACCCCACGAAGAGAATCCTCAGCTAACAGTTCGAATAAAAGTCATGTGCGCTAAAACATTACTAGAATATGTTCTTGAAAATATTAGTCGTGTTTTGGTTACAGGCAAGCGATTATCGCTTGCTAAGTTGCAAAGGCCGTCGGTGGTGCAATGGTTAGTGTGCGCGGCTCTTGTACATGAGATCCTGGGTTTGAACCCGGCTCTGACCACCTTCAAATTTTCTTTCGGCGGCGGTCACCTCGCATAGTGACGGCGACACTATGGAGTATCTAGCCATGAAAAAGCTTCTCAAATTACCGTTCGGAATCGGTGTAAAACTGTAGGTCCCAATCAGTGAGTGAAAACTGGAAAGCGCACAGCTCAGTGATTGTGAGAACTTCTCCCCAGTCCCTTCATGGGATGTAATGGGAAACCATTTATTTTTTTTAAGTTGCAAAGAAAACGACTTTTAAGCGATAAGTAATTTTATTGAAAAATATGAAAAAGGGGTGAAAACGGTAAAAGATGTCAGAGAAATATTTGTTTAAACTTAGCGAAAATGATTCGCGTCGCTAAGTTCTCGCTAAGTCTTCGCTAAGTGCTTCATACAAAACAAGCGATTATATAAGCAAGCGGTGTAACCAAAACACGCTTATTATGCTTATACATTAGCAGCCGTACAGTTTCTGGTTAGTAGCCCTTAATCATCCACCATGTTGTTATGGTTAGTTCAAGTGACCGCGGCTGAATAATTTTGCTACGGTATTTGTAGGCAATAACACACGCACCTTTATTTTGTATTTGCCAACATGGGAAAAGCTTACTTAGTTAGTTAAATATTAAGTTAATACAAATAGAGCTCATTTTAGGCAACTCCTGGAATTTGCTTCCATTTTAATTGTTCCAGCCTGAAATTGGCTACAAAAGAGGCAGTTAATTTTTCCGTTTAAAAACTGTTGCCGCTACCATTTCTACCTTTTTCGAAATATTAATCACACAGATTCACGCCCTCACTAAATTAAGACTAAATTTATTAAAATCATACACACATGCTTACGATGATTGTTTGTTTGCTAACATGCATAGTATCTACTGCCAAATGGAAAACGAGGCTAGGTACGTAAGTTAGCGAAGTGATTTTTTAGTTTTAGAAGAGTTTTTCACAAGCAGTGAGCATTTGTGATCGTACTGACCAGGACATACAGTTATACATCGTATCCGCACGATTAAGCATGGAGTGGTTAATTACTCGAGAACTAGCGATATGCACGTTATGCACTGAACTGAAAATCTGGAATAATCTTCCATCATTCGTCGTACACATTTACCAATCTTCATACACCACACTCTTCTGAGGTACATATTTCTGAGAATAGACTTTAATAGAGTGTTGAAATATTTGATTCTTTGCGAAACCCGGGTTTTCGAATCTGTTTTAACCCCCGGGTTTTGATTATCCTACCAAGAAGATTTTCTTTGCGACTACATCTGTTTAAGTTTTAACATACTTGTTGGTGTACGCAAATATAAATACATTAATTTCCTTATAATATATTTTGGACATTTCATCATATCCCTTGCGGCAATTTTTTAGTCTGTCTGTGTTTTAATCTTAAAATTTTCTAAATTTATTCAAGCTCAAGACCTTTTTAATATAAAGCTTATTTATTAGCATTATATTATTTTCAAAAAGGGGCGAGCACAAAAAGTGTTCCAATAATACCAGTCCTGTCTGTATGGCTACTTCGGGTCTTGCCAGGATCTTCATCAGCAGACGTTTTTTGGTATGTTTTCGGTGAATTCATCAAAAATATAATTATATATAGAATCACTCAGTGGCCGTCGGTGGTGCAATGGTGAGTGTGAGAGCCTCTTGTACATGATATACTGGGTTCGATCCCTGCTCTGACCACCTTAAAATTTTTTTCGGCGGCGGTCACCTCGCATAGTGAAAGGGACACTATCGAGTATTAAGCCATGAAACAGTTTCTCAAAATACCGTTCGGAATGGGTGTAAAAATGGTAGGTCCCAATCAGTGAGTATAAAACTAGAAAGCGCACAGCTCACTGGTTGTGAGAAGTTCTCCCCAATTCCTTAATGGAATGTAATGGGAAACCAATTTTTTTTATAGAAACACTCATCATATTAATGAAAATACCTTTATACGATACATACTTTCGAAAAATACCAAGCACTAACATTTGAAACACTTTCATGCACATCTCTTTTTTATTATGTCGAAAAACCATTGGTTTTAAACAGGCATGGTTTGTTTTTGTTTTGTCGTTACAAAACAACAAAACAGAGGGTTGCCATCAACAATATTAAGTGTGTGTTTTTTACCCCGATAAAGATAATAGGTCTGTTTGAGAACGTGATAATTTGTACAATTTATCACATTTCTTACTTGATAGTGTTCGTTTACTCGATAAAATCAACAACGAGAGAGCCAGAGAGTGAATATTTTTGACAGTTGAATGATAGAGAACTTGCAAGTTTTTACTGGAGAAATTTTTGCCAGTAAGAATTATCAAGTACGAACATATGTTTTTAAACAGCTGTTTTATTTAAATAAACAAAACTTTGAAAACAAAGAAGAAATTTAACAATGGCAGAGGTAAGTAAGAAAATACATTTGTTGGAACATTTTAATAGAATTTGTTAATAAACTAGATTCCCAACAAAGTGCAGTGTTAACAAGTCAACAAATTACTCTGAACATAGGGAAAACAATGAAACGAAAAGCAAAAAAGAAAACATGAATCAGCTGTTTACAAACAAATGTTGATTACTTGATACTTTTTACTGGATGTCGTTCGTTTACTTTTTGCGATATTTTTTACTTAGAGAGTAAAATCAGCCTTACTCTCCCAGTAAAAGTTACTTGATATTTTTTACTGGAAAAGTTCTCAAACAGACCTAATAATAATCTAAGCGATATTAAGTGGCATTTCAGTTTCCCACTTAAATTCCGACTTGAGCAATGGCAATGTTGCCACATGTTCAATTTCAAGAAATGACAACAAAAACTTATCTTAGATATATTTTGTTATCATTTGTTGCCAATGAAAATGTCATCAAGGAGAGACTCCTAGGCAGAAATTAGCAAAATGGCTTACACATGTTAAGTTATTAAAATTAGGATCAAAATTGGAAATAAATTGTTCTAACATCGCGCGGTAACTGTTATACATTTTGAAGATGGTAAAATTATCTATCAGGTATAGTCGTTTAAGCAGGTGATGAAATTTGTTCCGTGTCATTTTTCGTTTCAGTTGTCAAAATCATATGTAGTTTGTTTTTATACTCTTTGTATTCTTGTATTGTTGGTATATATTTGTGTAGAGTTTGAGAACTGAATCGAATGAACGAAAATAAAATGTTTGTTGTTGTTGCCTACAACTATTTTTGGCACTGGCTACAAACGGGTTGCCATATCGTTGTTTTTTTCACCCATTACAGCAAATGTTGCCACATTCACATTTCGTAGTATTAAGTGTGGATCGTTTTATTTGGAAAGTCGTAAGTGGCGACAGCCTTATTATTGTTTCAAGCTCGTGGTGCTCTTCGCCAACTTTCATCATTTCCTTTGCGGGAGTTTTTTAGTCGGTCTCTTTATCTTACAATTTTCTAAATTTGTGCACGACCTTTTTGAAAATAATATAAAGTTTATAAATAAGCTTTATATTAAAAAGGTCTTGAGCTTGAATAAATAAAAATGTTTGGGTGCATTGACATTTGGATTCGAAGTCAATGAAAACGAAGAAGTAAAAGAAACAAAGTGTTTCAAGTACGACGAACATTAAAAAATAACACTTTAATGTACAATGAAATGAATCCAATAGAATGTTTAGCAAATTTGTTTACAGGTGAATGAAATGAGAGACAGAACCCTTAATACAACAACAAATGCATAATTTAAGAAACCAATGATGTGGTTCTGTGTTAATGGAAGTTTTGAACATGGCTCAATTGCTGTGATGAAACCCATAGGGGAGTGGATCGTATGTTCATGGTAAGTACAGACATGAATATATATGTACATATCTTAAATATAAATCTTAACAATAAAATCCTCATATTTGTTTTCACAAAACAACATAAATTCACACAGGCTCTGAATACAACGGCCACAATAACACTCAACCCCTCAACTACCATAATCTCTCTCCAGACGAGTGGAATGGATATACAGAAGAATCGCGATAATTCGTACCCCGATAATTGGAAAATCTTGATAATTCGTAACAAACTGTCGGTTCCTTGAGAAAACTCCAATAATTTGTAATATTTACATACATTTTGGTCCCCTCGATATTTCGTACTTTTTTTAAACGAACAATACAAAGCCTCTTATAAATCGTATATTGATTGTTTAAAACCTCTTATAATTCGTAATGCACAAGGAAAATTCTATTCTATTCTAATGCTATTGATCAGAAGCGACGTATGGAGTCGCTTTTCTTGCAATTCCCAAACTACAGTTTCCTTTGAAGAGTATTGCAGGAATATTGGGAGATGATGACATTTTAGAAGAAGTGATAATTGACGACAACGAAAGTGATGATGATGATACTAACTATGAAGGGAACATTATGACGAATAATGAAGCAAAATCTAACCTTCACCAATTGCTTTTATAGTTTACAAATCATGATGTCAATGAAAATTTTTTTGATTCCTTGGTAATTTTAGAAAATTTTGTTGACAAAATACACGAAAAAAGCTATAAACAACATAAAATAACAGATTTCTTTTAATCATAATTTTTGATTTTTATTTTTTTCACATTTAGCTTTTAAATTGAATATGTAATTATTTTTGTTCTATTGTGTAAAATAATTATTTATATGTAAAATTGGAATTTTTATTGATTATTTCTAAATAAAATAAGAATAACACATAAGGAAATATGTAAACATAACTGAAATAAAAACCCCTTTAATTCGTGTATTTATTTTAATTTACGTCTATAAATCGAAATCTCAATAAATCGTAAGCCCCTCTAATTCGTAGAAAACTGCTGGTCCCTTGCGATTACGAATTATCGCGATTCTACTGTAATACATTTAGCAAATTTTTTATCAAAACACCTGCAATATAATACTAACTGTTTACTTATATACAAGTAACAATAAATAAATTCAAATACACTTCAAAACATTCATTGCAGCAATGAAACAAAATCATTGCAAATCATTGCAGTAAAGAGGCCTTTAGACGCTGAATGTATAACCGTCGCATTCATGGAGATGATCCTCGATGGATGAATATTGAATGGATAAATTGAAAACTAAACTGACCTCGAGCTTGATTTTTGAACAAAAATAACAATATTAACGACAAAGGTAGAACATTAAAGTCGACAAATTTCATATTCTTTTAAAATTATTACTATTAGTGTTACAAATGTTTTTCGTAAGACCCTTCATAGATATAAATACATTAAAAATGGTGTTCCATAACATCCCATGAATAGATTGAGGAAAGCTTCTCACAACTAGTGATGTGTGCGCTTTTGAGTTTTATATTCAGTGATTGGGAACTGCAGTTTTACACGGGTTACGAACGGTATTTCTGAGAAGCGCTTTCATGGCTAAATACTCGATAGTGTCGTGGGAAATTTAAGGTGGTCAGAGCAGGGATCGAACCCAGGATCTCATGTACAAGAGACGCACACACTAACCATTGCACCACCGAGGGTGCACCAGTACTAAATACATAGTCCTTCAAAAAGCAAACAGGAGCAAGGGACAAATACTGAGAACGTCGATTTGCTACAAATATACAGTAGTTTCAGATCTTTATACATCGGTTCGTTCGTGGGTGAATAGCGATGAGGTGTTAGGGTCGATGATGTATTTATTTATTTTAAAGGGGATTTGATATACCTATTTGCGCTAAACCAATGGAGATAGTAGAACTATGAAACTTTAGTATGTTTACAACCATTGACTCCAACACGAGTTCCCCCAAAATTTGTTGTTGTAAACATTTGAAAGGACAGTTTTTGTCCATTTTCCTCCTGGTAAGTCAGAACAAAAATACACGTAACGGGTGATTTTTTAAGAGCTTGATAACTTTTTTTTTAAAAAAAACGCATAAAATTTGCAAAATCTCATCGGTTCTTTATTTGAAACGTTAGATTGGTCCATGACATTTACTTTTTGAAGATAATTTCATTTAAATGTTGACCGCGGCTGCGTCTTAGGTGGTCCATTCGGAAAGTCCAATTTTGGGCAACTTTTTCGAGCATTTCGGCCGGAATAGCCCGAATTTCTTCGGAAATGTTGTCTTCCAAAGCTGGAATAGTTGCTGGCTTATTTCTGTAGACTTTAGACTTGACGTAGCCCCACAAAAAATAGTCTAAAGGCGTCAAATCGCATGATCTTGGTGGCCAACTTACCGGTCCATTTCTTGAGATGAATTGTTCTCCGAAGTTTTCCCTCAAAATGGCCATAGAATCGCGAGCTGTGTGGCATGTAGCGCCATCTTGTTGAAACCACATGTCAACCAAGTTCAGTTCTTCCATTTTTGGCAACAAAAAGTTTGTTAGCATCGAACGATAGCGATCGCCATTCACCGTAACGTTGCGTCCAACAGCATCTTTGAAAAAATACGGTCCAATGATTCCACCAGCGTACAAACCACACCAAACAGTGCATTTTTCGGGATGCATGGGCAGTTCTTGAACGGCTTCTGGTTGCTCTTCACTCCAAATGCGGCAATTTTGCTTATTTACGTAGCCATTCAACCAGAAATGAGCCTCATCGCTGAACAAAATTTGTCGATAAAATCGGACGTAAAGCGCGAAACACATTTCGAACCGAACACTGATTTTGGTAATAAAATTCAATGATTTGCAAGCGTTGCTCGTTAGTAAGTCTATTCATGATGAAATGTCAAAGCATACTGAGCATCTTTCTCTTTGACACCATGTCTGAAATCCCACGTGATCTGTCAAATACTAATGCATGAAAATCCTAACCTCAAAAAAATCACCCGTTATAATGCTGAGATTGTCTTCTTTCATTTGATATCCATATCACCAGTTTGCGACTAATAGAATCACAGAAATAAATTGTTCAAACTTGCACATCCGTTAAAAATTAAAAGTCCTTAAAAAGGAAACCGCAAAAGTGATAATTCAGTTTTACTGCACATGGTCACCAGTATCAGCTGCATTTAGTTTCGTTCATGGATCAGAAAAAATTTTGATTTTTGTGGCACGGTATTATATGCAGTTCGAATTATTTCGCGGTCATTGGAAATGATAGATAATAGTGGAGTCGGAGCGGAGTCGTTCATATTCGGAGTCGTAGATTTTTAATCTGCTGGAGTCGAAGTCGTCCAATTTTATCCAGACTCCACAACCCTGGTATTAACTTATCGTCGCAGTAAACTGCGTTGATGATGTTAATTAATTACGTGTACAAAATGTCCTAAATTATAAAATATTCCATATGTGGCCAAAAATGATTTCTGAATGTTCAGTATGAAGAAAAGTCCTTAGACGACTTAAACATTTTTAAGTGAATTTCAGTTGTTGTCCCAATTTAGAGGGATAGTATTAATGCGAAAATTAATTAATTTAAATTCATTGTAACCTTTATTTGTAGACCACCAGCTCTCTCAAAGGACATACATTCAAAATGGTCGGGGTAAATGCCATATTATTTAAGTACAATAAACTTTGACTGTTATAACCCTTAAACTCTGGTGCACTTTCGCTCTCTCACACACCCACCCACACAAACCCACACACGAGTGATGCCGTTTGTCTTCTTGCCAGTGAAAAACGAACACATAAAATATATTGCACGCTAACTGGAAGATGAAACATTCAGGTTGAGGAACAACAGCCAGGAAAAAAGTTTGTTATTTAAGTTCTTTTTTTGGTTAAAGTTCACTCGCGCATAATTTGTGGACATTCTCATTTATGCAAAGGCTGGAAAGTGTCTTCCACTGCAACAACATTAAATGCTGTTTGTTAGCATCTCCAAAGCGAGGAAGACAAACGAAACGAATAGATACGTGGCAGGGAAAACTTGTGTATTGTTGCAGCAGAGGAAAGTTTGAATAGTTGTTGCTTCTAAAAAATGTTAATTTAAACGAGTTAATTTGCATGTGTTATTACGTTACTTTCACCTAAGAGAACTACTAACCCTCGTTTAATAAAACATTTTAGGCAAATGGAACCTGAGTTTGTTATCTCTGAAGTCGTCCCTGTGCTCACTAAACACAATCTATTTCAGTGGCGAATGAAGGGGACATAAACAATTAATTTCCATCATAAATGTTACTTCGTTGATAATATTGTCAGTTGCCTACATACAGTGCAATGCAGTTACAGTCTTTGAATCTTAAATTCAAATATTTGTGTGTGCAACGCTAAACTGCTACAATTACAATGTGTCAACCTTCCGGCAAATGTGAAAACTTATAGGAACAAATTCACAAGAAAATATTTAGAAGCCGAATTCTAACAACCGGTTACTGCATGCGTAGACTATGAGTATATATTCTGAACCATTCATAACCATTTTACGTGGTCAAATTTCAGTAGTGGTAAGTGGCCTTAATCAAACTCCGAACTCCTTGGCTGGCTACTTCTGCGTGGAAATGAAATAGGTATTATTCTATTTTAAATAGCAAAAACTGATTTGTTGCTCAACTGGGCGGCCAATATTGGGTTGGAAAGAAAGTAATTTCGGTTTTTTTGTTCAAAGTAATTTTCAATTATTTTATTCAAATAATTAATTTTAATCTACTAATAATGTAGTTGCCATATTGTTCAATGACAGCCTGCCATCGTTCAGGCAACATTTTGATCTCAGATTCATAGAATGACTGGCCCGTCCCACAAATATACTCGAACAATTCGGTTTGTCCTCGGTCCTGTCTGTATTGCATGATTTGCCATTCGAAAAGTTTTGCAGACTTCGGAATAAATAAAAGTTCGACGTTGTCAGATCAGAACTACAAGGTGGATGTGGCATCACTTGCCATCCAAGTTCCAGGGTTTTTTGCCAAGTCTGCAAAAATGTGAGAGGCCTAGCGTTGTTGTGAAGGAAAACCATGTCATTGCGTATTTCATATTGCATACTTTTTGCATAGTTTATGTAATTTTACTTCAACATGGTTGGAATTTGTATAGTTATATACAAGAACGCTATCAAAAAACTGTTCGTGTATTGAAATATACAATTACGAGAGTAAGAGAGAGTGCAGAGAATGGTTAATGTTTCACTCGTTTTGTTTGGTGGCATTCGAGTGAAGAGAAATTTTGACTGTCTACTTTAGTACATCGTGTTTAGTAATACTTAGTGCAATAAATTCTTTCTCTGTTTACATATCTCTCTCTCAGTAACAAATCGTGTTCTGCAGCTTATTTGCCTTTTTGGAAATAAAATAGCAAACTATGGAGAAAATTCTTATTTTGATCACCCACATTTACACCACGATTTAAATGAAAACTGACCACTGAAAATAATGCGACATATCTCAAATTTAAGCTTGAAATATCAGCTGTGTAACTGTAGAACAGAGAATTTAGTGAGCTAATCAGAAGCATTTCGAAAATATCAAAAGCACAATCTGTATGAGAAGACCGAAGTTACTTTCTTGCCAACCCAATATATACATAAGTATTTAAATTTCTTCCTATGTATTCGGCTGGTTGCTGTGGGTAAAATCGATTGAAGTCCTCTCAGTTGATAGAGTAGTCGCCTTCCCCAATTTCACAAATTTAAAGTTTGAAGCCATCAGACATGAGGTAAATCATATATCCTTTGCAAACTTTGCCGTAACAACGTAACATACTATTGTTGAAACACTATTATATTTTGAACCTTATTGAACTCACAGAGGCCTACATAATAGATCTTGCCTACGGTTGTCTTCTCCTTAATGAAATTATAAATTTTTGGACTGAATAAGTTGTTCAATTCGAAGCAAATTTAGCATACTAGATCTTTATAGAATAACACAACTATTGGAATGGGTCGCAATGCAATTTTACAATTACACTAATTAAATGCGCATTATGGTTGTACATCTACAATTTTTATTTTCGTTATAAGATTATTAAGGAAATTCATATCAACTTCAACCCAATAAAATACGAGGTTTATGTCATAAATTCCAATAAATACTATACACAACACAATTTCTTATTTCAATGACTCTGGGGCTGCAATACACAACTGGACGATGATTGTCATATAAATCGTTAAAATCTGCTATTTGGGGATTAAATAAAGTTAAACCCATTATTGAGCTAAAACAAGAACCACTTTAGTTTTACAAAACAACACTCTGCTGTTGACCGTTCCATCGCATTAGAAATGCTGTGCGAAACGCTTGAGCAACAGGAATTCCCTGATATTTCACCGGTATATGACAGGATTTAGCACGCAGGTTTTCTGTATTAAGTGGCAACTCAATAACCGTAATCTTATTAAGTCATATTTTGCGAATCAAGTACGAGGATGCCCACACATCTTAACGTAATACGTCTTTGAGGACTGCATGGAAAAGTTGGCACAAATATTATTATATTAGTTAGGGTACTAATATATTATATGAGCGCATTGAAGAGATATAGTATGACCACTGTTCTGGCAATGATATACAGATTGCCCTAAGTGACATTAATGCCAAAATAGTCAGGGTAGTTCAGCGAATCGTCGGCAAATTCAGTCTACATACCAACATGCGAAATTGATTGTCAGTGTTGATACTTAGGGAACTTCATTTGATACAATTCGCATATGTCAATTTCATTCCGAGTTTGAACAAATACGAGTTGATGAACTATTGATGTTATCAATTCAGGCACAGTAATTGGTCATGTGACGATGAACTTGTCACGCAGGTCGGAACTAGTCATGCCAGTGGGTGTGGTGTTCTGAATTGAATTGTCCATTATTATCATTCAATGAAAATCCAACCATTTCTCAATTAGAAACATATTTCTCACTGACTCTGCATGTATTCAAATATCTATGGATGGGTATACTGGCGTGAACAGAATTTTGGGTTGATTGATGATATGTGTTGTCAATTGAATGAATGGGAGGATGTAGAAGCAATGGATGGAATAAAATGAGATATTACTTAATCTACACAATGATAAACAGGTCTGAACCTTGATGAAGTAACGCTTGTTGAATAAGTTAATAGGAACCAAGTGCTTAGGGTTTCATACAAACTCTGCATTGACTGGCATAAATTCCATTAATAACGTAGTGAAGAATATTTGCTTTCTACTCCGAAGCATGCTAATGTCCTGCAATTTTAAAATTGGTCACCCTTTTCACATGTTGCTACGATATGTAGACTGAATTTGCCAATGATTTGTAGAAATACCCTGACTATTTTGGCACTAATGTCACATATGATTCATTCATTTTTATTCTTCCATCATTTCTTAATTATATAACATAATTATATATATAAACATTTTCCGGGTTTTATCGGTACGATATTGCATCAGGTAATACTTATGTCTAATTAAATTAACAACTGAGTACTTAACAGTAATAGATTTTGTTTAAAGGCAAAAGTGGGATAAAACCTTCATTTGATTTAGAGATAGAGAGAAGTCAAACACTATTTGAAAAATATTCCTGTAATATATAAATATAGATTATTTTTAGAAAATAATCAAATAAATACAGGCAGTTTCAGTTTGTTGAATTTCGGAGATACATATGTACGATTATGTTAATTCTAAGCAATCTCGTATTATATCATAAGAAGAGTTTATAATTTTATTAAAATAATTAAAATTTTGTCTACGAACAAACTCTTGAAACATTTCGTATCCAGTTTCATTGTGTAACGCTTGTGTGGGATATCGCCAGTGCTTGTTATTTATCATTTTTAAACATTTATTTTGAACAATTTGCATTTTCTTTAAGTGACATTTAGCAGCTTTGTATCACACCGGGGACGCATAGCTTAGGATTGGTCTTATGACACACTTAAATAATAAATTTTTATTTCTAAAGTTTAGTGTTGAACGGCGATGTAAGAGAGGCCATAGTGATCGGAACGATTTAATTGCTTTTCCGCAAACTGCTTCAATATGTTGGTGAAATAGAAGTTTTCGATCAAATATGACTCCAAGATATTTGACTTGGTTTTGAATATCTATATAGTTGGCATTGAAATAAAGTTGTCGGGTTGGTGATCTTTTCGGTGATTTATTGTATGGAAAGATTATGGCTTGAGTTTTATCGTGATTTATCTTGATTTTCCATTTCGTCAAATATTTACTGCATGCTTCAAGACTTTCTTCCATTTTCTTCAAAAGAGCACTTGTAAGTTTACATGTTGAGATCAGGGCTGTATCATCTGCGTAATAGGCTACATCCATCAGTTTTGGAGCCTTGAAGTCCGATGTATATACTGCGTACAGTAGTGGAGACAGTATTGAGCCTTGTGGTAAACCCGCTGGGATATGTTTGGTAGATGACAGAACATTATTTACAGACACAGAAAAGGATCTGCTGTCGAGATAATCTTTTACGATTTTACAGAGGTATTTCGGTAGATTTGCGGAAATTAATTTAAAAATTAGTCCGTTATGCCAAACTGTGTCAAATGCCTTTTCGATGTCCAGTAGTATAACACCCGTCGATTTTTTGATGCGTTTGTTTGAAAGAATTTTATTTTTAATTCTACTGATTTGATGTGTTGTGCTATGACCTTTCTTGAAACCAAATTGCTCTTTTGCTATTATGTCGTGTGTAGAAACAAAGTCATTGATTCTATGATATAGTAGTTTTTCGAAAAGTTTACCTAAATTGCTTAGAAGGCTTATAGGTCTGTAACTAATCGGGCTGTTCCTGGGCTTATGAAGTTTATGAATTGCAACAACTTTGGCTTTTTTGAAAGCGTTTGGGAAATAATTTAATTTAATGCAACTGTTAAATATTATTAATAGTACGTTTACAGCCCTTTCAGGTAGATTCTTTAGTAAGATATTCGGTATATTATCTAAACCAGGAGATTTCGATGTCTTTAGTGAATTTAGAAGATTTGTGAGCTCAATTACACAAATAAATTCAACTCCGTCCAAATTCGGAGCTTCAAGTCCGAAGTCTCTAACTGTCAGGTTAATTTTTGCTTCGGATGGATTGACATAGTTTATCGTCAGATAATGTGATTGCGCAAAAGTGTTTGCTAATTTTTCAGCCTTTTCTACATCTGAAATCAATTTGTTGGGTCCATCTGTGAGATGCGGAATTTGGATTTTTCGTTTTCCTCTCAGGCTTCTGCTTATTTGCCAAAATCGTTTGTCTCCTGGAATAATGTTGTTCAACAAATTTGACCATTTACTGTTTCTTTCATTATTTATTTTTTTATCTATTATCCTATTGACAAACTTGGTGCATTGTTCATAGAAAATTAAACTTTGATTGTCTGCTGCACGTTGTTGTTTTCTTTTAAGCTTATTTCTTTCACCTATAAGTTTTACAACATTTTTCGGCAAAGAGTTGTCTTTGGTTTGGTTTATCTTGGGAGTGGCAACGTCTCCTACCGTTAGGATAAGTTTCGCAAAGGCTTCGATTTCTTTATCGATCGCAGGTTTTGAGTTGTATGTTTCAAAAGATACTCTGATTTTTCGATTTATTTCGCTTTTATACAAATTCCAATCGCAGCGTTTGTATACATATTTACCAAGGTCTTTTGTGCTAAACGTTGAACAATTTACAGTACACAAAACTGGTCTGTGATCTGACGGAAGATCGTAGCCCAGAGTCTTTATTTGCATGCTTAGTGGTGAGTTGCTCAATACTAAGTCTATTGTAGATGAGTTCCTATTTCTCTGATGCGGGAACAAGGTAGGGCTATCAGGATTGTAGACAAAAAAGTTATTAGACTGTTGCAACATATTCAAAGCATTGCCAGCGGTATTATTTGTGGAACAATTCCATAAAGAATGCTTGGCATTAAGATCACCAAGGAGAATAAATTCCTTATTGTTTGGAGTTAATTTAATAATATCGTCGCAAAAGTTTGACGTATATCTAGGAGAATACGCAGTGGTTATAATAACCCGCCTTTGGTTTATCGATACTTCAGCGGATACATTTTCTATAGTTGCTGTTCTAGTTAATGGGAGTAGAGTGTGCTTGAGAGATTTGTGGATCAAGAGAGCCACTCCTCCACCTCTTGTTCCACTTCTATCGTTTCGGTAAAAAATGTAATTGTTGAAGTAGGGTTTGTGATTCTCGTTGAAGAATGTTTCATTCAATGAGGCAATATGTATATTTTGTACCTCCAGTAAATGCTCTAATTGTCTGAGGGCTGAATAGTTTGAAACTCCATTCGAATTCCAGTGAAGCAGTCTAAACTGTGTGAGGTTATTTGATAGCATAAGCTCTCTTAACCAAAGACATGACAACATACATTTGTTGTACTTTTGATGTGCATTTACTGAGCTCATCTAGAGCAGAGGTGAAAATATTAAATAATTCATCGACGTTAAAGAGTTCATTACTACTATTGTTCCTTACTTGTGCAGCGTAAGAGTGTCGATCATCGTAATGGTGTTGAGCGTTGGCGGTGATATTCCTACTGGTGATGTGTTGTTCTGGTTCGTGTGCAATGTAAGAGTTCCCACGAACGTGTGGGGCTCTCTTATTTTTATTGGTTGTGGCTTTCTCTCTTATTTCAAGATAGTGTGTCCGAAGAGGGCAATTTATATCATTGGCAGAATGATCGGTTCTTTCTTTGCCAAATTTCTTACAGTTGAAACAAGAAAAGGCTGCGGGTTTTTTTATCATTTTTATTAAATGGACAGTCATTAGTGTGGTGTCGAAGTGCGCAAATCATGCATGCCGGTTGTCTGTTGCAGTGCTCGCCACCGTGTCCGTGCATTAGACAGTTCCAACATTGGGTTGGTTTGTCGTTCTTTTTTGGTTTTTGTTTTTTCCATGAGATCATGACGTTCTTTATGGTTTTTACATTTTGTAAATAAGATGGACTAAAGTTTTAGCGTAGAAACTGTACTTTATAAACAGCATCATTCGCAGAGCTGAACCTTGTATTTACCTCAGTTACCGAAGTTGGATTGATATTGTAGCTGATTAGATCATCAATAATTTCTTGGGAATTCATTTTTGGTAGTCCATGAAGAAACGTTGTAAAAAGCCGATTTTGTTTTGAATTATACGAATGAAATTCGATTTTGTTGTCTTTCAGAGCTTTCTTGCAAAACTCGTACTTATCAAAGTCTACTTCCAATTGAGGTGCGTTTATAGATACAATCATTCCCCAACAAAAGTTGTATCTCTCTGAGTGGGATGGTAGTGTCAGCGACAATTGGTGGTGGCTTAGGTTGTCTCTCCTCTTCCACAATATTCGACTCCTGTGCCGTATCCATGTCATCTGGATCGGATAAAATGCTGTACCTGTTCTGGTTTGAAGTTGATGGTCGATTAAAACTGCTGCTTCCTCCGAGTACTAGCGAAGGTTTGAGGTGTCTAGATACATTTGTTCTGCTCTTGGGGCGAGCGGATTCCTTGGGCCCGCGGGCCATATTGATTTTGTGTAATTTGTTTTCCAATGTAGGATTTATCACACGGATTATAGTTCAAACAGAAAAATATATACAATCGAAGTGACAATAAGGAGAAATGTTTACTCTGTACTTTTTCTTGTAACACGATTGGTTGCGTCCGACAGAAACGAATGCTAGCGTAGAACTGTGATGTCACATATGAAAATCTGTATGTCATTGGAAAAACAGCGGTCATACTATACCTCTTCAATGCGCTCATCTTCTTTATGTATATAATTCTACAGCACGCGTGTTTGTGACTGAACTCCTCCTAAACTTCTGGACCGATTTGAATAAATTTTTGTGTGTGCGTTTGGGTGGTGCCCTGGATGGTTTAGATTTACTATTCGGTCCAATTGGACAAAGGGGCGTGGTACCTCACATACTAACCGCAAATTAAAAATCCATTGTTTCTGCTCCTGCTAACGGTATTTGAACAAAATTTGCATGACAACGTCTGCCGGGTCGGCTAGTATAATATATATTTGGCCAAAGTCCTTTTCGAATCAAACGAAAATTATTTTGCACAAGGCTACACTCAACTCGATTCACGATCACTCCGTGTTACCATATGAACAGATTTGTCTGTTCTACATAGCCGTCGGTGGTGCAATGATCAGTGTGCGCGGCTCTTGGACATGAGAACGTGGGTTCGATCCCTGCTCTGGCCACGGTCACCTCGCTTAGTGATGGAAAATTATATAGCCATGAAATTATATAGCCTCTCAAAATGCCGTTCGGAACCGGTGTAAAACTGTAGGTCCCAGTCAGTGAGTACAAAAACTAGAATGCGCACAGCTCCAGTTTTTTCATAAGCTTTCCATTATTTTGTACTATAAACAAATTTTTAGACATTTCTTATCAAAAATTTTATTTTGTGTGACTAAAGTGAACTACTACAACATTTTTGAGTGAATAATTTGTATAGCAACAAGAGGCATGCGTTTTTGCACAACTGCAGTACATTTTCGCTAACTAGATTTTTTTTTTCAACTGGTTTTTATTGTAATAAATTCTAAATACATACTAAAAATAAAAAAAAATAAATGGTTTCCCATTACATCCCATGAAGGGACTGGGGAGAACTTCTCACAATCACTGAGCTGTGCGCTTTCCAGTTTTCACTCACTGATTGGGACCTATAGTTTTACACCGATTCCGAACGGTAATTTGAGAACCTTTTTCATGGCTAGATTACTCGATAGTGTCGCCGTAATTATGCGAGGTGACCGCCGCCGAAAGAAATTTTTTTTGAAGGTGGTCAGAGCCGGGTTCGAACCCAGGATCTCATGTACAAGAGCCGCGCACACTACCCATTGCACCACCGACGGCCATACATACTACTGGTACACAATAAATACATCTTAATATTATCCATATCTAATTCCCTCACACCCATAGGGTGCCCTTTAGAACCTTCCATCCTCATCAAAAAATCACTACATACATACATCAAATCTTAGTAATAAATTATATACGCTGTAAAGAAAATAACATTATCCCGAAAAATCGATGCAAAACGGGAACGCCTTATTTGTCGTCTTGACCTAAAAATAAAAGAAACTTAGAAAATAAATAACAACTTAAAAACTAAATAAAAACAAGAAATCCAGCAAGCCGGATCGCATAAATCAATAGACCAGAAATTCCGAAATATTTCCAGTCTCCACCTCGGCCAGAAGAAATACTACTGAGTAGTATTATACACAGGTTCATCGATACCCAATGTACCGAATCTCCTGTGGTAAAACAACAAAGCCCCGTCCGTTCCTAGATAGCCCCCATTACTGAGGGCCAGAAGGTCCGTTGGTCCAAAGAACCTGCGTGACAGAAGACTGTCCGCATAATGCCCTAACCAGGTCATTATCCACACCCGCCGATTTTCCCAGGAAAGATAGAGCAGAGTACACCATGAACCTGTCAATCCTCCCAAAACCAGCACCATCATATACCCTCCTACAGGAGGGAATGCGGAAAGAGCCATCCGCCATCACAGTTACCCTCAGACCCTGACAGGTTCTGAGTATTTTCCGCAACTAACTTGATAAGGAAAGCCAAGGCTTTTATACCCTCTCGCATAGGGATGGGGGTATACATAATTTAATACGTAAAAAAATGTAACACATAGAAGGAGCCATATTAGACCCTTAGTATCTTTGGACGAAACTCGTTTTAGGACTTTTCAAGATGTTTGGACATGGCTCATCTGTCTGTCTGGCTGGCTGGTTGGTCAACACGATAACTGCCGTAAATCTTTACAGATCACAATGAAATTTTGTCAGTGACTATTATTTGCCAATATTGAGTTTGGGATTGAAAATGGGCGTTGTGACCACGCCCTTTCTGGTACCCCCCATACAAATCGACACATATGGCACAAAATAATATTTCTTTCAAACCTTTCTCTGGTAGATGTGATAAGGTTCAACTCTCATACCGGTTAATAATCTGTAAATGCCTAATTAACTGAAGGAAATGGGCGATAATGTCACGCCCATTCTGGTACCTCCCATACAAAACAGGGTGTTCATCCGGCTTTTCAATCCGATAAATCGCGTGAAACATTTCCCACCTTAATTAAATTAGGTATAAGGCAATCACCGAGTAAAACAAGGGTGATTTTGTTACGCCCAATGGGTACCTCCCATACAAAAGTTGTTCGGGCGTCTGGTTGTTCGGCACGAGAAGTCCAATCTTTATGACAGTGTGTACTAGGCAATATTTAGTCAAATAAAACTCTCCTATAGAAAATGAGCTGTTCTGCCACACCCATTCTGGTACCTCCCATATAAAAGTTGGGCGGATGACCGGTTGGTCGACACGATAACTCTCGTAAACTACAACCGATCTTAATAAAATTCGGTACTAGGCAATATATTGGTAAAATCTGTGTAATTAATAACTGACTATTGGCCACGCCCAGTTTCGTATCGCCCATACAAAAGTTTTTCAGATTGCCGACTCGATATCTCCAATAAATCATAACCGATCTTAATCAAATTCGGTACTGATCAAAATTTTGGCAAGAACTTGTCATGCCCATTTGTGTACCTCGCATACAAATATTCGGAGGGAAGCTAACTAATTTGGGTATTCAACAATATTTAGCGCAATGTCAATCTGCTATTGAATATGTTCACTTTTGAGTATGGGCGTTTTTATTTAACAGAGCTCCCACGCAATGGATGACTTAGGGTGAGGGTATGATTAAGTTGGTTCACTCGACTGAAAGTTATGTACTGGTTGAGCTGGATTTTAGTACAAGATAACCAAACATTATCTGAGCAGAACAAAGAAACATGTATTTGCCTTTACATTTATTTTGGATAATATTTGGATTCTTAAAGCAGATAAATTTTTAACCACAATTGCTATGTTTTCTATAGTGGCAACACAATTGCAATATGAAGTTTACTTCTCAACTCATTCGCCATAGCAGTTTACGTAGACTTAGGAGCAGTCTGCAGGATATCCACCGTGGATAAACGATTTGGAGAAAAAGAATCTTGGAAATTGTATTAAATCGTTGGAGGATCAAGAATTATTGAAATGCAATCTATTCACACGAGAGATGGAAAGAGAAGAGGAACCCCGACGGCCACAACTTCAATTAGTTACAATGTGAACAAGACGGTCGGCCTAGAACGCTAAGGCGCTGATGAGAAGAGTCACAAACTTTGAAACGATCGTCCGCCATCGTGACATCAAATCCTGGTGCCGACTGTTTACATTTTTAGGATTTTAGCTCATATTATATGGAAAAACATTCTTCTAAAAAAAAAAATTAATTTGTGCCTTCTCTGAGGTTCTATCGATTTGTATTTATACTCTATGCCAGAACAATCAACTCATCTCGAGTGATAAATCATGAAATAAAATCGCGGAAAGTTGTATTTTTCTATTTTTCAAGTGCTAGGGTCCACAGGCGATAAAGGTGCTGGAACATTAATTTTACTTAAAGGGGATGTGTTCTTTTCGCCTCATACATATGATATGACGGTAAAATAATTCATGGACCGAATGATCGCATCCGCTTCGTATCGTAATCTTGATTACGAAAGTGCTTTTCAATATGTAATTTGCTGAAAACTTCGAAAAATCTAGCATTGAAGAAATCTGATTGCTCTATTGACTTGATACATATTTGTAACTGATTCGTAAGTTTGGATCAAGGTTCCATTTAATCGCGCTTCCAAAATATATAAAATGAAACGAAATGAATACAATCATTCGCCTCCAGGTTAACTCAGTAGAACTGTTTATTTCACGTTTTTGACGTTTTCACGTCAGTTGACTCTGCCAAATTCAAATGCTTCTTTTGTCTACAATTATTATTGGTACACACATGTGTTGAATTTGACATGGGGAAAGCCCAAACAAAAACAAAATGACTGATGTTGTTACCCACAGTTCCAACAACACCTCGGAGTAGGAGTAGTATTATTATTTTACAGTGTATAATATTTTAAAACCCCATTTAGACGAGGAAGGTAATAATCTAACAGGTTTTATAAGGACAATTAAGGTCATGTCATAGCCAAATTGCCAGCCCTCTTACGAGAAACAATTTGTTAATGAATTGTGCAAAATAAAACTAATAAACTAATTAAATCATGTCAAATTGGTGAACTAACAATTTGGCAGTCCATTGGAAAAGAAAATTTCTAAATATCAATCAAACAAAATAAAATTTGCATATAAATGTTCACAAGAAGCAGACAACAAGAACAGAAACAGTCGCTCCTTCCAAATGCGATTGAAGATAACTTTTCCATTAAATCTTCGCATTTCTTACACATTTGGCAGTGACATCCATTCTGCACACATGGAAGCGAATATGAAATACCAACAGGAAACCGATGCTATCCTGTGCGGTGTAATAAAACATAAACAATTTTATGAAATGTGAGTGGAATTAAATAAATAATGCTGCTCTTTTTCGTCGTTCCTACCAGTTTGCGAGATTCGAATGAAAAGTTGATTTCCATATTTCCAATTTTTGCGTACGTGTGTGTGAATGACGTCCTTTTATTAATGTTTGACATGCCAACCTACAATGGCAACTTTCAACAAAAGAGTTGAAGATATTGTTTATTGTAGTCGTATAAAATGATTGTCATCATTTATCAACAAGTTCATTTCATGGCCAATTCATTAGAATACCATAGTCATAGTCGGAAAAGAGTCAACCATACTTGGACGCATAGGAGTATTTACTACATGGCATGGCTGTGTCAATGACTATTACTCCCCGGCTATGACTACACAATAGCAGCCATTTGACTTAGTTTTGTTGGTTCTCCTCTTTTCTGTTAAGCTTTGTTTTGCTACGATTGCTTTAAATTATGTGACAAAATACTCCCTCTCCAATGTCCCGAATGTTTGAAGGGTCAGTCTTCTTTAATGGGGCCACTTCAAATCCTTGTTGTTTTTCTCTTGTCATTGCTATCGAACATGTTTAGGTATCATTAGAATGAGTTTTTCCAAGTGAGTGAGTTTGACCCTTATAATAGTCTTTAGCCGTCTTACCCATCCCTTTGTTTTGTTCTGTGCTGGTTTGAGGTCTGATCTAAATAAACAAATGACATTTGGATTTGGATGAGTATGTGTGCGTGTGTGTGTGTGTGTCTAGAAAAATGGCCATAAGTCATGCAAACTTGTTGGTAGGCCAAATATGGGTTAAACAACAAAGAATGTGTGTTCCTTTTTCTGGATTGCCTACTTTTGCTGTTCACCAACCTTTAAACTAGATTAATCTTGTTTTGCAGAGTTGTGCTATTCCCCACTCACCAATGTTGCCACATTGAGAGGTTTGCGAACAAAATTTAATTTGTTTGGATACAGTGAGGAGCTTACAATTGTGTACGTACTATTGCTCTATCACACCCGATTAACCGAAGCAGAGTATTTAATATTTGTTGGTCCGGGCGAGTAACAGTTTGTTGATCATTCTCTTAGTGTTATGGTCATTTTGGTCTACAGCAGTTTGCATAACAGATCAGCCTAAATTCGAATTTCTATAAGCGCTCTTTGACAACAAGGACTTCGCCCGCTGCGATATTCAACTTAGTTTTATTGTAATGCACTAAGCTACTTTAGTGTCCATTCTAGTCCATTTACGCAAGATCAACCGTCACTTAAGCTGTAGTAACATGTGGGAAACTCAAGTACGTCGTAAAACACAATCCCCGAAAGCAATCGGCTTATTTAACTAAAGCCGAAGCCCACAGTAATGTAATATTAAAATCCGTACTCCCAAACGGTTCATATAAGGTCCTAGGTCCTAGACACATAAGTACCTAACAGACTTATAATTTACCAAAATTTTCTGCTAATTGCTAGGTTATAATACGATGAATTTCTCCCACTGTGATTCCTATCCTTTTGATTTCCTATAATGATTACTGTACTGTGTATGGCTATGTGTAAATTGGAACAGTTTCGATTCCCCTTCCAGTCGACATTCTTCTATCATCGGCGAGAACATTCCTTCTTCTCTGGCAAACAGTAAAATTCTTTGGATGAAAAAAAGGACAACAAAGAGTGGTCGAACCATTGGGAGCGAATACTTTTGACAGTTTGATATTTGTTGCTGGTATTGTGCTCGAAACTAAACGATTTTCTGTTTAATTTAACTTTTAGCATTTCTTCCGAATGAGCTATTTTTGATGATTGTTGGTTGTCTTATTGAAAAACTTGTCAATCTTTGGATTCTTTTGTTCGAAGTCATCTCATCCCACCAACACCACTACAGCAACAATTAAACAACTACAAATCACATCATACACACGTGTACTATACAAACATTCCAATACAGATGAGTTTACTGGAAGTCAAAAAACATTTAATGGTTCCTTGAAATTGTGTCAATGTTGTTTAATGGAGCACTGGTATTATGACCTCGTAAAGTTCGCCGTAACACCAAGAAGGGGACGTGAATGCTTCAACCAATTTGTTATTTTTCTACGTCAGACGTATAGACGTATAATTATAAACAATTCCCGTTGATTGGACGTTTTAAAACAAAATGTAAAATACGATTTTTACTTAAAATTATCGCAAACATCCAGCAATTCTATCTTATATTTATGAGCTTCATTTTATCTTAGTTTAAGAGCGATGTATTCAAAAAACTAAGGAAAGACTATAAACTTATGGCGATTTCGATTCTGAGAAAAAATTCAAAATTTTTTCTGCCCTTTGCCCTAAAAATGCATTTTTGTGTTCGTTTGTGAAAAAAGTGCAACCCCACTTGAAGGTTTTCTGTTCGTTTCTGAGAATGTTGCACTCAAGAAGTGCAAAAATGTTGCATTTTCTCCCTCTCAGCGAGTCATAGGACGTCTTGGAAAACGTTTTTTTTTAAATACAGTCATAAAGCCAAAGATTCCGAAAAGATGCAAACCGCAGGTTTTTTAATGAATTGGGATTCGTCTAAAATCAAAAAGGGGAGCAGTAAACTAGTTAATATTTACCAAAGAATCATTAGTTATTAACCTTATTGAAGTACGCGTAATATTCGCAAAGTGACGGACGCAGAAGCTGCAGTGTTCGAGTCGGTAGAGTAGTAAGGCGATTCTCATATATTATTTTCTGAATATTAAACTTGAAAGCCATTTATTATAAAATTATAATGAAAAGCTTCATACTCCCTACGATTATAAGTATCGTTGTTGCCATAAAGTATGTTCTATTAGATTTTTTGAATATTCATGATTGCGTTGCTCGCTCCAGCAACTCAATTTTAGTGTTCTGCAATGAATGCATCAATTGTGCCTTTTAGAGAAAAACAATTGTTTAATAATGTAATTGTTAAGATTTTTGAGTTTAAACTCTTCATATTTGGTTATTTTATGCTCTTTTCAATTTGGTATTTGTTTGTTACTGTATATAGTCAAATACTTAAAGTTAATTAAACAAATGTGTTACTGCAACGCGTCAGTCATTACAGTGATGCAACTGACTTATATGTTAACACACGAACCTCAAATTGCCAGAAAATATATATCATGTCATTCGTCAAAATAAAAATTATAAATTTAAATTTTCCTACGAAATAGTAAAGTGGCAAATACCATAAAAGGGCGAATGAAGTGTGCTTGATGTTAATGTTTGCATATGTTTCATATATGAATGATAAAACTCGCATCAAAAATATTAATCGAAGCAATGAAACATATTCATCACTGTAATAAAACATGTTCTTCGCAGGGTAGAAAGTTTTCCGGGTAATGAAATCATTTTCATTGCGGCGATGTATCTTTGCATACGCATTTATACCAAAATTGTACAAAATACATATACAAAGTTATATGTTCCCAAATGCAGAAAGAATTTAAAACAATTTATAAATCTATTGGAACCACTTTTCAACACAATATTTTGCACACGAAAAAAGACAATTTTTAACAAAAGTTCACTCTAGTTGCTTTGGTCAGGAATATATTACATAATGTACAAAGATTTTTTAAATTTTGAACTTTAATATCTCCTGTCGTTTTATATCTTGAAAGAGGCCTTTTTATTATCTGATCAATGCAAATTCTTACCAAAACACTGTGATGTATATTAAATTTATCTTATATGTCAGAGTTTTCAATGACATAAATATATATATATATATATATATATCATTTCGATGTGATACTAAATGCCAGAAATACGCCCGATTAATATTCGAGACATGTACGTTATAATTTAAACTAAAACTTTTGTACGAAATTGACGCCAAATATTTCACCTCAGTATGTACCACAAAGCGGTCAAAGTTCAACATGAGTATGTCGTCGCTAAACAAACAAGTGACAATGTCCTTTAACAAAAATCCCTTATAGATTTAGAGATGATTGGTGTAAAATTAGGTAAGTTCCATAGAATTTAGTTAGTATTCTATTTGCCAAATATTGAATTTCGTAATACATTGAATTCACATAAGAACATTTCTACAGTTTTTCCTCTTCTGTGATGCAAAATTGACATACAAAATCGAGAAAAGTTATAATTCAAGCGGGAATTCGCGCGAAATTTATATATTTTTCCCGCTTTCCGCGGAAATGTGAAATTCCTGGAATGTGCATTCCCTAATCGTATCAGATAATACCTGCTAAAGTTTAGTTCAACAGTTTTACAGTTTAAGCAAAAAAGGATAAAAGGTAGTGCTGTTCTATGAGGAATGATGGTAACTTTTATTTAAGCATTTAATGCGTTATGAGTGCAGCAATAATGTAATTTGATAAAGCATTGAAATGAAAATTACAACTTCGAATTCAGTAGTGTTAATAAGTCATTTAAAGTAAATATGTGTTATTAAGAAATTTGTCCAAGTTATTCTCAAAAACAATTAATTCATTCTGGACATATTAATCGTTCCGAAGTTATCTTCACGTATATCTTAAAATCAAAAAAAAGGTAATTTCCTGGGATACACTTTTTAAATCTATCGATCTAGTTTTCCCTTCGTCCCCATCTATTATGGTTTATGAGATATCATGGGGCCATTTTCTTGTATGCCCACTTTGCTAAAAATTTATCGCGTTATGATACCGTATGAATCATTATTGTAGATATACAATACCAATTTTACGAAAATTTTGAATTAATTAATTAATTATTTTGAAGTACCTAGTACATGAAAAATATATTTGAGAGATAAAAAGAAATTATCATACTATTAATATATTGTTTTCCAATTTGATTGATATGATTTCTTTAAAAGAAAGCTCACTAATTGTTAAGAAAATTCAAGTGTTTTTTATTTAGTGTGAAGTACAATCGATACAATTAAGTTCTGAATAAAACGTCTTTCAAATGGCTTCCACGTCTTCTTTTGCAGGAACGAATTCGATGAACCCAATTTTCGAGCACTTTTTCCACTAAATCATGTCGTACGTCATGAATAGCTCGTTCAGCATTGACTTGTAAAGTTTGAAGATTTAAAGGTTTATCGCTAAAGGCCAATGACTTCAAATAACCCCACAACAAATAGTTTAATGGTGTTACATCACAACTTCTTGGAGGCCATTCAAGTCATAATTTATTGAAATAATCGAATCTCCAAACTTTTCTCGCACTAATTCGATTATTGCACGTGGTGTGTGGCACGAAGCCCCGTGTTGTTGGAATCAGATGTTGTCAAGATCAACTTCTGCCAATTTCGGCCATAAAAAGTTGGTTATCATCATCGATCTATACCGCTCTCCATTGACAGTAACGGTGTTACCAGCTTCATTTCGAGGAATTGAGGTCTTCAGATACACATGCCTGAGCGGCAGCAGTAGTTTCATTACTTCGAGCGGTTCTTTGTCTTATTGGCACTTGAACATTATGTAAAGAAAATGTACGCTCATAATTTGCAACAATTCGGCGAATAGCGATCACAGGTGGACGATTATTACGACCATAATATGGCAAAAGCGCACGAAAAGTTGTAATTGGAGAACGATTGGTTTGATAAAAAAAATTTAATAATTTATCACTCCACGATGAAATTGTAAACATTACTGAATATAATAAAATCCAGTACATAAGTTTCAGTCGGGTGAACCGACTTAATCACACCCTCACCTTAGGTCATCCATTGCGTGAGAGTTATGCTAAATAAAATACGCCGATACTCAAAAGTGACCGTATTCAATAGCAGATTCACGACGTTGCGCTAAATATTAAAGAATACCCAAATTAGTTAGTTTCCCTCCCAATATTTATATGCGAGGTACAAAAATGGGCATGGCAAGTTGTTGCCAACACTTTAATCAGTACTAAATTTTATTAGGATCAGTTATGATTTATTGGAGATATCGAGTCGGCAAACTACAAATACGCTCAACTTTTGTATGGGAGGTACTAAACTGGGCGTGGCACAATAGTCAGTTATGAATTACACACAGTAGCATTTAGCAAAATATTGTCTAGTACCGTATTTTAGTAAGATCGCTTGTAGTTTACGAGAGTTATCGTGTCGATCAACCGGTCATCCGCCCAACTTTTATATTGGAGGTACCAGAATGGATGTGGCAAAACAGCTCATTTTCTATAAGAGAGTAGAAATTGACTAAATACTGTCTTGTACAAAATTTCATAAAGATTAGTTCGGTTTTGCGAGACTTCTCGTGCCGAACACCCAGCTGGCCAAACAACTTTTGTATGGGAGGTACCACAATGGGAGTGGCAAAGTCGCTCTTGTTTTAATCGGTGATTGGCATTTGATAACGTGAAGCCTTATACCTAATTTCATTTAGGTCGGAAGGCGTTTCACGCGATTTATCGAATTGACAAACCGGACGAACACCTTGTTTGTATGGGAGGTACCAGAAGGAGTGTGACAATCTCGCCCATTTCCTCCAGTTAAGTAGGCATTTGCAGATTATTAACCGGTGTATGAGATGGAGCTAATCACATCTACCAGAAGAAAGTTTTGAAAGAAATATGATTTTGTACTAAATGTGTCCATTTGTATTGGAGGTGCCAGAATGGTCGTACTTTCAATCCCAAACTCAGTATTGACAAATAATAGTCACTGACAAAATTTCGCGGTGATCAATAAAGATTTACGGCAGTTATCGTGTTGAGCAACCAGCCAGCCAGACAGATAGACAGGCGGACATGGCTCAAACATCTTGAAAAGTCGTAAAACGAATTTCGTCGAAAGATACTAAGGGTCTAGTGTGGCTCCTTCTATGTGTTTAATTTTTTTTACGTATTAAATGATATATACCCCCATCCCTATGGGTGAGGGTATACAACTTACAAACCATGACATACTAGAAATGGCCGAAACGTCACTTAGATATCATATATAAGGGGCGTTTTTTTTCTTAACTTATACACGTTAACTCATACAAAATGAAAACCTGGACGTTAACATGTATAATTTTAGACGTTGAGAATAACCCCGATAAAAGTGTTACCAAGTTCGACTTAGTTGTATGAAAAATATGAAATGTATGTCGTTCCATTCCTTATATTTCCACGACGTTTCGAAAATTATGATGTAAATATAAGGGGTAGTTACTTTTTTTAACAAAATATTTAAAAAGTTGTATAAAATATTATTAATTTTTTCTTCTTCCACAAACAGAATTCTAAAACAATGCTGGAAAGAAGCAAAAACTAGAGCAAACCCAATAGGAAGTGAATTGAAGAAGAAAGTCGAGGAATAGCTCGATTCACAAATAGATACTTTCACCGATACTCTCCCATGACTCGATTCGCAAGAACGGCGTCGGTTCTGTCTGTTTGATGATCTTTGTATTCTTTTTAGGTACATTATTGACTTTCTAGTAACTTTGTGTACTTTGTATGTACTTTATGTACTGTTTGGTACACAGTTTAGTACCGTTATGTATTTTTTGGCACAGTTTACGTAGGTTTTACTACACTTAAAATATTTTTCGTAAAGTACTCCTGGTGTGTACATTTTGTAAATTGTTGACAAAATTTATATACTTCTGTTGTACTTTATGGTACATTTTCTGCACTTTTAAATGCATGGTATGGTAAAACAACGTTGTATGTAGTTTCTGGTACATCGTATGTACGTTTTATGTACTTTTCGTGCAAACTATGGAGAATAAATGACGACACCGATCCACGTTCATCACTTGGACCCATTTACCCTTACTTCTCATCTTGTTTGAGTCGAAAAAGTGCGTGCGAAAATGCATATAAGCAAATGCACGGGGCTTGCTCCGGGATGCGTGGGACTTTTGTTTCTTTTTCGCACGTTCTCTCGAGTCGTATATTTTTTATGACTCATGGCGATAAAGCAGGCTGTAGGTGTTCGGTTACGATGCCCGGTGTATTTTGAATTTCGGTGATACCCTAATGTAGCATTAAAGTACTGAACCATTGCAATCCAAATCTCGTGTTTGGAGATTTCGTTTACCCAAACATCTGTTTTGCAGTACAATAATTCAATGCTACTAAACAAATGATAGAATGCTGCCGCAATGTGAATGCAGTATAACCACCTCCTATATTACATTGAATTTTGTTTTGTGTTAGACTTTTAAATTAACGAATTGACAAATACAAAGGCAGAATTATCGGATGAAGCCAAGTTGATTATACTGAACGTCTATGCGTTTTTTCTGTAACAGTTGATGTTAACTTATATAGGTTACGAAAACAACGCCCCTATAGATGTAAGTAAAAGATAAAAATATTTGGAATTGGGTTGCTTAAATCAGTTTTATTATAAATAAATAAAGCTGCATTATCATAATAATAAACTCAAATCTTTTTCTTACAAACATATTTAACACAAAAACACCGGATTTTTATTGTTACCTCTCTTGCTCAGTTACTAGACACTCCTGATTAATCGGCTTTTCTAATTAAAAATTAAAAAACAATGAATTAGTTGATAACTATTTTCATAGTATCGTCCATTATATAGTACATTTCACGTAATAACAAACCCAATATATATTTTAATTTGGATTATGAAATTGTAAAGTATGCGTAAATACTTCACGTTGTAATTGAAAGGTTAAGTGCTGACTAATTGTAACATACTTAACCTGATCAACCATCCCGATTTTGGCGGGATTGTACCGCTTTTTGGTGTCTCATTTATTTGACATATTTAGTCTTATTTTATTTAGTCTAGTCTTATTAATATATGTATTCTTATTACATTTTGTATTTAAAACCAAAAATTTACCATTTATTACCAATTGCTCCCCGGTTTTTGGTCACAACCAGTTGGTCAGATTAAACATACTGCATGTTTAGTAGGGAGGAGTGAAATTTTTTTTTAACTACGGCTTAGACATACATACCTCTAAAAATTGGCTGTGCTAGCGTTAAACCAAAGGTGCAAAAGTTAGGAGGTGCCACCGACAACAAAAAGTTTTGAAGAAATTCAAAAAATCCAAAAAAATATCGAGTTTTTTCTTATACTAGTTAATGTTAAAGACTTTTCTCAACGCAACTTATTATTAAATTAAATGATTATTATCGCGCCAGAAGATGCCATCTTGTTTTTCTAATATCTAATTCCTAGTTTGACTGTACCTTTCCAACAATCGTCATTTTAATAAAAAAATAATAGAGCCATACCATGGCGGTTAAATACCTTATAATATTAGGATATATAAAGTAGTCCAGCAGCAGCATGCAATTTTTTAATCTCGCTTAAATTGGGGAACCACGTTACCACACGCAAGCAATATTTTAGGGGTTTGATTATCTCACATGTAGTAAGCATTTTATTGGTCTGTCATTACAAAAAAATAACAAATAAAAATCGAATACGTTAACGCTAAAAATCGAAAACAGTATCGTGAAGATAACTTCGGAGCAGAAAAATGAGTTCGGTTTTTGCCGCTCATGTTTTGCAGCTTATGTTCACGTATGTGCCACAAAGAAAAAAAAAATATTTCCCAAAAAGTGACGTATACAATAAAATGTGAAAATATTTTTAGGAAAAATAATTCGGAAAATTCTATCCATGATAATTTTACTCTAATCTAAGAATTGCAAGCACTACTACTGACAAAAATAGTGGACCACTTTTTTATACAAAATGTTGAAGCTTTAGAGTCAATTTCCCAAAAAAAATAAATAATAAACGTGAAGATAACTGTCGAATAACTATACATACATATGTATATATCTTTTGCGAAAGAGAAGTTACACAAGGAACGGAAAAGCTAATATTTGTTGTCATTGGTGCTGCGCTAACATATGGATTCATCACCGCAACTAAAGTGTGTTCATCAACTGAATTGCTGCAATGAATATTTTCATTACTGCTTTTATCTTTAATTTCTGATATGAATATGTTTCACTGCAGCGATATAAATTGGTATTGATATTTGATTCTTTGATTGTTGCAATGAATATGTCTCATTGCTGCAATGAACATGCTTCATTGATGCGACGAATATATTTCATTATTGAAACAAAGTTTAATTGCTGCCGTGAATGCTTTAATATTTGGATGACTATGTTTAACATATGGATTATATTTGTTTCTTTAGTACACCCATTGTTGAAAAGTCATTGTATTAGTAGAGCAATGAAATCATTGCGTTCATGCAATATCGTTGGTTCAGTTATACAACGAATCTATTATAGGTGGCGTGTGTAGTCGGAGTTGCAGTTTAAGAGTCGGAGTTGACGAGTCTGTGTTCAGAAAATATGCTATGAGTCTGACTTGCAATCGACTTTTTTCAGGCCGACGCCGTATTAACTAAATTACAAAAACTAAATGAAAAGCAAAATGAAAGTAGTTAAAGGAATGCAATACTATACGAAGAATGTTAGTTGTTAATTGGTTAGCTTGAAACGCACGACTCAAGTGAATACAATATTTTGGTTGCGATTCGAAATGGGGCTGATATCCCTTTTATGGTGATCATTAAACTGTAATCTGTTTCTCTATTTTGGCTCTACTTTTCGAGTCGTCACTTGTCAGAAAACTAATTTTAATTAAGTCTGGTATAGAGATATTAGCTTTGTTATGCTGCCAATAGGTTCAGAGAAAATGCATTGAACTTTGGAAAAAGCAAAATGATAAATTGGGCCACTCTAAATTTGAATATAGGCTTTCCACTGAATTCTGGTTATATCTCAGAATTTTACTAATGTGTATTTTGTTTTGTTTGATTAGTGCGGAATAGAGAAATACATATATTTTACTGAAAAGATCTTACGAGGTTGCTATTTATATCTTGGGTCCTGGCAGTACTAGTGTGTAATGGTGTTGATTGGAAAGTTTGAAATTTTTTAGTATAAACATACATAGACCGTTTTCACTTACGATCACTATTTGTTGTGTTTACAGTGTGTTGAACTGGCAAAGCAAGACAGACATATACCATACCGTGAGATTGAGGCATCCTTGGGCATTAGTATGACAAGCATCAACAAGATATTGCATGTTCATTTGGCCGTGAAAATATTTGTTCTCATTGGATCCCACATAGTTTGACGAATGCTGAAAAAAGGCTCGTGTCGATTGGAGCAAAGAAATGTTGAAAAAATACAACCGCGGTAACTCAATACAGGGTATAACATCGTCACAGGTGACGACTCATGGATGTATGCATATGAGCCCGAAACTAAATAGCAATCGACCGTTTGGATCTTTCAAGACGAGCTAAATCCAACAATAGTTGTTCGAAGCAAATGATCCACTGCCATTAGTGAAACCTGAGACGGTAAATTCTGAGTGGTATGCCACCATCTCTTTACCAACAGTGTTCGAAGAAATAAAGAAAAACAACAAGAGAAGACGGATCATTTTGCATCAGGACAATGTGAGCTCTCACACATCAGCTGAAACAAGCTGCTATTTGAGGACTCAATATATCGAATTGATGGGTCATCCGCCGTACAGTCCTGATTTGGCTCACAATGATTTCGTTTTACTGCGTGGTCAACGTTTTTCGACGCCCGAAGCAGATGTTGAAGCGTTCAAAAACCATGTTTTGGAGGTGTCTCAAGCACCGTGGAAAAGTGCTTCGGTTTGAACGCATGCAAAATATATTGATAATATGAGAATATTTTGGAAAACAATGTAACTATTTCCAATGATAGTGATTTGTTTAATATTTATTTCATTTCATCTACAGAATTAAATTCTTATAGACTATATTCATTAAATCTTAATGCTAATTGTACAATTCAAACAATTTTAATTTAAAATTATCTTTATGTAAGTTAAAATGTAGGCTAGGAGAAACGTCATTACAAAGTTTTAAGCATCTTGTAATAGGTTCATTTAGCGCATAATTTGTTCTATGCACAGCCTCCCCAAAAATACGATTACTTCGCAAATTCCTTGGTGGATCATATAAACAAACTAGTTCACTTATTTCAGAACAATTTATATTACCCAAAAAAACGTTAAAAACAAACATTATACAAAAATAAGATCTACGATCATTTAGTAATTGTAACCCCAAATACTTCCTCCTTGCTACGTAAGCAACAGACTCAGGCCAACCTAATTGTTTAAAAAAATTTTAGTGAATAATTTCTGAATCTTTTCAATGCGATTAGAGTGTTTTATATAAAATGGGCTCCAGATGATCGAACAGTACTCCAATTTACTACGAACTAGTGAAACATAAGGGAATTTAAAGGTAGAAGGTTCAATAAATTCCTTAGAATTCCTTCTTACAAAACCTAACATGGAATAAGCTTTAGAAGTTATACAGTCAATATGGCTGGAAAATGTCAATTTAACATCAAAAATAACTCGTAAATCTTTAACTTCGACGTTACGTTTTACAGGGTTATCATTAATTACATAATTATACATGATAGGACTTAACGTACAGTACTACATTTGGATATATTTATTAACATTTCGTTTTCCAAAAACCATTTTGCAATTTTATTTACATCCCCTTGTATTTTCTCACAGTCACCCATATGCGAAACCGCAGAATAAAGTTTCATATCATCTGCAAAAAGTAAACACTTTGACAATTTTAAAACGTTAGGCAAATCATTAATAAAAATTATAATAATTATAATTATTGCTGGACCCGAAACATAAATAGCAACCCTCTACTATATGCATCTTTCACCATGTTTAATGTTTTGGCACCGACTTTGCAACATAGAATATTGAAATTCCAATATTGAATTCAAAGTTTTTATAGATCAGTAAATGCTAAACCTTCCAGTATTGTTATCAGTTCTGACCATGATGTTTTTTTTGTGGAAAAGCGAAGATCTTCCATTTAATGTTTTTTTTAGAAGAAAACTAACACGGGGTTTTAAGGAATTTTTTTTTTATAATTTAATAAAGCGATTAATTTGTGTATTCTTGTGAATTTTTATTATTGATTTGTGGAGTTGAAATAGCAGCCAGAGAGTTGTAGTGTACTTGTCCTGCGAAATGCTGTTGGTTGATATTTACTTTGAAATGGAAAATACATTGAATGCTGTGGACTTGGAAATAAAAAATTTCTATAATGGGATGGGATGGACCATTCTTCAACTGGGTTCATTTTTGAGTTATGGAACGAAAACCGAGAAGTTCAATATGAAAATTAAAGAAAATAATTCAGTTGGTGCCGGTTCTACGGCAATACCCTGGGGAAATCAGAGGAGTAACGCATGTTTCTCATTTATACGACTTTTAATTTTCTTTTGTGTTATCAGTTTGATTATGTCGCATTCTAACTTGTTGTGTTTTGTAAGGTTGAATTGTAAGGACAATTATTCGTACGTTATTCGTTAATTTTTATGCTCTGCTTACTTGAATTTTGAATTTGAAACCCTTTGATTTATCGAATTATTCGTTATAATTTGCCTCGACTGACCGCACATTTGCCTACCGAATAACCGTTAAAACCACGCACAAGCGTTTTTAGTTTAATCTTTTTTGAGATATTACGGTACAACCAACTTTCTTTTCTTGATGCCGCTGTGTCTGCACTTTGGCACATTCACTTACATGGGTTCGGGGTTGTCTTTTGCAATTGCTGAGTTTCCAGTAGAGGTGTTTTAACGTTCATATTTCTTCGAATGGCACATCGACTGTTTCCTTTCTCGACCTTCTTTGGCACTTGATTCCTCGCTTCATGCACTTTAAACTTTGCCTTTGGACCAATTTCAAATATTCAAACTATCACAAAAGACACATTAACTCCCACAGGAATTTATGTTCCGCAATGACCCACTTCTAAATATAGGAAATTATTTCCAAAAGTTGTTTGATAAATAGTTATTTAATAAATAGTAATTTATTTCAACCAAAAATAAATCATTTATATTAATTTGTCGTAGTAACGCATTTCTCACGGTCGGTTGTAGTACAATAATAATCGATACCCTTCTCGCATACTCATCCTTTTTTCTTGCTAACCTCACAATCCTATGATCGCTAATTTTTTGGAATATTTATCACTTTTTTTCACAATTTAAAATTGTAATTGCTTCATCTAATGCGTCGAACCATTTTTCTTTTCGTGCATGCACTCTGGTTTAATTTTGAGTTTGATTTTAGAACACAGACTAACATAGATGACTTTTTGTGTGGTCCTGATAAGGGATACGATCGTCCATATCCATTGATTCTATAAAGTACTGTTGGGAATTACAAGCTCTCCGTTGTTGAAAATCAATTCAAGTCATCAATAAAAAAATCTTCAGAATTTGTCAAAGTATACAACTAAATCTGCATTTCTGCTACCAGTGAATCACCCCAATTAATCATAAAGTGCTTAGAAAACCTTTAGATTTACCACTCAATGTATCAGTCAATAGTTAGTGTGCGCGGCTAGTACACTTCAGATCGTGGGTTTGATCCCTGCTCTAACCATCTTAGATTTCTATCTTTCGACGGTCAGCTCACTTAGTGATGGCGACACTGTCGAGTACTAAGCCACGAAAAAAGGTTATCGAACTACTGTTCTGAACCGGTGTAATACGATGAGTGTAAAACTCACTGATTGGGAGAAGCTCTCCCCAATCCCTTCTTGGGATTTAATGGGAAACCGTTTTCTTATACATAGTCATGTCGGCTTTTTCTACTGTACCACAAGAATGTGTTGGATAAAAGCAATGAACACAAGAACTACAGTTCCGGGTACGATTTCACATCCCTTTGCATAGTATGTAGTCCAGCGACATACAGAACAGAGAGAATAGAATGGCAAGGCTTTATTGGCCTTACAAGTAATCCACTGCGAAATCTTTGGGTAAATAGTGCATGTCTCTCCGATATCTGTAATGTAAATTTGACATCAAGGTGTTGGGGCATGACTGCAACAAAAGTACTAACTGCATATATTAAAGAAAATCAGGGATGCATACGACACTACATTCCATCTTATCGGTTTAATTCAAAATAATGCAGTGTTTGACAATATCAATTCGAATTCGATTAGGTTTTTTCTCTTTCAGTTTTGAGTTGATCCTTTTTTGTCAATGGTTTAACACATCAAATGTTATGTCGCGTCCTTTTATTGTTTCCAATGCAAAAATAGCAACAACAAATGCATTTATACCATGGCGGTTGTTGTCTATTCGAGCAACATATTATTATGGGGTTGGTTGGTGTCGTCATTGCTTTCGTCGTTGTGCTCAATGAACTGTAAGCAATAAATAAAGAATTACACGATTACGTATGCACGAGGATTGTATGAAACAGCTAAGCTTTATTGCGGATTTTATTATGCGGACCTGTACTTTTTTGTTGACTTTTATTGTTTGTATACATTGAACAGAACCATCCTACAAAACAAAACAAAAAATTCAGGTTTTGTTGCCTAGATGTATGTGGTACAACAACAACCCTACAGACGGAAAAAATCAGTCAGCTTGGAGTTATATAATAAAAATCATTTTTTAAAGTGAAACCCGCATTGTGTACACGCTGAAATATATCAGCCCAGCAACATATTGCAGGAATCATGTACATGTTTGCAAGCGTTGTGTTCGTGAATTGAAGATCTGATGCGTTAAGTTTCTTTATCGTCTGTCACGTTTTTGTTTTCAGCAGTTTTCAATAAACAAATACACATTTGGGTCAAAAATAAATGTAATATAACCTTTTAATTTTTGTGTCCCAAACATGTGATATTGAATAGCAAACACTATGTGCTTGGACACAAGAATTCTGTATTTGCAAAATAAGACAAATTTCTCCATTTGTTAGCAGTCGCCCATCTCATGGGCAGTTTTGTTATACTCGTCCGTATGCACTGTGAATTTCCAATCATTCTTTACCTTCCTTTTCATTTCAGTATGTTTAGTGTCATTTCCCGAAATCACTACATATATGATATTCAATTATCATATTTGGTTTCAAATACAATTTAATCATGCTAATTGCCTGCCAGAATTTTGACAGTGATTATGTTATGAGCTGCACTAACAACAATGAAATTGATATTTGTTTGAGGGTGCTTTTGGGCTGGATTGAAACTTCTGAAATAGATTTGTAATTTGCTACTATTGAGCGCTTCCATCAAAGTATGTCCTTATAATTATCAGACCAACCTCGTAATTGCTCGTATGTATGCGTATAGTTGTGCTTATGCGGATATGAATTTATATACGTGTTGTATTTTAGAAACGACGAAAGCAACAACAACAATAGTGATGACATTAGCTACAACAAAAACAATAATAATATTGTAACCATTTTGTTATGTGGCAAACATACATTCATTCTCAACCACGCACCCATGATATGACTGCCATTTTGCATGTTCATGACAAAATACACACGCACACGCTGCCAGTACATCGAATGGTTTATGAATGGGTTTGTGTGCAAGATACATACCCAACAAACCAAATGTTCAGAACTTTGTCAGAAATCTGTCGGAAGGTCTGAAAATATTCGGAATCCTGGTCCGAATTCTGAACGACACATCTCCTGAAACTAATAATTAGTTGACACTTCGTTCCGAATTCTGGCCTGTAGTCGAGGGAAATCCTCAAGGGAGATTCGATGTGTCGCAGCGAATTGCAAGTGCATTGTGACCTAGTGCATTAATAAATTCTGATTTTCTTACCGAAATATCAAAACGACATCTGGCCTATCCCATCATACACATCTAAGATAATTTATAATATCCGGCATAGACAGAATATCGGCAGAACATCGTGATCGTCAGTGGTGCAATAGTTAGCGTGCGCGGGTCTTGCACATGAGAACGTGTGTTCGATCCCTACTGAGACCAACCTGCATTTCTTTCGACGACGGTCTCAACTCGCTTAGTGATAGCGACATTAGCGAGCACTTAGCCATGAAAAGGCTTCTCAAAATATCGTTCGAAACCTGTTTAAACGAGTAGGTCCCATTCAGTAAGTGTACAAGTAGAACGCGCAAAGTTCACTGATTATGAGAAGCGTTCCCTAGTCCCTTCATGGGATTGTATTGGGAAACCATTCATTCATTTCATAGTCGGAATATTTGGTTTGCTGGGTAGACTCTTCGGGTAATACAACTTTATTGTTCAATGTTTGAGTCTATTGGGTTAAGCCGAAAACATTTTGTTTTAATTTTTTTCTACTCCTGCTGTTTCCACACAGGGGTTTCTTTTCCCTCACTTGTTCATATTCCGGGAGATTGGGTATTTTTTTTTTTTGATAATTTTCCGTCATGAAGGGAACTTTAGGCGCTATGTATAAATTTTAGATTAATATTTTTCAAAACGTGATGATTTAACCGACCTTTCGTATTATATCCATAATTAAAATGTTCGAGCTTAGTTGTTTTTAGATCCTCGTTATGTTTAAAGTTGTAGTTTCCTTTAAGGCTGTAAGAGATCTTGTTTTCTCCGGTTAGTGAAAAAAATGCAAATGCCGCGGGTGGGATTCGAACTCACATTCGCTGGACGATCGTTTCGATGTTTCGTTCGATGGTCGTTTTGTCCAAATAACATTTTTATTTTTTTTTTTAATTTTAATATTTTTGTTTAACTGATAGATTTTTTATTATTGTAAAATAAATTATAAAATGAGATCTACTTGGTTCAAACAGAAACAATTTTAATATGATCAATCGAAATGGAATTTTACAGTATATTTACAATCGGTCCCGTCGAAGGAAATATCCTTTGTATTTCAACAAAAATCAGACATGTTCTAAATAAACTTTCTCATATGTACACTGTGAATATTTGTAGTCTTCCACCACTTCTTTCAAACACATATTGGAAATCCTCTATAGACAAATTTTATCTTTCCGCAGTTTGTCATTTACCTGCCTTCAAATCGGGTTTCTGGAGCGTCATTGCATTAATATTAGCACCACTGTCACCTTCAGCTCCTTCAATAATGTCCGTAAACGTGTCTGCAATTAAATGCCTACACATATGAATGAGTTCAATAGAAATGACTTCGGTAGATAGGAAATTAATACTTGAAAAAAAAAATACAAATCCTGTATCAGCGTAATATTGGTTTCGTCTCTCCGAATGCGGGGTGTCATGCAGTCAGGGGTATTTGTGTGTTCATGGGCGCTTCAGTGTGTATTAGGCCTTTGGCCCAGTTCTTGCCGTGCTACTGTGTGCAATGGCTTGACTGACCTCACATTCCCTACACTCATGATCGAACAGCGCGTATGATCATGCAATGATCTGCCGAATTCTAAACGGCCAAACGTAACCAGATAACATAATTCAACCGAAGGTGTATTTAAAATGTATTTCAAAATATCGGGAAAACAAATGTAACATCTAACATATTTCCAGTTTGTGCTGAACTGAAAATGATCCCCAAACTAAAATTGAGTTCATAGTTGAGTTAGCAATAAATAAAAAAGATTTTCCATTACATCTTTTGAGGGGACTGGGGAAAACTTCTCACAACCAGTGAGCTGTACTCTTTCTCATTTTACACTAACTAATTGGGACCTACAGTCTAACACCGGAAATTTGAGGTAGTCAATGCATGAATCGAACTCATGTTCCTATCGACAAGGGGCGCGCACACTACCATTGTACCATTGACGGCCTTTTAAGTGCATGTATCGAATGGTTTTAAGTGCATCTGCAATAGTTTAAAGATAAATTGGAAATAATATTGGAATATTCAGGGTTGAAACATGTGTAACTAATTTAAGAACCTATTTTCTTAACTGGACCAAAATTGCAAAGAAAATGTCCATATGCTGGTGTGACAATTTCGAGTGCTTACCTTGCTAATTCTCAAATAGAACATAAAGTGCACCAAATAAGTCCACAAAGCGTACAAAAAAATTAGTAGTGTACTATAAAGTACATAAGGTGTACCAAAAGGTACATACGTTGAACCAAAAAAGGAGATAGAGAGAGCCAAGTTTCGGATCCATATGTCAAGACAGGTAAAATGAGAGTCTGATATAGCTGGACTTTTGTCCGTCGAGAGAGGGCTTTGTTCCTAAACTGCTTGCTGAGCTCAAAATAGCACCTATTTGCAAGCACAATTCTCCTATCTATCTCCAAGGTAGACAAATTCATCTACCACTTCAAAATTAAATCGGTTGTCAAAGTTCAAGTGCGGACCAAGTGGAGAGGTTTCTCTAGTCGTTGACACCATCAATTTTGTCTTGCCCTCATTAACAGAAACACCCACCTTCGCTGATTCCCTTTCGATTCTTGAAAATAATGCAGTAACCTCTCGCAAATTTTGCCCAATTTTGTGTTAATGGTCTTGTTCGTATTTAATTTTCGTGATCATGGTCTGTTAATGGTCTTGTTCGTATTTACTGCAGCCTTTCTCATTATTATCTCAATTAAGATGTTGAAGAGATTGCACGAAAGTGTGTCGCCTTCTCTAAGTCCTCGCTTGGTACAGAATGGTTCAGTGAAGTCTTTCCCCACTTTCACTGCTGATTTGGTGTCGGTCAGCATCATTCTACAGAGGCGGATCAGTTTTGCCGGAATACCAAGTTCAGACATAGCTTCGCACAGTTTTCCCCGTATGGGGCTATCGAAAGCAGCTTTCCAATCGACGAAATGGTGGTATGTATCGATTTGTTTTTCGCGGGTCTTTTCCAGGATCTGGCGAAGCGTGAATATTTGGTCAGTCGTGGACTTGTCCGGTCTAAAACCACACTAATAAGGCCCAATCAGGTTTTCAATAATACCTTAAAACCTTATACGCGATGGATAAAAGACTGATATCGCGATAGTCGGAACAGACACACGGATCACCCATTTTGAATACAGGACATAATACACTGAGACTCCAATAGTCGGACATAGATTCATAGATTGATGCATGTGGGCTAGCAGTTCACCTTTTGTACACCTAGGTAAAAGCTGTTCACTATTTGGTACAATTGATGTGCTTTTTTTTTGTTAACTTTTATGTACTTTTAGGTACATTTGTGAACTCTTTGGTTAAATTGTTATACTGTTGTTTGGTACTATTTGTGTACTTTTTATTTGCGCTTTTTGAGAAATTTTCCTTATTTATGGGTACTATTTCATCAAGCTAAATAGAAACGAAAGCTCAAATGCATTGAGAATTCTTTAATACGCAATTGCTCGAAAATTATCGCAAGTACCTAAATACAAGACAAATTCGCGAAACTTCTTTGGTTTTTTTCTACATAATGCTATGCATGATTCAAAAGTTGTCCTTGTATTACAAATTCCCTCGAATGCTAGCAAACTTTTCCCGGGGTTACGAGATTGCTCAATGTGTGAAGTTCCCAACAATTCGCGAAGGAAACCCCTGCATACCAGTATCATCGTCTGTAATGTTACATTCATCGTTGAAGACTTACGCCGCAAACGACAAGAACGCGGATAGAAACGAAATGTAGTAAATATCTGTCGACGATGGAATTGGTATTGATCAGGTATGAGCTTATGAAAGTGGTTGCCAGAATGGTAGTCATTAGTCCCTTTTGGTTTGAATGCCAATGTCTCGCAAAAGGATACAATTTTCAGTTTTTCTTTTTGGTTGAGCGAGCAATTGAACATTAATTGGCTAATCCGGTGTCTTTTGTTGTTATCATTTACATTGTTATTGTGGGTGTAGAGCAAGTTTCGTAGTTTGAAAGTAACGCCTGGATCTTATCAACTCATCCCGATAAATTTACAGGGAATTTGAACATTTGCAAAAATCATTGAATTTATATTCATTATAACGGTACAAAAATGGGATGGATACATATTTAAAGCCTACTCGCGAAGAACGTTGTAAGGGACAAAATCTAGATTACCCACAACAGACAAAAAATGTTTCAAACACTGTGGGCACTTAGTTCTTGTTTGCTTCTTTACGTTTTGGATTAGTTAACAGTTTTATTAATATTAGACAGAAAATTATATTCATTAAAACATTTAAATGGTAAGGAAATTTAATTTTTATAGTTTTCAGGCTGAAATATCGACTTCGATACAGAAATAAATGGGAAATAACACATTTTACTTACAACGTTTTTTCACTTCGAAACACATTCAAAATGTCGGAAACTGATTTTCTTTCCTCAGTTTTATAGTTAAATAATTAGGGATAATTTGAACGGAAATCCACGAATTCTAAGCAATATTTGCTATTGTTCTCACAATGCATGGCTTCTCTTGCGCAACTAGATCATTCAAAATAATTTTCTATAGCACTCTTCTAAGCGTTTCTGCATTAACTTTTTTACCATAACAGTTTTTAACAGCTGCAACAAGTTTTACACGGATCCGTTTGTATTTCACTTTATTCTTTTTTACTGTCGCATGATTTTCGTCATTGTATCGCTTAATTAGGTCAGTGGCTGTAGACTTACTTTCGCTTACGATATTAGCAATTTCGCGTTCGGTCTCCAAATCTCGTACTAATAACGATTAATCGTTCTTCCAACGTAGACTGCCGAATTATAAAAATATTAAAAAAATCCAATGAGTGTTCGAACTCACGGGCGATGTGTTAACACCTTTTTGCTACACGGTACGTGTTCGATTTCTATGAACACATTCGTAAATGTTACATTGGAAAATAAAAAACAGCGTTCAATCATATCATGACGTTACAGTTAAATAATATTAATACTTAAAATTATTTAAAGACCCAGTGCAAGCACATGTGTCATTATTTTCTTGCTCAATACTTTTTGTTTTATTCCCACAAAAGTCAAAGAATGCAAAGCAACAGACACTTGTACATACATACATACATTGTTATATTCGTACGATATAACCGAAGATCAACATAAAACATTTTTTTAATATTACTCCAAATTAATACTCCAAATTAAAACACTTAAATCTCGGCTCGCCGATATCGGATCGCCTTAATTTTTGGCCTAAACTCTTCGTCGAAACCCGCACTAGCTTTTTAATCCAAAAATTAATAAAATCGGCTATGAACTTCCGGAGAAAATCGCGTGGGAAAATTATATGAAAATCGCCCAATAATCACTTTCAATACCGACTGCCAAGCAGCGAACCATAGAGTAAATAGGGGTAGAGAAAATCTTTCACTCACCAAATTTCTGACATTTGTCCTCGTGTGATGTATACGTTTGATGTTGAAAAGAATTGCTTTACTAATACCAGATAGAGGCAATGGTTCAAAACAACGAACAAAATAACAACAACGGCATTTCGTTTTGTGTGTTAAAATTAATGTGTTAAATACAACACAAATGTATGCTAACAATAACAGTCAATAAAAAAGTTTAAAACACATTTAAATTTCACAGTTTTTCACCAAAATGGCATGACAAATTAAAGCAAGAAGATATTGTAATTCCACCTGGTGTATATCACTTTTCGTCAAACATCTCTCTATCACACCGACCGCATCACGAAGAGTGTGAAAGAAAACGTCAGATGAGACAAATGGCGGCTCTACTTCATATTTACTCTATGCAGCGAACAAACAAACGATGATTTACTCTTACAAACCTAACACTTGTGTATGTATTAAATTTATAGTTTACTGCCCTAGAGGCGCGCGTATAGATGTTAACACATCAAAAAAATTTGTCGTCTGACAACGGCTTGAGATGAGCTGATGAATTCTCATTCCCAAAATTATAAGTGATGCCCAAATGTAAATCCAAATTCATTTTTGTTACTACTTGCTTAGCCCGACTTTCAGTGTGAGTATATTCCATTCTCACTGTATCTCAGGCCCCCTTGTTACCATTCCACCGGTGCGTATTAGGTAATAAGGCAACATCAACATCCAACATTGTTGCTGAAAATTAATTTGTTTACCTGCCTAGAGTTTGTTTGGCAGCTCTAGCACTAGGATCGGATGCGGTGGTCAAATGAATCTCTCGTTTTAAATTTCAAACATTATAGAATCGTCGACAAATTCAAAGGTGGAGCATCGCTCCTCTATAACGAAATCCAACTTTATGAATGTTACCTGGAATATGAGAGCTCTCTCCGAAAATTCGGGAGTCGAGCATGTTAAACGGGGTATGTACTCCGAACGTGTGGACACCCTAGGCAGAACCTATTTGTCGTCTGGTCACTGACTTATATACTCCGGCAGCTATACGCAACGTATAAACGGAGCTGCCTTCTTCTGGGAATGCTCCAATATCATGCAGAGCTGCATATATCTGTTCGGACCGTCATTACGAGCTGCAATTCGACATTGCCCAGGTTTCTGTGACACAGGCGTAAGCACCTGCTGGGCCTGACGAGGATGATGATGGGGATGATTTCTATAGCTAACTGGAAATAAAAATCAGATTTACAAGTGAATCATAAGACCAATTCTATCATATGCAATTCCAATATAAGGTATAAAGCAGACAAATGCCACACAAGTAAGATGCAAATTAGCCAAAAGAAATGCTCGAAAATAATAAATAATAAACATTGGAGATATTCGAGAAGGTTATTCCACAAAGGAACAGGATAACAAATGTTTATAGATTTCATCGATAGGGTAAATACTAATTTGTTCGCCAAGGTAGAGAGGTCGTCTTATTTTAGGATAGGGTAAAAACACACGCACAATACAGACAAGTCCAAATCATATCCTAAATACGAGGAAAATACAACTGCATATGAGGAAATCTTGCTCTACCGTCCAACGACAACCAATTTTCCTCAAGTTTCATTAATTTTTATCGCGTTGCAGTTCACTTTTTTCTGTGTGATTGTAATATACAGAGTTCAAAGTATTTTGGTCAAGTGTAGTTACAGTGTTCCTTGCGAACATGCTTAGTTGTATGTTTGTGTTAAAGAAAATCCGATATGATGTTTTGCGGATTAAAAATTGTCGATTTTCAAAACGACAAATGTCGATGCAGAAAGGAAAGGAATGGAATGCACCAGCAGTGGAGAACAACTCCAGCACATAAAGCAACAATAATCCCAACACCGTTTTGAGATCTCCACCATGTCATATATAAACACATTTCCACCCTTAACCTTTTGCGCCATGTGTATCCAACCTATCCCTTAGTTACCGCGTCAATATGAACTGGACACAAACAAAAAGACGCACGAATGTGTTTATAGGGAATCCAATAGCAGGATAGATGAATGGAGGGAACGGTTGGCTACATTAGATAGATGGCTTACATTGATGGCATTGTTGTTCTTCTAATTGGATACCTTTTCGTAACAAGCTGAACGGCAGCAGCAGAAAATACTGGGACAAAAGACAAAGAACCCTGAATAAAAGAAGTAGGAGAACTTTCCACGGCTTCCCCGGAAATATTCAGCTTCGTGAAGATGCGGACTGTTGTGTTCTGTTACAGTCCTGCCATTGTTTTTGTTGTTCCCAATTAAGGTGAACACGACATTTTTGCGATCCAATGAATTTGAAACAAGATAAAGGACAACAGAAATCCTTTCTGATTTTTAAGCAGCAACAGCAATGACCATGTCATGAAATGATGGGAATTGGACTCGACATAGGCATTTCTTGTAGCTCACTTTTCATGGCAAGCCTCGTAAATAACCAACTAGAACAGCAACTGCAACAGGACCTACTAAATGGACGACGTCTCCTCTCTAAGATGCTGCTAAATACCAACACATAAACATACGTCTATATATTGTATTCCAGTGTAGTAGTACGGATATTTTATTTCCTTTCTCTGTCATATTCTTTTTGAAATGATAACAATGCGGCGCGGCGCACTGTGTCGTCATTTCACATGAATGTTGGCCAAAGAAGTCTCGGTATGTCGTTGAGTAATATAGATTATTATTATTATATTATTAGGCGACAAAGACAATGTAGGCCAGGCCCAATGCTCCCGCATAAAATAAAATATTATGTCATTATTCTTATGAAGATATAGAGGAGGGCGGCATCAAAAATCGCCCACAACAAAATCGCAAACAAAAAATTAAAAATAATCCAAATTCAAAATCGCTCAAGATATAGGAAAAATCAACCAAAAAGAAAATATAAATTTTGAGCGAAAATTAATGAAAAATGGCCCACGTGAAAATTGCAAAATCGGCCGAAATATTTCATATGAATATTCGCCAATTTCCTATTTAAGAAAAAAAAAAATAATTATACTTACCGAAAATCGCGTACTTTTGTTGCTACAGAAACCGATTTCTGGTGCAAATATTCCATAATTTTATTTTCAATATTTTGAATTCATGTGCTTACATGGCAGTAGTTATTGTGGAAGTCTCAAATTATTCTTCACCTTGTACTTATATGTCCGAGTCTATATGTCTTCGTTCGGTTCTAATTGCGTGCAAGTGCAATTTTTGGGTAAGCCATTCTATTGAGGAAGGTGATTGGTGTTAAAGCACCCTTCTCCAAACTGTTTGATTAAGCACCGCAAGTGAAAATATTAAAAAAACTTGTGCCTTATTTATAAAATCTCAATGTATTTACTAGTAAATCAGTTTTAAAAACACGTGAAAAATTGTTTTTTGATTTACTAATAACCACATTGAGAATATTTTTAAAAAAAATTTCAATTGTTGATTATCAGTTCCTTATTATTTCAAGTACGTGTCGTTGTAAGCGCTACAGGCGAAAATTTCCAATATGTTTATTAGAAACGCAAATAATCGCGCGATTATTTTAAAATAATTTTCAATGTGTTGATAATAATTTTCATTTTTCAAGTGTCGTAGTAAGCGCCGCATGAGGAAATTTTTAAAAATATTTAGAAGTAGGCGTTTTTATATTTTGAATAGAAACTGTAGAATTAAGCGCTGAATGCGAATGTGTTTCCAAAAATCACAAGATATTTTTCAAAAAAAATTTCAATTTGTTGTTAGTGTTTTCATTTAATTAAGCTCATTACGCGAATTTTTTTTATATATTTTTCAATTTGTTGATTATCAGTTTCATTCAATTGCTAAGTATCGCTATAAGCACAGCACGCGAAAATTTCGTTAAAATAATATTCAAGGTTTTGACAATTATTTTCGCCCAAAAAAGGACAAATACGATTCAAATTTATCCGGGAAATTTTTGGGCCACTTTAAATTTTTTTCTTTTTGGCCAATTTTTGTTTGGGCAAGTTTTCCTGCATCCATAGGGGAGAGCTTCTCACAGTCAATGAGCTGTGCCCTCTATTGTTTTTCACACATTGATAAGGACATACAGTTTTGCACCGGTTCCGAACGGTTTGTTTGATAAGCTTTTCATGATGAGGTGACCGTCGTGATAGAAGTACATATAAGACGGTCTGTCAATAGAACCCAAGTTCTAATTTACGAGAGCTGCGCACAGTAACCATTGCAATAACGACGGCCGCATTAGACATAGTTTTTTGATAAACAGTCATAGAGAAACATTTCTGAGTTTGAGGTAAGGATAAGCGAATTCAGAATGCCTTTCTAAAAATCAGGAACCGTAATGATTATAAGTAATATTACACAAATTGGATTTTATTAATTATTGTTTGAGTTATATATTTTGCTTACAAAATAATCATTGCGTTTTCAGTTATACTAATTACTCCAAAAATATTGATTTTATATTGTATGTTGCGCTTGTATCGCTTTCTAGTGTATACTCACTGATTAGGACCTTCAATTTTTCATCGGTTCCGAACGGTATTATGAGAAGCTTTTTCATGCATAAGTACTCGATAGATAGTGTCGACAGAAATGTAAGGCTGTCAGAACAGGAATCAAACCCCGCACCAACGCCATTTCACTGATGATTATACTGACGATTATATAACTTCTATTATAGTTTGTGGAATAAGGGGTTTTAGCTTTGTCATGGCTAAGTACTCGATTGTGTCGTTAAGGTGGTCGCAGTAGGGATCGAACCTACGTCCTCATGCACAAGAGTCGCGCACACTACATATACATATATAATTGTAGAAAATACAAGTATACTACATATACATATATAATTGTATTAATGATAATAGCCCTGGAACATATTCATTGCAACAGTAAAAGAGGTTCATTGCAACAACGAAAAATATTCAGTGCAGCAAGAAACATATTCACTACCGTAATGAACATATTTATCGCAGGAACACAAAATATCATCGCAACAACGAAATGAACGTTATCGGACTTCAGATGACAGTATTAGTTGGGGTTATTGCGACTTTTCTGAATTATGGCCCGTCCTTTAACTGTTGAGTGGCATACAAATTAGTCGTACTCGACCACAGAAGTGTTGAAGTCAGGCATTTATATTTTTCTTTCTCTGACGGCCATATTGCATAACCTTTAAATAAAAAGTTTACAGGCGACATTTTAAACCAAGTTGGAAATTTGTAGCCCTAACCACCTTTTTTTTTGTAATGAATATTTATTTAAAAACAGTTTTTTCCCGTACATACTAAAATAATCAAAAGTATAACTAAAAATTTTCTTTCAAACTTAAAACTGGTCTCTTATCGAGCTCTCTGTTCATTCATTAATGTGATTTAAACTTCCTTTTCAGAAAAAATTATATATATATTGTATAAGCAAACATATTGTTACGCATTTCCTTATTCGTCCTTTTTGCGTTGTTTTATTCCCAATAATAAAACAAGGTTCGTTTTAAATTACGATAATTACAACGGTTTCACTTCCTTTTATTTTACTTATATAGTACAACAGTTTACTTTATTTATAACACTTTAACAAGTCTTATATTTTACTATCGATTCGCGTTGATCACTTTACGGGGTTTAATCACAAACTGAACTCTCCACTCCAAAGACCTCCGCTATTTATACCAACTCACCATACTCAAATGAGGGTATATCTAGCGAATTCAAGAGCCTTCTAGATGTAGTTGTTTTTGCTTATCTTTGTAGAACAATCTCGAATGGCGGAGATTTATCTTTACTGAGGTGAATTCATGCTACTGGTTTAGCGAGCTGGTACGTTGTTACAATGCATACTTTCAGGCGCAGCACTAACCGCCTGTTATTTACATACTGTTAGTAGAGTCATTAACAGCACGCGAAAGCTTTTACTTATTCGTAACAATATATAATAGTGATTTTGTTGCAATGAAAAGTTTAAAAAACATTGCGTAGATTATGTACTACATACATATAAGATAAAAAGAGAAGCAAAAAAAGGAGGGGAGTTCCAAAATGGAATATATTATGGGGTCAGCCACCAGCATTTTCTTCTGGTGGATTGGCAAATGGATTTATCCCTTTTCGAAATGGAAATGTCAAATCTTTTGTTTTCAGCCGGTCACCTCGCTTAGTGACGGTGACGCTATCGAAATAATTTTTCACATTTTATTAATAAAACCTCAACAAGTTTCACGTCTGGACTTCATGAAGATCTGTCTTGTGATGCCAAATGCAGCCAAGTCTGACTATCAACGGCTGAGGTTTAATCTTTTTCAAATACGATATTGAAGGTTTGGAATCCTACGTGTGTTTTTTATTTCATTCTCACTATGATCTCGGGCTATTTTTCATATGAAAATTTTCCCAATTAATTTTGAAGATTTTTTTATGGAAAGTTGCCTAATATACACTATAATATATTTTAGAGCCATTTTTCATACTTTCATATGTCATTCTGGGCAATAATTTCATATTTTGACCGAACTTTAAAAATTGGGCGATTTTTCAAAAATTGTTAGGTAATTTTTCTTTTGGGCGATATTTCCTGCCGCCGGTTTCTACCTTCTGATTCCATAACTCTAGGAACACTTTTGATAGCCTTATATTCAAAAACCTCTCAGTCGTCCATGACGTAGCGCGTTCCTTAGTGGCTCAGCCTACAACAAGGCGGCGGCTAGAAGCAATTTTTTCGATGCCACCGATTTAAAAATTATGTTATCCACATGAAAATACCACATTCTATAATAGCTCGAGAGTCACAGATTCAGATCTCCTTTGCAACTATAGATTCAAATCGCATCTTGTATTTGATGGAAATAGTTGACATTTTTGGAGTCTAGTTGTTTATAACGTTAATGCTTGAAATTATTTTTGAAACAAAAGCATGTTTTTCTATTATAAATCAGTGTATGTAACTCTAATACCATTTTTATGAATCTGTTGAATCTCTCACTGAGTATATAATTATTTTTCGGTCAAGAAGCGATTATCACTGTAGTCCGGAATGACAGCTGTGATTTGTACAAAAAATCATGCATAGCCGTGACCCAGTCCGTCGTGATTTTTTGTTTCGTAACTTTTATTAAAATACTCAAAAACTAAAGATTAAATCTTGATTTTTTTCAGTTACTCCAAAAATAATGATTACCCTTCGATATTTATTTATTGCCCAGAGGATAATAATTATTTTTCGATTTTTAAAAATGTCTTTGAAAACGCATTTTACGTTACTTTTGAGTTCTATATTTTGATCAGAGAACCAAAGTTATTCCTTGATTCTGTTCATTTATAAAACTCAGGTGCATAGCAAAAAAATATGAAATACTTACATTTCCATCCGAAACAAGTAAGAACGAAGTATTTTAAATCCTAATAAGTAGTTATGTACCCATCCCTGTCATCTCATGCGGCAACGTCTTTTCGACGTTACGAAAGTCTATACTCCTCGATTACCATACGCCTGTTATGCCCTACACATTTTGTTGTATAAGATAATGTAAAACCCTATCCCACTTTGTCTTTGTATTTAGGACTATTTGGATATAAAATACTATTGGATACTTCCTTTTTACTTGTATCACATGGACTTGCGAATATTTATAAATTTGTTGCCATGCCATTCAATTGGAATTATGAAATAAACAAAATTATAAAAGTCACGGAATAATTTTTACTTTCTGATCAAAATACGAAACCCAAAAGTAAACTTTATTTTGTCAGAAATATTGAAAAACTCACAACGTAATCATTGTTTTCTGAGAAATTCTAAGTAAAATTCAATAAAAAATATTATTATCGTCTGAACAGAACTAAATTTCGAATGACAATCATGGTGATAAAACATAATGATTACCTTCTAAGTAAAATATAAATATCGGGCAATAATTATTAAAAAGCAATTTTTGAATTTAATTAATATTCACATAAAAGCTGGGAATCACGAAGACAGAATAAAAATATATTTCTATTATTTAATAAAATGTATTCCATTAAAATGTTACCAGGGATTTTTTTTGTAAAACCAGCGTTAAAGCGGACAAAGGCAAAGTTTATTTTATTTTTTATTTTTATTTCTTCATTTACATAACCGAGCATCGAGGCCTTATATGGTTACAAAGTTTCTACAACAATTTGTGTAAACATATATAAAAAAAACTTAAAACTAATAACTGTTTCTTCACTATAATTTTAAGACATACTAATCTAGTTTGCAATAAAAAAAAAGAAGTTTAAAGAATCCATTATTCAAAAAATTCAAACTTGCAGGCTTGAGGGCCACCTACATATTAAAGAGCTATTTTAATTCTATTTATAAATTGTTTTAAAATCAGATATATAGAACAAAATGAGACAAAATAATAAACGTGTTTTGGTTACACCGCTTGCTTATATATTCGCTTGTGTTGTATGAAGCACTTAGCGAGGACTTAGCGCTAATTTATGGACGAGAATCATTTTCGCTAAGTTTTTTTTGACATCTTTTACCGTTTTCAACCCTTATTCATATTTTGAATAAAATGACTTATCGCGAAAGTGTTGTTCTCCTTGCAACTTAGCAAGCGACAATCGCCTGCTTGTAACCAAAACTCGACTAATATATATTTTGGTAACGGTTTTTTTTAAAGAGAGTCGTAACTACATGAAAAAAAATAAATTATAAGCAGAAAAACCAATTAAGTAATCATGTTTCAACCAAAAAGAAGTATAAATACTTTGCTGTAATTAAGATAATTGCTATATTATATCTAGAGTAGTAGAAAACGGAGCATAAATCAACATACAACACTACTAGGACAATTGAAATTTGTAATGTTAAATGTTTTATTTTAGAAATCATTTACTTGGACATGTTGCAAAATCTTCTTCTTTTATGTCTCTTTCGAAAATTGAAACGATTTAAGAGGTCCAGGAAGTTTATTATATATATACATATTAGGGCGGGTCGATTTATTTTTCGACAATTTCCCTATGATTTCCGTATTCTATGGGTTATTCCATGAAAATTTGCCAAAGGAACCATACCTCTATCGTTAAAATCGAGTCCCCTACATTTTGTTGGTAGATTTTTTCCCAAATTGACGTTCGTTTGAAATATTACCTACACGATCACATCCATAACTCAAAAACTATCGATCGGGTTTCATCGCCAGTAGGCGCGTTGGAAAGGCGAGCTCATTTTGATCAATTTACAAAAAACAACAACATTGGTCCAACGGTTCAAAAGTTACGGGCATTTTTGTCCAAATTTTGGAGCATTTTTCCATTTTTTTCATGATTTTGTCCAAGAATATTACTTTCATGGCCATTTTTTAGGCTCAATTTTTTTGACTTACGAAGCTTACGAACCTTACGTTACGACTGGACTGATTTGCGCTTTACATTATTGGCATATTTTTTCACAGGGTGCACACCCTGTGTTATGTTTGGTTATTTCTTTTTGTTTTTAGTTTCTTTATAGACTTCTTTATTTTTGTTTGTATATAATATTCCAGTGTATGCTAGTTTTGTTTGAGCGTCATTTCAGTGAAGTGTTACTTGAAATAACTAACAAATAATCAAACTATTTTGAAATTTAGAAAAGATTTAAAGGTAAGTGTAAAAACATTGCTAACTATTATAGTTAATAGTTATATTATTATTCTATGAAAAACATATTTAATTCTTTTAGTGACGGTTTAAAAAATGGATTCAGAGCCTGGTTCATCGCAAAATCCAACAGATACCCAACGCAGTAGTTTGCAACATTTGGTCTCTCATGATGGTTTTTCTTTTGGCGTGGCCTGTGAATTACTTGATATTAATCTGTCAACTAAAAGAGATATATTGAAGTACTATTTTTTCTTGGCCGAACGTTCAAAAGCCCAAAGCAAAATGTTTTCGTATAAAACATTTACACCCCAAGTAGCAGACAGATTGTTAGAAATTTGGAATGAACTTAATATTGAACTTATACTCAAAGGTAGCATCATTAGAAAATGCAGATAAACAACGAGTAAAACGCGCAACAGAATTCAAAAAATTCGTAGGATCAACAAACCAATTATTCAACATTGGAAAATGTAAATGCAACTTGAAAGAAAACGACTGCTCATGTGGATCTATCCCAGAAAACTTAAAAGATTTCATGCGCGATCAATATAATGACAGAATACAAACGATACCGGAACACGATAGTGGAAGTGAAGAGACGATACCAACGACTATACCAACAATCCCAGTGAGCAACGATCCTACATACGAACAACATTATGACGAAATGGAAGTTGATGTGAGAGGAGGTTCAGAATTAGTTCTACCACCACAAACATACACTCCCAGATACAATACTAAAAACTATGCAATGATGTGTGACAGATTTGGTGTGCATGATAGAATGGGATCAGCATTGGCAACAGCTCTGATGGAAGACCTGGGCGTAAAAGATGCTCATGGCAATCTTGTCATCATGGATAAAAGTAAACATCGTAGAGAAAGAGAAAAATTGAGACAAGACGCACTTCGTAAGCGGTATGATGGCTCGAATTTGATATCATTTTCATTCGAAAAAATTGATGAGAAGTTGCATCCAAGGATGGTTAAAGAACCTCATCTAGTTGTTTTGAGGGATCCAAAATCTGAATTGATAGGCTACACAAAACTAGAAAGTGAAACTGCGGCAAGCAAAGTCAACAAATTGATCGAATTTTTCCAAGAAAAACAATTGTCTCTCGATTCATTAATTGCCATATGCGCTGATGGTGAACCAACAAATACTGGCGTACACGGTGGAATTTTGCGACTATTCGAAAAACAGTTAAAGAGACCACTGCACTGGTTTGTGTGTCTTCTGCACTTTAACGAGCTTCCGTTTATACATTTGTTTGACACTTTAGACAAATCAACCACCACTGGACCACGATCAACTACCGGAAAGTTGAGCTCAAAAATTGCTGATTGTGAAAATCTTCCGGTATGTAATTTTTATAGCTGATTCTTTACCATTTTTCATTCTATTTTTTAGCTTTTATGTTTTCTTTTCAGGTGGTAACCGATTTTAAGGAAATCGCTTTGGAAAATATGCCTCCTGGTGATTTAAATCCAGAAGAATTATCTACCGATTCGAGGTACTTGATGTTAATGGCCAATGCAATTTCTAATGGTGTGGTTCCTGCGGATTTGTCTCACATAAAACCAGGGCCAATTGCACATTCTCGTTGGCTGACCAAAGCCAATAGATTATTACGGTTGTTTGTGACAACTAATAATCCAACTGAAAATTTAAAAATTCTGGCTAACTATATAATAAAAGTATACACGCCAATGTATTTCAATGTTAAGTATTATAGCTCTGCCGCATACGGTAGTACATTACTTTTTAAATTTATTACTTGGATACGATTTTTACCACCGAATTTACTTGGAGTTGTAAATACAGTAATTCAAGATAATCCATATTTTGCACACTCAGAAAATATCTTGCTATCTATGTTGTTTGATGATAGAATGGAAAAACGAAACATTGCTATAAAGAAGATTTTACATTACCGAAGAGATATTGTCGACCCAACGGAACTTATAGTTTATAAAAAATCTCTTATAAACTTTAATTGTACGGAATATTCAAATATGATTGATTTAAATGACGATAACATTTTATTCGAACCACCGTTTACGCAAAGTTATTCGTATGAACATTTGGAGGGATATTTAAATTACGAAGTGCCACCGTTCGATGATCCACAAATTCCTTTACACATTCAAGGAACGGAAAGACATGTCCAATTGCTGGCTGCCACTGCTAAACGAGTTGCAGGAAAGAATGTAGAAGGCTCTATGGCGACGACATTAGAGAGCCGTACGAAAACACCCAGACTTGAAAGCAAACAAGACTTTCAGAAAAAATAATGTTTTTTTTTCACATTTTGTCTTTTACGACACTCAAATTGAATATTTTTTTTTTGATAATAGGTTGATAGATACTTTATTATCTCTTAATTTGAATTTTTAATTTGAATAAAAAGGGAAAAAAATCAAAAAGTTGGTTTTATGTGTTATTTTATTTTAGCAATATCGCATGAATTAATCAACCGAATTCGATAAATTTGGGCTTAAACTCTTCGTCTTGAATTGTAAATTGAATTATATAATGGATTGAGCCAAAAAAATGGCCTTGAAAGTAATATTCTTGGACAAAATCATGAAAAAAATGGAAAAATGGTCCAAAATTTGCACAAAAATGCCCGTAACTGTTGAACTTTTTACCAACAAAAAGTAGGGGACTCGATTTTAACGATAGAGGTATGGTTCCTTCGGCAAATTTTCATGGAATAACCCATAGAATACGGAAATCATAGGGAAATTGGTGAATTTTTTCACTCCCTACAAATCGACCCGCCCTAATATATATATATATATATGTAGAGGCTACCTCACAAGAAAAGAATGCTCTAAAAAAGATGACATTTGGTGTATAATAAGTTTACTGTTCCTTGTTGATTGTTTTGATTTGTTTTGTTTTGAATGTTTTATAAAAATATATCAGAACTCTGAACTTTATAAAGTTTAAAAGCAAACAAACTAAAAAATTAGTGACATAATTTGAAACATGGTCATATCTTCTTAATAAGTAGACATATCTAATGACTCGATGAAAAATCGTAGTTAATTTTTTTAACATGTAACCTAGAGTGCCACTGTATAGATCCAAGCCATATAAAACCAACGGCATTATAATAGAATGAACTACTTGGTTCTTAATATTTAGTAGAAGACATAAATTAAGACTATATAATTTTCTAAGCACTAAATTTACCTTCATGGTCACAGAACTTATATGTAACTCAAACTTAAGTATATTGTCAAGCAAAACATCGAGACATTCCATACTGTCAACAACATCAATAGAACGACCACAAATACGAACTTGGCATGTTTACTGACAAATATGTATGCTTTTAAGTGGAGACATATGCGTTCTTCATCCCAAACATCCATATACTTACGTGGAAGCATTCGCGTGTTTCCCCCAAACCTCCATATGCTTACGTGGAAACATATGCGTATTTTCTCCCAAACATAATAATATTTAGAAGCGAATTATTCTTTCTTTCTTTATTTATTATAATTAATTTTATCAATATATATCCACATTTACTGATACAAATAATTAATACAAACAATTAAAAGATTTAAATGATTTTTACATTTACTTGCATTAGATGCACTATTTGTTTTTTTTTTGAATCTGCTGCTCTGTTGTTTCTCCTTTCTTTGTCGTCTCTCACGTTTTTGTGTTCAGAAGGTTTCAACTATGCGTTGGTTATGACTATGCGTTGGTACACGAACCATATACTGATATACAAATCTATAGACACTAGAACTATAGTTCATGCAAGACATGCGTGTATTAATTACTTGTGTTTTTTTATTATATTTCACAAATGGTTCGCCATCCCGATTTTTTCAGTAGAGGCTCGGGCAGAAAAAGGTATTCAAGTTGTTTTCGTCTCCAGTTTCTTTCCAGAAAATCGTTTATCGCTTTGGTAGCATACACACACATATACGAAACACATACACAAAATCCAAAGCAACATCACAACCCATTTAACCGTCCGAGCGTCTGTTTATTCTTTTTCCACTGATCAAGCGCTTTTGATATCCTCTGTGCCATGAACCATTGACGACTGAATACATGAAACTAAAACACAATACATCAGCCAAAATAAGAAACACTCACTTCTTCTGCAATTTTCACGCTAATTCAGGAATATTTATTAGCCACTGACTGAAAGAATAATGCAAGAATACAGACACACACTAACAAGATAGACTCTCTCGTTGACCCACTTTTATTCTCTTGCTCTCGAGAGAGCACAAACAGTGCAACAAACACGGCTGTATTTGTATCACAAACCCAGATATATTTGGGTCGCTAACACATATGTTATAAGATATTAATCATTCTGTCTCAAACATGCAAACACAATGCGTTTGGGCACAAGTAAAGGGGTTTTCAACAGAGACGCTACAAAAGTAAATCGATAGGGACAGCAAACGACACCATATTTTTCCCCGCTCTTTTGACATTTCTCTTCAGTAAGGTTTGCCATTTCATCATTGAAAGATATACGAGCCAACAACGAGTCGAAATTATTAAAATTTACTACCGAAATTTGGAGTCAGTGGCCTCAACTTTAAGAGTGCTACGTCCGATGAGGCGATGAGGCTCATTTCTGGCTGAATGGCTTCGTCAATAAGCAAAATATGCGTTACTGGTCAGACAGCAATCCACACGTAATCCATGAGTCATCAGTGCGTCCCGAAAAAATTACGGTTTGGTGCGGTTTATGGGCCGGCGGCGTCATTGGGCCGTACTTCTTCCGTGATGATCAAGACCGGCACATTACTGTGAATGCGAATCGCTACCGTTCAATGATAACCGAATATTTTTGGCCTCAATTGGATAATATGGACTTGGAGGACATGTGGTTCCAACCGAACGGCGCCACAAGCCACACAGCGAATGCCACAATCAATTTATTGGAAACCAAGTTTGGTGAACGTGTTATCTCACGAAATGGCCCAGTCGATTGGCCGCCTCGGTCGTGCGATTTGACGCCCTTAGATTATTTCCTGTGGGGCTACATCAAGTCTATGGTCTATGCCAACAAGCCAGCGACGATTAATGAACTTCGTACGAATGTCGAACGTGAAGTTGCAGTAGTATCGGCCGATTTATGCTTGAAAACCGTCGAAAATTGGGTTCAGGGTCTGGACTTCTGCAAGCGTGCCCGTGGTGGCCATGCAAAAGAAATCGAGTTCCATACATAATGGCATCGAACGTACTTTCACAGGAATAAAGAATTTCATTGGTATCTAAAACCGGTTTTGTTTTATTTAAAAAAAACTTTTGTAGCGCTCTTATTGAAAAACCCTAATATTATATTTGCGACAAGCTGCAAACACTTGTTATATTGGAATCCAAACAACAAAAAACGACAGATGTTTCAGCGTGTGCAAACAATTAAGCTTCTCAATAAGTAACGAATGATCACTTTTATCGAAAGCCTTTTCCAGGTCGGGCATATTCTTTTGTCCTTAGAAGGCGGATGAGCCAAACATACGGGCCAACGGCGGATAGAAACTAAAAGAAGAAAATCCAGGTTCAACATATCTTATCCTGGTCAGCATCTGATCCGTAATAGGCGGCTGCAATCAAATATCCTGGCAGCCGTTCATAATGGAAGTGAAAATACAAAAACGAAACACAAAACATAAACAACCCCTATTTGTTGCCGACCCCCGCAAACGTTATAAGGACCACGATTACGGATATGCACTTGGAATGTAAGAACTCTATATAGATTCGGTGCAAGTATCCAACTGGCAGATGTCCTCGAAAGTTATAAGGGTGACATTACCGCTATCCAGGAAATGCGATATTTTTATATTTCCCTAATTTGTGTGCATGCCCCAACAGAAGAGAAAGATGATGATGCCAAAGACATATTCTATGAGGTCCTAGAGGAATCGTATGACCGCTGCCCTGTCCATGACATTAAGATTGTGCTAGGAAATGTTAATGCGAAAGTAGGAAGGGAGAATGTGTTTAATTCAACTATTGGCAATTTCAGTCTACATGCTGACAGTTCCGACAAAGTTATGAGACTGATTGACTTTGCCGCGGCAAAAAACATGGTCATTAGTGGTACAAGATTCCATCATAGAGACATCCACAAGGCTACTTGGGTATCCCCTGATCAAAGAACTAAGAACCAAATTGATCACGTGGTAATTGATGGAAGGCACTCATCCAGTGTAATGGACGTACGAGTGATCAGAGGAGCTAAAATCGATTCTAATCACTACGTGGTAGCAGCAAAGATTCTCAAAAGATTAAGTAGAGCGAAAATCGTATGAAACCAGACGCAGAGGAAGCTGGACATCGGAAAGCTGCAATTACCAGAGGTAGCCACAGCCTACTCAAGGAAGCTCTTGCAACTTTTGGCACAGAACCCACCCCCTCCGATGACGATCCTGATGCGCAGTGGAAACCCATTTCCGACTCTATAAAAACTGCCGCAACAACCGTGCTTGGTTTCGAAAAAGCGCTTCGCAAGAAACCGTGGTACGATGAAGAGTGTCACATTGCAAATGACGAAAAGAACGTTGCACGTATGGTAATGCTTCAGTAAATTGCAACGCGAGCTGCAACTGAGCGGTATAGGGAGAAAAGAAAGGAGGTAAACCGTCTCTTTAGGCGAAGAAACGGCAGTGGAGAAAGCGCGAGAGTAAGAAAATTGAGACATACAGAAGGAAGAACGAAGCCCGAAAATTCTACAAAAAGTAACAACGGAACTAATGGACAAGATTCCATCATAGAGTTCAGGGGCCCCCTTCTGTAAAGACAAGGACGGAAATCTCGTCGCAGACGTGCAGAGCATGTTGTGAATATGGAGATAGGACAATCGATCGATGGGACAATCGATCACAATATGGACGACGATGTCGATTGCCCCCTCCTAACCAAGACGAGGTCAGAACAGCTATTGCCCGGCTGATAAGGTGCATGCATCAGCTCATTAGCAAAATTTGGTTAGATGAATGCATGCCCGGCGATTGGAGTCTCAGTGTACTATGTCCCATATTTAGAAAAGTTGACCCGAGTATCTGTGCCAACTAAAACCAAATATCGCTGACCTGATTGGACCATACCAGTGTGGCTTTAGGCCTGGAGAATCGACAACTGACCAGATTTTCACGCTACGCGAAATCCTGGAGACGACACACCTATCATCTATCGACACCTATCATCTATTTATCGATTATAAAGCGGTTTTCGATAGTCCGATACGGGAGAAACTCTATGAAGCAATGTCTGAGTTTGGTATTCCTGCAAAACTCATACGCCTTTGCAGGATGACCTTGACGAACACCAAATTCGCAGTGAAAGTTGGTAAGGATCATACCGAACCTTTCGAAACTAAGCGAGGCCGCAGGCAGTGCGACACGCTATCGTGCGATCTCTTTAACATCTTAATGGAGATCATTATGAGAAAAGCTACAGTCAACATGAATGAAACCATCAGCAGCAAAAGTCACATGCTGATCGCGTATGCTGATGATATAGATATCATCGGACGCACAGTTAGAGAAGTTACTGCGGTATTTTCGAGAATTGAGAAGGAGTCAAGAAAAGTGGGTCTGACGGTAAATGAGGACAAGACAAAATTAATGGTTTCAACGAACAGGGCCTCCACGCGGTTAGACCAAAGCGTGAACGTTGATAACCGTTATAACTTCGAGGTAGTGGACGAATTTATATACCTAGGATCTGCCGTGAACAAAAACAACAACGTCAGCCTTGAGATCAAGCGGAGAATTGTGCTTGCGAATAGATGTTATTTTGGGATAAAGCCCTCTCTCGAGTAACAAAAGTCCAGCTGTACCAGACTCTCATTTAACCTGGCTTGCTTTATGGCGCGGAATCCTGGGTCCTATCGCAAGCAGACGAAACATCTGTAGGAGTCTTCGAGAGAAAAAAACTCTCGGTAAAATGTATGGCCCTATAGTGCACAACGGCGAGTATCGGCGAAGCATAAATCAGGAGCTGTATGAGCTTTATCCTGACCTTGACATAGTTAAGCGGATCAAGATAACGTGATTGCGCTGGCTAGGCCATGTCAGTAGAATGGATGAAAACGAACCAGCACGAAGGGTTTTCGAAACCGAACTCGAAGGAAGACGAAAAATAGGAAGACCAAGACTCCGCTGGAGGGATCAGGTTGACGAAACCCTGCGTACTCTTAGTATTGCCAACTGGAGAAATAAAGCAAAAGATCGAACTGGTTGGCGAAATATATTATCTTCGTTTTGTAAGGTCCCTGACCCCCCGGGGTTGTCCGAGACCGGATAAGTAAGTAAGTTTTCCAGGTCGAGAGATAACAACACACTACAGCCACCATCACCAAGCTTTCCTCTGATAGCATCAGTCAGACCTAAAAGAAGGGAAGTGGTGCTTCGGTTACATCTAAACTCTGACTGGGAATCATTCAAGAATGAGTGGCTTTCTAAGGGACAAACTGTCTGTAATTTCATCAAATGCTCCACCATTTTGGAAAGTATCGGCATAATTGAAATTGGTCTGAAATTGTCAGTTGAATCCAGATTACGTTTTTTATTGAAAGGTATAACTTTCGAAAATTTCCACTCCAGGGAGACGACTGATGCGGTGAATATTGTATTCACAATATGTAATATGTAGCCCCCAACAAAAGGTAACATCATTTTCAAAAACTTAAGTTTTAACTCATCAAGCCCCACTGCTGTAGCTCCTACTACTTCTTCGTAGCTGACTGCTCTAAAATAAAATCCATCATAATTATCCTCAGGTATTATAGACTGCCTGCTACAATGATTTTGATTTGCAGCAAAAGCACTGCTGATATCATCAACGTCTACATACTTTACTCCCCCATCAACGCTACTTATCCCATTGTCACCCAGTATAGACCAAATTTGCTTTGTCGTTTTGTCGTTAAATAAGTTACAGTGGAATTGTTTTTTAATTTTTCGAAGGACTCTCTTGGCCCTGTTTCGACATCTGCTAAATGATCTCCAATTGGACACAAATTTATCGCGAAGGTATGCTTGCAATGCCAAGTCTCTGAGAGGCAAATTGTACTGGATTTCTGGGCAGTTAAATCAGTCTTCTAGTCGGGACCTTATTTCGCGTTTATTTATCGAAACAATTGCATTAATTTTCCGAAGGTTATACGATAGTATCTTCAACTGCTCATCAGCATCAGAAGCATCTTCCCTAACTGCATCATAATCCACGTACTCATAGTATAGCAGTACTTTATTGGTCGAAAATGCAAGTGATATAAACACCAAGTCATATGACATACCCGGGCATAAAAACTGATCCGATAATTTTACATACTCAGGAGTGGATACTAAAAAATAATCCAGAAGAGATATAGAATTTCGGGCAATGCCATAATGATTGGGCATCGTATTATGCCTAACCAGGACATTCGCCTGGTAACTGAGTGGGATAGGTCGAATCGGGTCGAATTTAATGAGTGTAAGACCCAGTGCTGCATATTATCGCACAAGCGCACGAATGACATGTCCCTGTCACCTATTTCTATGAATGGTGTGGACATTGAGGAATCAGATGCTCTTGAAGTTCTTGGTATGAAAATGCAGTGTGATGTTCGGTGGAATGATCACGTATTTAACGTGTCCAAAGAAGCTTTCAAGTGCTTAGGCTTTTTAAAGCGGTGTAAGAAATTTTTCACCTCATCTGATCTCCTCAATATATACATTTCATATATTAGGCCGAAAATGGAATACAACTCTCATATTTGGGCTGGTGCCCCTAGGTCCACATTGGAGCTTCTGGACCGCGTACAACGGAGAGCGATGATGCTTATAGGAGATAGCAGGGTAACCAACTCTGTTGCTTCCTTAGAGCATCGTCGAAAGATGAGTTGCGTATCACTTTTGTATCGGTATTTTCACGGTAAGTGTTCATATGAGATACACGCCTCTATTCCTGAGGTAAGAGTATTTAATCGCTCAACGCGCTTTTCCAGTAGTACACATCCATTTGTTATTTCTTGGCCTGTGGATAGAACTACTCACTACAGGGAGAATTCGTTTTTTAGCCGTACAGTTCGTATGTGGAATAAACTTCCGGCGGGTGTATTCCCTCATTCTTTCAATAGCGAGAGATTCAAATCAAACATTAACCCTCCGATGAGTGAAAAGGTCCCTAGGGACCTTTTTGCGTTTCTAAAAAATTCTAACAATAAAAAGTAAAATCGTGTGTAATAGAAACAAAAATATAAATATGGCAGATGCAAGTAATTTGGACGTTGGTGAAATTGTTGTACGCCGTAGTAATTAGTAATTAAAAAAATTGAAAAAATTATTTTTGTATGTAGAATTTAGTTATAAACAATAAAAACAAAAAAAAATCAAAAAAAAATTTTTTATATGAAAAAAACATGATTTACAAAAAAGGTCCGAAGGGACCTTTTCACACGGCCGTGAAGTTCAAAACTGTCACTCATCGGAGGGTTAACAAACATTATACCCTTTTTCCTCCCACCTCTATCCCTACTTCCTAACTCCAATACAATGCACGGCATTTATAAGGGGCATCCCTGAGTATTGGTCAATGTGAAAAAAAAATAAAGAGTTCCCACTAAAACCTTAACTCCATTAACAATTAATTCACAAAAATGTGATTTTACATTACTCAAAAATGTAAATGTACAATTACCTTTACTCACAACTCTGTGCTGAATATTTTCAGAAATATACAGAGCCACGTCACCGCCCCTCCAATTATTTTTGCGGTCATTCCCATGGCAAACATAGCCTGACAAATCTATGGACTTGATTGAAATATGAGGCCTTAACTGGGTCTCACTGACTCCAATGTCATTTAAGAAAGTAAAATTGGGAAGTAATTTTTTTCAGCAAAAGTTATTTGATGTATAAACAGACTCTGCACATTATAAAAAATGTCGATCCAAAATAAAAGTTCGATTCATGGCATTCGTGTTTCCATATTCCATGACAGAGCATAATATAGGGTGTCTCAGTAAGATTGCACTTTTTAAATTTAGTATCATTTCTTTTTTGTGCAAGTGACGACTCCTAATTTTGGCAGCTATCACATATGTTTATTTCGATTAATGGAACACATTACGGAATAACAACCCGTTATAATAATGAAAGCTTAATACAAAAATTTGGAAAGTTATGCAGTGACCACTCGCAAACTTGTAAGAATTTTCAGTCGAGAAAATGCACCTAATGTGTCAACCACTCGCAGATTGGTCAAAACTTTGACGAAACTGGATCGGTTATAGACAGTAAGACTCCTGTGATTAGGCATTGTTTTGTCTTACATTTTTCTTTGCAACAATATATAAAAAATACTTATCTACTAATAGCTTTTAAGTCAATCAGTAACTGACTTCATAAAACGAAAACCTCTATACTTGCATACTAAGGTCTAGAGAGCTCGACTAGAGACAGGGTCCATACTTAAGCATATGTACACTTTTGTTTATTTTAGTATATAAGTTACCATGTGAAACTATTTTGTTCAATAAAATAAACTCAACAAAAAAGTATGACTCCTGTGCGTCAACGTACCGGTCGGTCTCTTGACAACATTGCTGCTTCAAACGAGAGTGTCGCCCAAAACACGAAAACATCATTTCAGCTTCGTTCTCAACAACTTCGAATTTCACGAAGCACTACGCAGTGAATTTTGATAAAAGACCCCCAACTTTATGCGTGCAAAATTCAGAGCTCAAACCAACAAACCATGGAATGCGCCGGCAATTCGTTCAATGGTAGTAAGGCAAAGTGAAGTCAATGCCAATTTCTCAAAATAAAAGTCATCCTCTCCTATGAAGCGCATTTTCATCTGAATGGCTTCGAGAATAATCAATTTTGTCGATTTTCTCAGAAAATTCGCATCACGAGAAAAAAATTCACCCTCAGCGAGAAACTGTCTGGTGCGGATTTTTGTCACGCGGCGTGATTGGGTTTAACTTAACTTGAAGATGAGGCCGACTGTGAACGGCATTCGTTACAGCAACATGATAACGGAGTTCTTGTGATCTCAAGTGGATGTCATGGATCTGGACGACATGTGGTTTCAGCAAGTCGGTGCCATCTGCCACACCGCACATGAAACAGTGGATTTATTGCAGAAAGAATTTTCAGAACAAATTATCTCAAGAAATTCTGAAGTCAACTGTTCTGATGTCTTTGGGTTTTTGATATTTCGGGTTTATGCGAATAAACCACAATCAATTTCTGGGTTCAACTCCGACATCCAACGCGCCAACGGTGAGATACAGCTATATATCTGTGAAAAAGTCATAGAAAATTCCACTAAAAGAGTTGTCACTAAAAGGTTGTCATCAGAGACATGGGGTCATTTGGCGGATGTCATTTTGGCATGTCTTCTTAACAATCCAATAAAATATCACAACTATCTCATGAAATACGTGTTATTATTTTGAAATGAAGAAATGCACTCTTACTGAGACACATATAAGTATTAAGGTAAAACAGACGATATCTCTACAAACCAGATTATTACATTTCAAATTAGGTGATCTTAGACGAAGTTCCCAGTATTAGTTAAATATGATAGGGTTATCTGACGGAGATATCGATAATATATCGGGTTTCGCTGATATGACAGACTTCATTTATAAATAACAACAACAATCACGGACTGCGTTTGCGAAAGCGATGAAGATATTCTGCCAAAATAATTTTAGAAATAAAGGAATGGATGAAGGAGAAGAAACCCAAATCCAATTCCAAATTATAAATTATAATTATTATTGTAAATAACACTGTGCAAGTAAAAAAAACAGAAGTGGATTGACCGGATTTACACTAATTTGGGTCCTACGAAACAAACTGCATCATTAGTTTTTTTTGCCGTATAATGACACTAAAGCGAACTAATCCAGTGGTCAAATGATAAGAGGGATGAAACTAAGCCGATATTCCCAATAACAGGATATAGAGGTTGCGCACTACCTGCTTCGAAAAGTTTCGAATTTTTTTCGATGACAAGATACTTGAAATCATAGGTTAAGAAAATAGTCCATACGGCGTTCTAAAACAATCAAAAAGTCCAGAACTAACTCCATATGTCTTAAACGTAAATATTGGTAAACGAAGCAAAACACCTGATCCCCATTCAGTCGGTTTGTATATGCAACCAGAAAGAAGAAGGTAACGCTTACCTCAGCCATGAATTCATTAATGTCTTACTAAAATGCGCATCCTCTATTGATCCCAAAAGCGCTTCATTCACCGCAACATAAATATCGTGAAATAAGAACCTGTTGAGCGCTATTGTAAGTGAAAGTGGAAAGATACAATTATTTTGCTTCGTGAATATTATTATTGATTTATTTAATGATACAAAAATTTATTTAATTTTGAGTGCATTTTAAACCTTTTAAATAATATAAGATACAAGAAAGAATCTAAAATATATACATCCACATCAATCTGATGTATCGTGTATTACTTGCATTGCATTTGTAACAGCTAATTTTTTTTGAGCTATCTACACTTTTGCGTAAACACGATTGGACTCTGCAATTTAAAAATGTTAACCCCCCGCCCGAAATAAAATCCTGCATACGGTACTGGCCAACAGTATGGGCCGTCGTCGAAGGAAATGTAAGGTGGTCAGAGCAGGGATCAAACCCACGTTCTCATGCACAAGAGCCGCGCACACTAGCCATTGCACCACCGACGACTTCTTGCTGATACGCTGTTTATCAGCAGAATGCCAATGCGATTTGGATTTTTTTTAATCGAGCGAACCCATCGCCCCCACTCTTACCCGCCCCTACCGACCGAGAGGGCCACGTCCCCATAACGTGAGGACAGCGTACACATTATATATATAACGGGAGAGCAAGGATCATAACTTCACACGTTGCAGCCAACTACAGAAATTCTTCACCAGTTGGTATTACACAAACATCACGAGATATTCATATAACAGACTTCATAATATATAATAATTACAATCAAAACGAAAACCAAATTATAAATCAGACCAGATAGAAAGGCCAAAGTAAATTTACATATGTAAAGGAATATATAGCACTACTGCAATCGGTTCAAATGACAAATTATCCTAGACTTTGTAGTTTCCCAGCTACCAGTGAAATCAATAAACTGATATAGCTCATTAAAGTCACTACACATCCTCCTAACTGGATCAAAGGACGCATAATTCGAACGCTGAAACTCGATGTGAATGAGTTTATAGTACCTCGTGGGTCTCAATGGGACATTTATGAAAATCTTAGATAACAGAAATTCAGAACATATACATCCATCAATTATCTTCAAAACTGTAATAGAGTTTATCATGGTACATCTAATACTAAGTGTCGGGAATCTGATCAATGCTAGTCTACTGCTATACGAAGGAAGATTAGGGTTCGGGTTCCATTGAAGGTTTCTCAGACAAAAAATGAGAAACTGTTTCTGGACCGATTCAATCATATTAACATACAAATTATACTGGGGGTCCCAAACAATAGATCCATACTCGAGAATAAGGCGGACTAGTGAAGTAAAAAGATTTTTCGTAACGTTGGGATCTGAAAATTCCTTTGCCCAACGTTTAAATAAGGCGCCATAAGCCTTATTTACCATCGTAATTATGTGGGAGTTGAAATTCAATTTTCTGTCCAAGAGAACACCAAGGTCAAGAAATGAATCCACTGATTCAAGAACATTGCCACCTAAATGCATTTTGCCGAAAGGAATGATGACCTAGAGAACACCATATGCTTACATTTCGCAAAATTAAGCTCCATCAAATTGGTTTCGCACCACGTCTGGAATGTAGACAAATCCCTCTGAAGTAAAGTATATTGATCTTCACGTCATCAGCGTACATTAACAATTCAGAGTGCATTATGGAGGCATGTAAGTCGTTAATGAATAACAAGAATAGGTAAGCTGAGAGAATTCGAGCAGTATTTCAACATAGAGTCCGGGATACCACCAGGACCAGCTTTATTCGAGGCTTTCAATCTGATTAGGTTATCTAGCAACCACGAGAATTTACGACAGGTGCATCAAACGGAATGGTAGAGCGGACAGTGTACGGGTATGATTTGGAAACATCATAGGCTCGAGTGGAATAAATAGATGCGAAAAAATCGGCGAAACAATTAGCAATAGACTCCTCATCTGAATAATCAATACCGTTCATTTTGATCCTACAAGGTGTGGAAGACGAATTACGCTTCAAGTTAACAAATCTAAAGAATGGTTTGGGGTTCCGTTTAAAATTAGCCTACAACTTATCCAAATATAATTTGTAACTCTCACCAGATTTAGAGTTGTATCTAATTCTAGCAACAATATACCTAGCATAGTCTACTAGCAGTCCATATTTTTCATACTTTTTCGAACATCTATTCCTTACATTCTTAAGACTGTTTAGATCCCTTGAGTACCATGGGGGACCAGTATTACCCATTATAGGCCTCTTGGGTACAGACTCAGAAATATAGCCATTAATAATATTATAGAAATCATCCAGGGCGATTTCAAATTCAAAAGCATTATCACACGGTCGGTATCAAAGATAAGATTATTCAAAAGAATAAAGTTCGCACGCGAAAAGCATAGGCCAACATAGGACGAAGAGCGATTGCAACCAACCTGCATGGTATCATATGTATAATTAATTCTCAGCGTTGGATGTTAACTATTCTCAGGAGAAATTAACGGATCAATTCGGGAAATATAAAAGTTGTTAGAATCATCCACTAAAACTAGATCAAGGACTCGATTCATAGTATTGGAAATGTCGTTCAATTGAATCAAGCCAAGTTCGGAAATATGCGTAACAAAATCAGATGACCAATCACATGGTGTCAATGGAGTCAGAGAATTGCTATCGGGTAAAGACACCCATGTCACAGACGGCAAGTTAAAGTCACCCAATACTAAAATACGGTCCTTTCTACTGGCTAACGCAATAACTTTTGCTATAGCGTCAATATGCTCTTGATATACCTCAAAGCACGAAGATGGCGGTATATGCACTACAATAAATTCAAGATCGCCACTATCATCAATTGCAACTACCTCAGAAGATAAAGAATTTTCAATGGAGATTAAAACAACACCACCAATTTTACCAACACGATCTTTTCTATAAACTACGTACTTATTGCAGATCAACTCAGATTTAAAAACATTAGGTTTAAGCCATGTCTCAGAAAATGCAATGAAATCAAACTCAAAACCAAAGCTGTCAACAACTAATCTAGACAATTTAGCATTCAAACCGCGAACATTCTGATACGCCATATTCAAACTACCAATTAGTTTATTGGAGCTCCCTTATTTCCAGACGGTAATCTAGCAAAATTATCACGCCTACCATTATCCCGATACTCAAATTCCCTTACGAACTTTCTGTGAGGCCAAAATTCCGAATCCACCAGTTTGACAAATAGGTCATGCGGTGCAATAATTTTGAAAGACGACCTACGTTCCGAAAATTGTGACTTCAGCTTGAAGCACTGTATGGAATCGTTAGAATTATTCCCGACTAATTTAGACGATATGTAAAGATTAATGTGTGAAAACGCCAAAAGGTACAGACTGTATCTCCAAAAAATACCTTAATGGATATCCATTAATGGAAATGATGCACTGTTTTCCATCGACAATGTGTTTACTGAAATTTCTTGAAGCATTTAGCCTGTCACGTCACAGGAACAATGTCGAATTTAGCGCAAAATCCAGACGGCGAGAAAGTAATTTAACGTTTCAGACAATGAGCCGCAATTTGATTTGATTTGGTTTATCGCTAAAGACTAATGACTTTAAATAACCCCACAAGAAATAGTCTCATAGTGTTAAATCATCACTTCTTGGAAGCCATTCAATGTCACAATTTCGTGAAATAATCGAATCTCCAAATTTTTCTCGCAATAATCCCCCAGGTTGTGGTTTGAGAGAGTCCCAATTGTTGACAACGTCTTGGAATCGATAAATTGCGGTCTTCAGCAACACTTGTCGCGGAAATATTTGTATTACTTCAAGCGGTTCTTTGTCTCATTGGCACTTGAACATTATGTAAAGAAAATGTTCGCTAGTAATTTGCAACAATTCGACGAATAGCGAGCACAGTTGGACGATTATTACAACTTGAATAATTTGTAAACGTTGTTCTTGCGTATATCTCCCCATGATGAAATTGTAAACATTACTGAATACAATGAGACAAAATTACAGATCATGACATAGTACAAATGGCCGAAACGTCAGTCAGAAATCATATCCCCAAAATTTTAAAACCCTTTATATAGTTCTGTTCTGTTGGTCTGGTAACACAATCCTAAAGAATTATATAGAGGAGACTGAGATAAGCTTGAAATAGACTAATGTAACTGATCTTTTGTCTCTGCAAACGCTTAGGAAAGTTAAGATAACAAGATATCAAATAATGGTCTCAAACACTTCCAAAAAATTGTCAATAACCGCTTGATGTTCATTTATAATGAGAGTTGCTCTTCTTGAGATTCCCAAAATTCTGCAACCGAAGTAATAATAATTTCCAGTTAAACAATCGACCTGTTTAGTTATTTTTGATGGAGTATAAATACATATCTAATGAAAAATTCAGATTTTATTTGAGTTTTGGCAAAATTATGAAAAGGATAGTTTGGAAACTTATCCCTGATGGGAATGTTTTGTTCTTTTGATAGAAGTATGGACAAATCATTATTTATTAAATTAAAAAGCTTGAATTAGGAACCAATTAGGAAATAGGTACCAATTCCTTAATATGAGTGATGCTTAGTTTTTTAACAATGAATTAACTTTCTCATTCGATATCAAACTTGAATCAATGAATCGAGCCTAAACCACAGCTCGAGCAGCATTAAACCCCATTGCATTATCCATACCAGAGTTTCGCAAGTATCCATAAAATGTCAAGTCGTTTGAAGCTGGAGTTTAATTATAAACTGTAGAAATATTTTTTTAAAAACAATTGAATTGTTATCTGACCAAACTGTTTATTATTGACTTGTATATTCACTGCGTTCATCGAGCTCATCCCATTTTAGTCATAATCGTGACACTGTACATTCTTATGATGTTTCTCTTCCGTTTCTCATTGACTCTTACGCTGTGGAATGCGGCTTAGGAAATGTTGTCATTGCTTTTAAGCATTTCGTCCTGCTTCTCTACACATTATGGACACACGCTAGCGTCGATGTCACACTCAACGCAAAAAGTCGTTAGTTGCCTTAACTAGTGCCACATGGAATTTCTTCCTAAGCAAAGCTTTCTTTATGTATATCTATACATAGAGAGAGCCACTGAGGAAATGACTTATTTCCGAATAAACTTTCACTATTTCAAATATTAAATCCAAACTGTAACTGTTTTAAACTGTATGGATAATTTTTTTTAATACTAGATTTATGCAGGAATTGCTCCACAGCTTGTAATACAGGTCTAAACAATTTGACCAAGTTTGTTAAAAATATATCGAAAAATCTGAATTAAAAACACCTTCAAGTTATACAAATTAAATGTACGAATTCGCTTTATAGCTTCGAAGGTGTTCAAAAAAATCTGTCGAAAAAATATATTGATATTAATATTGATAGGTCACGAAAAAGACGCCCTAATAGGCAAAATATCAAATATATTTTCAAACATTTTAACAAACGCTTCCTGCTACCCGACCCTATTTCATGATCCTTAAATTTATAAACTATGAATTACAAATGCTTTTTTGGTGCAAGACGTAACACAATCTGGAGAGTGTTGATCAAGCAACGATTAGGAGGACATGACCGTTGGCCGAAATGGGTAAATATTTTTTATTTTATCAGTTCCCTTGCGGGAGTTTTTATTCGGTCTGTTTTCTAAACTTACAATTTTCCAAATTTATTCAAGCTCAAGACCTCTTTAAATAATATAAAGCTTATTTATTAGCTTTATACTACTTTCAAAAAAGTATGTATCTTTGGACATTTTTATGCTCGACTTTTTTGAAAGTAGTATAAAGCTAATAAATAAGCGTTATGTTATTTAAAAAGGTCTTGAGCTTGAATAAATTTGGAAAAATGTAAATTTTTTATTTGAAATTTTAGTAACGAAGACTATAGAGTAATTTTACTATAGAGGAAAGGCACTAATCATCTGGCATTTCATTTCACGATATTCGCTTGCTGGCATAGACACGTGTGCGATTCAAATACATTTATACTAGGTGGTATTACTACTTATAGTTTATTCATATCGTAATGGTACATAACTGCCAAATTGAAATATAAATATATCGTACTTTTTATACCCTCATCATTGGATTAATTAATACGTAAAAAAGTGTAACACATAGAAGGAACCAAATTAGACCCTTAGTATCTTTGGACAAAATTCGTTTTAAGACTTTTTAAGACGGTAGAGCCATGTACGTCTGTCTGGCTGGCTGGCTGGTCAACACGATAACTGCCGTAAATCTTTACAGATCACAATACAATTTTGCCAGTGACTATTATTTGCCAATATTGAGTTTGGGATTGAAAATGGGCATTGTGACCACGCCCCTTTTGGTACCTCCCGTACAAATCGACACATTTAGCACAAAATTATATTTCTTTCAAACCTTCCTTCTGGTAAATGTGATTAGCTTCAACTCTCACACCGGTTAGTAATCTGTAAACGGGCGAGATTGTCACGCCCATTCTGATACCTCCCATACAAAACTGGGTGTTCGTTCGGGTTGTCAATCCGATAAATCGCGTGAAACACTTCCGACCTAAATGAAATTAGGTATAAGGCTTCGCGTTATCAAACGCCAATTACCGATTAAAACATGGGTGATTTTTCCACGCCCATTTTGGTACCTCCCATACAAAAGTTGTTTGGGCGTCTGGTTGTTCGGCACGAGAAGTCCCACAAAACCGAACCAATCTTTTTGAAAGTTTGTATTAGTCAATATTTAGTTAAATAAAACTCTCCTATAAAAAATGACCTGTTTTGCCACACCCACTCTGGTACCTCCCATATAAATGTTGGGCGGATGACCGGTTGATCGACACGATAATTCTCGTAAACCACAACCGGTGTAAATAAAATTCGGTACTACTGCTACTGTGTAATAAACAACTGACTATTGTGCCACGCCCAGTTTCGTACCTCCCATACAAAAATGTGTCGTATTTGGGATTATATCAGAACCTATCTTAATAAAATTTAGTATTGATCAAAATTTTGGCAACAACTAGCCATGCATATTTTTGTACCTCGGATATAAATATTCGGAGGGAAACTAACTACTTTGGGTATTCAATAATATTTAGCGCAATGTCGTCAGTCTGCTGTTGAATATGTTCACTTTTGAGTATGGGCGTTTTTTAGGTACGGTATGGTGAGGGTATGATTAAGTCGGTTCACCCGACTGAAACTTATGTACTGGTTTTGTTAACTTTTACTCTTGGTGTAGGTGGAATTAGGGACACCAGTCCAAATATGAGAGGAATATTCCAAATTTCAATTCTTCCGGAACAATGAAATTGGACCCGTGCTTTCAAATTCAGAATAATATTGGGAATATCATTCAGAGCTGATTGGTACATATCTCACGACTTTTTCTATCAAGTTTCGAAGATCCCGTTCCTCATATCGTGTGGGATGGATCGATGTTAATAGATTGGAATTTGGTTTATATCTACAGTTACACTACATCAGGAAGTATTTAAAGTCAGTTAAGGCGTCATCCTGTCACTAGAGAATTTCGTTACTTTAAACAATAATTCTTCAGAGGTCTCGAAAAAATAGCCTACTTGCGGACATCAGTGCAACATTGACTGGTTTAAAGATATCTCAACTGCATTGCCACAAGTCTTGTCAGGTTGACCGTGATTAGATTTCTGGGGACCTGTTACAGCTTCTCCATTTATCGTAAAATGCAGTGGAATACCTCAAGTAAATCGTGTTACCATGCATTTTGGGCCAATTTACGGTGTGAATTTTCCAATTTGTTGAATTATAAAAGAATTTATTTTATGCCGAACGTTATAAAAATTATAACTCATAACAAACATTTATTTTTGAGTGTAAGCTACTTGATGTTGCTATTGTTGTATCTGCTTGTGCTCATGTTACGTGTTCTATCTCAACTATAGTTAGATTTTTATAGACATTATCCTTTTTCGATAGCAAATATCATGTTAATTGTCTTCTCCAGTTTATTGTTTTTCCAATGGGGCCAATTCTCTTACTCCCACACAACCTTCCCATCAGCCAAGAAACCCACACCTCTATCCTTTTCAGACAGCTTTCTAAACTATTACAATAGAATTTTCGAGAGTGTACATTTTAAAAGCTGCTTGGCTCTTAAGCATGCCCGTCCATACCAAAACGTATACACTTGATCACTTACACGGATTCTTACCACGCAACCCACTTCCACCTACAACACTGAACATAAACAAAATGTTCTTCATATTATCCTTCAGCTTCTACACATTGTGGACCATTATCGGTGCTAGCATAGTCCTCGTCATCGCCAGCATCATCAGCATCATGCTCCTCATCCTTCTACTCCAGCCAACCAACAATGGCACTAACAATGAACATTGATAAAGGTGATTCTATCTGTCGTCCTCTTTATTTGCGTCTGTCTCCAATTTGATTGTCTATCATTTTACGAGCATAGGCACGTCTTTGAATTGTAACGCTGCATCCTGTAAATATTTGTCCTTCATCTTCTCCCTAACCCGTACCACCCCCCAGCAACACCAACAACTACATAGATTCCAGTCTCTATTTTGCGTATGAATATTCTAATTAACATCATGGGTATTGATAATACGATTAGTTTTCATAATATATACAAATAAATATAGCGCCAATCAAATATAGCGGAAGGGTGTCCCTACAAAGAAAGAAGAAGAGAAAAGCCATACACCCTACGAGGGATGTACGGCTAAGCAGAAGGGTGTACTGAAAACAAAATTGTAAACGGGGTATCTCAAAAGATGTGTATTGAAGATCTGATTAAAGGAAAATCATACGTTTTTTATAGGATGGTATTTATAGTTCCACTCCGGCCGTTGAAGTTTCGATTCCCACTGTATTTGGCTCTTCAAAACGCATATTTTAAGACGCCCCACAATTGAGTACGGCATACTGGGCAGTAACACATGAACCCTTGGTCTTACCCAATTCGGTGCAAAAGCAGCTCTGTTCCAGTCGTATGCCTGTTGTATCGTGATTCGATATATATTGGTAATAAAATCAGAATTATGTAAAATCCACACTTTTTTATGATACTGATTGTTGAGTTATATTTTGATTGTATTGATTTAGTTCGGCTCGAGGCCAGAAAATGAAAATACCCTACGAGAAACACAGAGAAACACATTCACAGATTTTTTCATACCTGCTGTTCATACTAGTGTTAAGTGCCTCTTAGATGTTTTCGTCCCCAGTAACAGGACCAGAGTACCAGATGATTAAAAAGTTCTACTATTTATTTAAAAAGTTTTTCAATGCGGAAGTGAAGATATAATAGTGTTAATTATCGAAGGGGCCTGCAACGTGATAGATCAACCAAAGAGACAGAACAGACACCTGACATATCTACGTGATGACCTATTTTCTACACTAGAAAAGTAGAACAGATAGATTCTGGGTCGTGACAGTGAGCAAATTCCAAGAAACTACATTGGTTTGAGTTTTTGCAATCAATGTTTGTGGGCCGAAGAAATCGGTGGGGAAAAATTCATTAATGTACATATATTCCAACATTGTGCATCCCTAGTGAAAACGTTGTTGTCAAACATTAAATGATTAAATACTTAACGACCGCATCCCAAAATCGTGTTTAATATTCCGCTCAAGTTTGTATTATCCGATCATTTAGTTATGTTCTTTAGTAATTGGTCGGTTCAAGATCAATAACTATTAAGAAGTATTTTTTTCTATGAAACAGTACATTTTAGTAGGAAATATGTGGAATTTATTATTCTGGTTTGATTATCAAGACTATTTATTAAAAAGAACTTTTTCTATGAAAAAGTACATTTTAATACAAATATTGTTTATCCCTATAATGTGTGCTGATATACCTAAATACTTGTGGAGAAGGGAGCTGCTGATATGCCTTGGTGGGCATTGAGATAGCTATATTCCCAACCATCCACTATAATAATCAATTTCACATACTTCTTTTTTAATATTTTCTATTATAATTTACTTTTTTTTATAGAAAAAGTATTTTTTTAATAGTTATTGATCCTGAACCGAACAATTATTAAAGAATATAACAACTGAAAGATCGAATAATACAAACTTAAACGGATATATGTAGCTATTTCATTGCCCTCCAAGACATATCATCATCTCCCTTCTCCACAAACATTTAGGTATATCATCAGAATAAGCCAATATCAACTTAGCTAGAATTGTAATTCTCAAAACTAATTACGGAAAGAGGAACTAATGCACTCTAAATGGCTTAACCTTTAGAGAACCACTCAATTTAATATTCCTCAATTTTGTTGTGTTGTGTCTGTCGATTTAGGTCTTAAACCCAACCATTCGACCATTCTGTATTAAAAAGACGGTATGCTACCATTTTTAACTTCAGTTTTTCCTACCATTCTTAATAAATGCATATAAATTTGTAGTCAAAATGGCAACAGCAACAAGTTTCCGCTCGAATTGGAAATTTATTCGGTTGCACCAGCAGAATCCATGAGAATATCGGTTACCGAATTACCGCCAAATTCGGTTGTTGCAACCGACTTAGAACCGAATTTGGTTATTGTGACCAAATTAACACCAAATTCGCAGGTTGTAACCGAATAGTTGTCCAATTCAGTAGTTGCAACTGTATTGATGCCGCAATCGGACATTTCAACCGAATCAATACCAAATTCTGATTCCAAATTTGAAATTATAAAAAGTTTAGTAGGTAGTACGAATATAATTCGAAATTCAGTTGTCACAACCAAATCAATTATGAAACGAGTGTGTTTCAACCGAATTTCAGTTGTGTGGACTAAATTCAATCATGACAAGCTCAATCCAGTAGAGCTGACAAACCACAATTCGGTTGCAACAGCCGAACGTACAGGTGCTTCAATATCTTTTCAGACAATGAGTTCTGTGAATGTAAACACGACCTCCAGGCAAATATTCGGGCAAATATATATTACCAGTTGGCCCATTTAGTATATGGGCAAAATAACGTCTTTAATTTTCAGTCTATAATAGCAGCAATAACTTGCGTAGTCCCTTCTAAGTTTGTCCTACATACAAAGAAATCTGTTGGTAATAATGCTTATACATGTTGAATTATATTAACAATTGGCGTAGGCAACATTGCAGTTGCTACACACAGGGAAAAGATTAGTTGGAAATTAATTCAGGCATTGGAAATTCCATGACAAACTCTATATTTTGATTAGAATTCATAATTATCATTCATCAGAATTATTTGTCGCAGTTATTGATAAAATAAAAATAGGTCTTACTAAATAGAAGTTGTTACTACAGAAATTAGGTTGTATTAACCAATTTTAGTATTTCTAAATTCTCATTCACCTGAAGTGGAAGATACAACTCATAAAAAGTACAATAATAGAATTCGTGTACAAATATTAGTCACTGTAAACATAATTTAGTTTCTGTTACAAAAACAAAAGTTATGTATTCGATTTTTCATAAGAGGCTTTAATGTAAAAGGGAAACAATATTTTAATGTTACACGTGGACGTTTCAGAAAAACTATTATGTTAAACAGAAAGTGCGGAAGAAATTTGTGGAAAACAATAATGTGTATAGATATCGTCCACCAAAAAAATATCTATAAAAAGCGCTAAATAAGAAAATCGGTAAAATAAAAATAAAAAATAATAAAATTTTTACCTCCATTGGAAGCTTTAACCTTGAATACGGCATCACTTTTGTGTGTTTTTTTTTAAATATATGCTAAAACTAAAAAACCGCTAAAATGCCCTTATGCCAATATCTCGGAAACGGAGCGTCCAATGGAAAAAATAACAAATTTTTACGGGTTTCTAAGAGTTTTTCATAAAGTAGTCCATGTGTTAGAAATTTTTTTTGAAAAAATTGTCTAAATAAGAAAATTGCTAAAATAGGAGAATTACTATAATTCGGAAACGCAAAATTAATGACCTTGTTACCTTCGTAGGAATCTTTAACTCATGGATGTCTTCAATATGGCATCACTCATTTTTAAAAAATCGCTATGTGTGTTTAACCGATTTTTTATTTAAAAAATTATAATTTTACGGATTTAAAAAAAGTAATGCCGTATCAAAGGCATTCACAGATTAAAGCCTCCTATGGATGCAAATAGCTATTATTTATTTGGCATATTTATTGAATATGAACATATAAACCAAAGTAAGTAATTTAAATGTCTCGGAATTCCGAGTGATTATCACCACCAAACGCCTTACAATCATTTTGTTGATTCTGGCTTTTGTCCACTGACGGTATTTTATGAGATCAGCAAATATGAGCGTTGTATCCACATCTTACACTGACAACAACCCATATTATATGATTCTGACCATTGTGCAGAAATCTTTTCGGATGTGTAAATTAATCGCAATACGTTTTGGATTAAAAAACGGATGTGGTTCCACCATCCCACACCGGCGAAGTCAACCACATACCCAGTCCTCGCACACATCTTGTTAATTTTTCGCATCCTTTATAAGAAATTGCAATTATCTTAAAACAAAATTTGAAATTAGTTGATATTATATATTTGATAAAATTTGTCTCCACTTCCCTTTTTCACAATTAATTTGATTGACAATAGTGGTGGTAAACCGTAAATTTTTTAACAGAGTCGAAATATTTTTATTGCATTTTAAAGTAGACATGGTACATCTCGCATCTCTGATCACAGGTCCTTGCTGTTGCCAATGTTTTTTTTTTATGGTTCATTCGCATTGACTACAGAGTTTACAAAAACCCAAAGAAATTGCACTGCGTTAAGTCGCACGATCTTGGTGGCCAGTTGACATTATTTAATGTGCGGTGTAAAAGGTGGCGCTGATATCGTCATGATCCACATCTTTCAGCTGAAAGCACAAGAACTTGGTTCTTATGTTCCTGTTAGGAATACCATCCACTGTCACCGCATTTATTGCCTCAAAGAAATAAGGACCAATCACACCGCCTGGCCAAAATCCTTCGCGAAATTGGAAGTTGTTTGTAACGACGCCGACGTTTTGTTTTCGGGTTTTCTGCGACCCTCTTATTTGCCACTGCAATATATTCAAAAGATTGGCCGGTACATCGACGCACAGAAGACTAACTGTCCATAATCGACCCAGTTTCTCTACATTCTTTGAGCACTATTCGAATTCTTGACACATTAGGTGCACTTTCACGACAGAAAGCTCCGAGAAGTATGCGAGTGGTCCCAGCGTAACTTTCCCCTAGTTTTGTAATGGGTTTTTACAATGACAACGCGTCCTTCTATTTTACAGCGCTCCATTTTTTAATAATCAGAAATGAGTATATGCGATTAATGATAATTTGGAATAATCGATATCATGATTAAACAATTAATCGAATAATCGGTAGTTTTGATTAATTAAAACAATCATTAAACCATTAACTTGAATATTGATTACTCAGATTTGAATAATTTTAATCAACATTCCATAGTCTATAAATAATAATGTCAAGAAGGTTGTTGAAGCAAATGAAAAAACTTGAATCACTCAAATTTGTGATTGATCCATTTTTCGATTAATGAATTAATCATGAATATTGATTAATCAAAATACAGATTAATCGTAAATATGATTAATCAAAACGTATGATTAATCAATTATTGGAGTAATCCGCGTGCCGATTAATCAGGTGGCCTGATTAATCAACTAATTGCACATCCCAAGTCGTAACCATCTGTAGACATACACACAGGGAAACGATTAGTTGGAAATCAATTCAGGTATTGTAAGTTCCATGCTAAAGTCTATACTTTGATCAGAATTCACAATTGTCATACATCAGAATTATTTGACGATGTTATTGATAGATTAAAAATCGGTTTTACTAAATACAAGTTGCTATTACCGAACTTAAGTTGTATTAACCAATTTGAGTATTTCTAAAATCTCATTCATCTGAAGTGGAAGAGATACAACTAATAAATAGTACGATATTCAAAAAACACTTGTTACAAAGTTATATATTCGATTTTTCACAAGAGGTTTTGTTGTTAAAGAGAAGCTACTATTACCATAAATTGAGGTGAAGTGAGACTTTTAAACACAATCGTTGAATCTGACTCCACTGTTGACGCCTTCACAAACACATGCAAACAATTGTGGACACTTGTCTGGAGGAACTATTATTGTGGATCAGACAAATTAACTTAAACCTGTATATGATACCCAGGGTAAACCATCCCCATTTTTGTTCGAAAATATGAAAAATTTGGAAAAAATGTCTATATCTCGAAAATGAAGCGTCGAAACGAAAAAATAACAAATTTTTACGAGTTTCTCAGGGTTTTTCACAAAGTATTCCAATTCGCATGAAATAATTTTTTCAAAAAAAAGTAGCCAAAGTAGGAAAATTGCTAAAATAAAAAAAAGGTGCGTCCAATGGCAAAAATAATAAATTTTTTAACTCCTTAGGAGGCTTTCACCTATGGATGTCTTCAATACAGCATGACTTTTATTTTTAAAAAATCGCTAAAACTACAATTTCTGAAATCAAAAATCGCTTAAGCGCCCCTATGCCAATATCTCGAAAACGTAGCGTCCAATCGAAAAAAAAACCTTTTTTTAACAGTTGCAATGGGTTTTCCATAAAGTGCTGAAATCGTATCGAAAAAATATGGTTCAAAAATGTTAGTTTAATGGAATTTAAGTGATGCCGTATGAGAGGCATCTATTTACCTCTTATCGAGGTAAAAACTGTATTATTTTTGCGATTGGACGCACCGTTTCCGAGTTACATCCATTTTTTTAATTTAGCGATTTTCTTATTTTGGCGATTTTTTGAAAAAAAATTTATTTCATGCGAATTGGAAGACTTTGTGAGAAACCCGCAAAAACTTGTTATTTTTGCGATTGATACTATAGAAATTTTTTCATAGTTCACATTTCATAGAACATTTATTTCTTGTTGCTGTGGCTTCAACTAAATATTTCAGTTCTTGCAACCAAAACTAAATTACAAATCAATTGATATGCACAACATTTGGTGATACTGAACACAATTATTGGAATCACAACTGAATATTTTGAGAGTCCAAGGAACCTCCAAATTTTTGTTGGTTGTAAATATAATTGTGACACCGAATCTCTTCTCTGTGTGTAGCTGCCACTTGTGTGTAGCTGCCACTATTCAAAATATCAGAGAAAAAACAAAATATTAATCCATATGATCTTTCTATTGTACTAAGCAAAATTCGATTTCATTTGGACTCAATTTCAGGGGGAAGCCCTAAAATTTGGAAATTGTACGTACTTAAAGCCAAGAAATATTTTATAGAATAAAGTATAAATATCCCTAAACTTGGTACAATTGTTCCTTCTAATAATTTAATAATAAATATATATTTTCTCAGTAGGAATAACATTTAAAAAAAGTGGTAATAAGTCAAGTGGTAGGTACAAGTGAATTTTCAACTTCGTTGTTAAAACTAATTTTTACTGAAATTTATTTAAATAAAATCTGTCCCATTACATCCCACAACCGCTTTTCAACTTTACACTCACTAGTTGGGGTCTATTGTTTTGTACCAATTTTTAACGGCCTTTGGGGAAGATTTTAAGTAGCTAAATACACGTTAATGTCGCCGTCACTAAGCCGGGTGACCACCGTCGAAAGAAATGTAAGGTGGGCGGAGTAGGAATCGATCCCACGTTCCCATGTACATGAGCAGCGCACTCTACCATTGCAGCCCTCAAATTTATTAAGATTGAACGTGTCGTCACGTCAGCCAGTATTGTACTGATACATATGTATGCAATTAAAATCATATGCATTTAAATCACTCCAATACAGACGTGACGACATAGTGAGGCAATTCGTTATTAAATAGGTAGGGTAATGTCTCCAACCAAACTGCAACACTTAGTAGAAATTACTAATTTTCAAACGAACTAAAAATGAGGAAATAATACTTTACTAAGCGTAGTATAATGTTATTCTACAGTCCTTATAAGGCCGTGGTAATAAATATTGTTTGAAGGGTGTGATCGACATTTAGTTGTAACAAAAGTCCAGTTCGATAGCCATAATAAATTAAGCCCTAATTATGAAGGTAGTGTATGAAATTATCCACGCAATTAGCAAAATTTCCTGTAAATGGTTACACAGTTTACCCTTTCAACCTTCCCACTAAATTTGTTACATGTGCAGTAAAAGCCTTAATTCAGAGAAGAAATCAGTAATTCTTAGTTCTATACGAAACAAAAATCTTTCCTTCTAACCTGTCTTTATCAGTACCCTGTGGTCTTTGCTCGAATTAAGTTTAAAACTTCCTCAATTTCAGTACAACTGTATTCATTTGCAGGAAATGTCTTCTTCAAAAATTAAGGAAATTCGCTTCCATTTTCCAAATTCACAATATTATAATAATCATAATAATCGGCAGCCTTTGTCAAGTTACCTAACTTGAAGTTCAAATTATCTGGAAGTAAGTAATTTTCTTTAACTTAATTTGGCGAAGTTTTGAAATTCAATTGAGGAAATAGTTAGTTATTTCAGTCTGTTTATGAGTTGTTAAGTGGGGCCGTAGCTGGAAATAACTGTATCGTAGGTGGAATACGTACCGTCTGCAGGACCCATCCATAGCAATGAAGTACGATCAAACTCTACGCTCTAATTTGGCACAGGACAGTCAAAATACGTTGTCAGGCATTGTTCGAACGCTGAAGCAAACTGCCATGGAGGTAAAAAGGTGTGTGAATAACCATTGCATTAGTGCAGAAATCTATACCGAAATTCGGACTCGTAAACGCCTGCACAATATACGTAGACGATCCAATACACCAACGTTGAAGGGTCAGTTAAAATCAGACTATCGGCAATTAGCACGTAGTTTGGGTTACATGGTCCGTTCAGATTGCGATAATTATCTGAGCAATATAGCAGTGGACACAGAAAATGCTGCAAATAGTGGATACCTCCATATTGAGTACTCCTCTATAAAAAAAAAACAGTTGAGTGCAAACAACATCAGGGGTACTCCATCGTTAAAAGCTAATGACTTATTTACAACGTAATCTAAACTCTCTTACGTCGCAACCCGAGAAGGATGTTTCAAGGAAACCCCCGTCGCAAGTAGATATCGGGTGGCACTGGGGAAAATTAAGAATCACAACTCTTCTGGTCCTGATAATATTGGAGTGGAGCGGTGCATCAGGGTTAGAAGATGACATTACGCCGGTCAGCAGAAGCTTCTGGATAGACAAAAAACCCCTACTGGATGTGAAGGTTAAGTGGTTAAGTGGCAGGAACTGGAGAGGCATTATATCAAGGTAATGGATACTACTGTGTTGTGTTGGAGAAAATTGTGCGAAAGGAGCAGGCTCGTTCCCATAAACACACTCCGCATAATTATAGAGCAATATGTTGGTCTACAATCGCCTCAGTATGCACTTTTCGAAGACTTCGAACAAGTGTTTGATTGTGTACACCATCGTAACTCAATGTGGTCCACATTGACAAAAATGGGGATACCGTACAAGATAGTTTTCATAATCTGTGAATTGTACAGAGATGCAGCGCATAGAGTTCGTTTTAATGGAAAGGAAAACCAACCTTTCACCACATCTGAGGGAGTTAGACAAGGATGTGTTTTGCCCCACGTTATTTCAATTGTGGGCTGGGTAATGGAGGCAACTCATGCAGAAAGACAAGGATGTGTTTTGCCCCACGTTATTTCAATTGTGGGCTGGGTAATGGAGGCAACTCATGCAGAAACACTGGCTTTAAGTAGAGTATGTATGAACATCTAGAGATATCGACTCTTATGGTCCACAAATGTGATGGCATCGAGGTTAAGTTTAATAGACTCTCCGAAAATGGTGTTGGAGAATAAATATAAAGAATACAAAGCTAATGCGTCTCCAACATGAACGAATTACTAACAGTTGACTGATCTATCTAAAAGTTGGATGATTCGTCAATTTAAGTCGCGGATATAGTCAACTTTTTAGGATTCAACATTACCGAGGATGGTGGCTCCGCGGCGGTTGTAGGTGATCGTATAATAAAGCAGCCTGTTGGATTTATAAACCTGTACAAAATCTGGAGCAATAAGAGAATACGGATAAAGATGAAATTGCGTGTATGCAATTGCAGAGTGAAGTCTGTACTGTTTTATGGTTTTACAGCTTGGAGCTTGGTGAAGCTGACAATGAAGAGGGTCGTTGTCTGAGGCAAATACTTCGTATCTATTGGCCCAAGAAAATTTCTAATGAATTAATCTGGCAACGTACATGTAATAGTTCGATTGAATTGAATATACATAGAAGAAAATAACAATCAAAATGGCGCTTGATTGGAACCAGCTGGGGTATCAAAGCCAACTCGACTATCATGGAACCAAATTAAATCACTTGCCGGTGACAAAAACTAATGGAGAGAATTCCACATTTTTCGTGAACCTTTTATGCAAACTTTGTTCTGTAATATTGTCACTTTGTTTAAATAAATAAAGGACATTCTCCTCTCGATCAGATGATTAGAACCACTTTATTTTCTGGTTTTAGTACTCCAAATCTTTTTAAAGTTTTTGTCGACATAACAATAACAACATTAAAGTTTAATGCAAAAGTGTTATAAAAGTCATTTTCCAAAAATAGACAAAAAATTATAACAATTTTTCCGTCAATTTGATTGAAACCATTTAACTAATTTTAATTAAAAATTCATTAGTTTGTAATTTAACAAAGAAAATCATTAATATTTAGTTTATTCATAATATTGTAGGCTTTTTGGCAGCGATACGGCTTTTTATTGATTCATAAAGTGCTGTTAAATAATCCGAAGAAATCTAAGTCCAGGAGTCCCTTATATCTCGAATTAGTGATTCCATATCGTCGAATGGTCTTCCTCCTTCATATATAGACCTTGCGGGAAAGCCAATCCCAAACGTTTTCAATTATGTTTAGGTCGTGAGAATATGGTGGCCAATTAAGAAGACGGGCATTTTGGTTTGAAATGAATACTTTTAAAATTCTGGCATTATGAATAGGTGCATTATCTTGTTGCAGAATCCATGGAATCTGTCAAAAAAAAATCATTTACTTTAGGGAAAGCTAATTGTAACAGAGTCTTGTAAGTTTCTTGAGTCAGTTTGAATCTATTGTGCCGTAATAAGTTCTTGCACCCCAGACCATAACTCCGCTTTCTCTGCAGTGATGACGATTTAAAAATAGCTAATCGTTTGTCGTATCATGAAAATAATAATTGTAGTCATATGGACCATCTAAATTAGTTTTCCTTTCGTCACTAAGTAAGCCCATCATTACATTACCTCTTATTTGAATGTGATGTGCTCTCTAGCAAATTGTAACCGGTTTTCTTTGCTCACATTATTCACCGCCAGTTTTTTTCAGTTTTTTCAATCAAGATACTTGCCTGGATACCAGCTTGAGATCTGATTTTTGGTGCTGAAAGAAGAGTATGACGCAATTCTCAAGATTTTTCGGTTGGAGATAAAGCAGTTGCAGATCTTTCCAAAATTTTCAACATCTTTTAAAAATCCTAGAACATTTTTGTGACTTGTCCCTTCCGAAAGGTAAACATCCATTTTGACTCTCTCAGATGAGTTCCAAATTCTTTTTTTTTCCATTTTTCACTAATGTTTATTAGAAAGTAATATTTTTATTTTACTAATTTTATTTTATTTTACTAATTATATGAGCGGAAAAAAATTGATTTTGTTTGGCGAAGGGCCTTTATAAAAGTGTTGCATTTAACTTTAATGTTATTCTTTGTAATGTATGTAATCTTAAGATATTAGTAAGATTTTAGCTGTCGGCAAAAACTTTGAAAAGATATGGCCTGATAAAGCCAGAATTTTAAGTGATTCTAATAACCTGATCGAGAGTGTGTATGTAGTGTATAAGTAGTTTCACCTGTTGACCATTCTTGCGTTTGTGACAAATAGCTTTAAGGTAACAAAGGTAACAAACTAAGCTGAAATAAAAACATGTATGGACATGGTCATGGGACTGATTATCGTCAAAGGGTTTTGTTTTCTTTGTTTGGTTTTCAACCTCCTTCTTGTTAGAGCGACCTTAATGTTGGACTTTGTGCTGGAAACTCGTGTTTAGCAATAAAGGACAAATCGTAATTTCGCATAAGTTGACTGAAAGGAAATTACCCAGATTGTGGGAATGGCTAATAAGACATTTATTTAGATTGAACATCAAATACGCATACGTTTTTATTTTGAAACTTGTAGCTATTAGTTAAATTTGAAACTTGATGAATTTATAAAACTTAGAGTATGTAGTTCTTCTTGTGAGCTGGAGTACTGAAAGATATCGAAATAATTGGAAGCGGATCTAAACTATATTTGCGGTGGGCATATGATTGAAAACGCTGTGTAAGTTTCTACGAAGTATTTTATGATACTGTTTCCTGCTTTGCTTATCTGCAATTTGCAATAAAATGATTTTAGGTTTCTTGCTATCAACAGTGGTGGCCATCGGTTGTGAGCATATGAAACTCTTGTACACAAGAACACAGGTTCAACTACCGCTCAGCTCACATTACAATTACTCCAGCCACGGCCACATCGCTAAGTGGTGAATAAGAATATAAATCGTACACGTGACTGATTGTGGGAAGTTCTCCCCAATATTTTCAAGATATCAAGTGCGAAATTTGTAGGCAATGAGCAAGTTTGAGTAATGTCCCAAATGGTTTCTTTCACAATTATAATTAGAATAAAATCCTTGGCTCACTGAGTGCCTATCTTATTTTATGTATTTCAGGCCTCTAAGAGTCAAATTAACACTTTCCCGCATGTTTCCTTTAAATTATTTTGAAAAAACTTTTTGGATTTTCCTTGCGGATTTTCCATGTTAAATGTTGCAAATCAAATTCAAACTTAAAAAGATTTTCATATTATATAGTATATGCGGATTTGAAAATTTAATTCAGATTTGTGTTTATAATCGAAGTCAAGCATCTCATAAATAGAATCTGAAAATTTTATTTCAAATGGATTCTGATATTATAAAGTCTTATTATTGAAATAGTAAAAAGGTCCTACTCTTCTAAACCATTCAAAGAAACGCGGGCCAATAGGGCATTTACATGCATTCGATCTTGTAGATCGACTCGATTTGCGACAAATCACTCTATTCTAATATATTTTTGCACCCAAGATCGAGTACCTACATTTATCTCGGTAATGTTATTGTCATGTCACAAATCATTTTAAACAGCGTTTTTTAAGTAAAGGAAATGTTCTTCACTGTACATGTACGTTAATGACAACACATATAAACATGATTAATGTAAAAGGTAATACTATAAGGCCAGCTGATCTTGCTTTTTTTCTTTATCTTCTAAACACTAACAATATTTTAAATAAATTTCATATAAAAAGATGTAAAAAAATTATTTGTACAAAAAAAGAAATAGAAAAAATTACAGACTAGTAAGATACTAAAACATACAAATCATCATGCCATCACCTGGTATAATTCCATAATGACATCATGAAATACAAAAATTGCAATCCTGCATCGAGTAATAATGCACGTGAACATTTTTTTGCCATACAATCATAATCACGACATTATCACGATAAAAGAGTGCGTATAATCGCGCTATAACTGGCTCAAAAAAAAAATCAATGAGTGTTCGAACTCACGGGCGATGTGTTAACACCTTTTTTTTACACGGTACCTGTTCGATTTCTATGAACGCATTAGTAATTGTTACATTGGGAAATAAAACAAAATATCAAGCTCTTTTAAACATTAGTCGTGTTTTGGTTACAAGCAAGCGATTATCGCTTGCTAAGTTGTAAAGAAAACGACTATTTAGCGAAAAGTGACTTTATTGAAGAATATGAAAAGGGTTGAAAACGGTATAAGATGTTAAAAAAAATTTTGTTAAACTTAGCGAAAATGACTCGCGCCGCTAAGTTCTCGCTAAGTCTTCGGTAAGTGCTTCATACAAAACAAGCGATTATATAAGCAAGCGGTGTAACCAAAACACGCTCATTAATACATTCACTTTGTTAAGTCAGCGTATTAATATGTTGTGCTTTTATGTTTTCAAGTCAATTTTATTTTTGTTTCACTTATAAATTGAGTTGTTAATTTATTCATGTTATTGTTCTGAATCACCCACTGTGCATGTCTGTGCTTTATTGCCGCTGCCCTATCGATGATTTCTCTGCTTGCGTCGACCGCAGGCACAGCAAATCAGTCGATAGGGAATATGTAAATGTTTCGTTGCTTTACTGAGTTTTCTAACAAGAGCTAGAGAACAGCAGCATCAATATATTGATACAGCCATATAAGTACACACATGCATGCATACGGGTCCCCTACATTTGTAACTTTGTCTCTCTGCATTCTTGTAACAAATAACCATTGTAGTTTTGGAAGTCGAAACCACCGCAGCATTTGATTTTAAAATCGCAGATTTTCGTTTTCGGCACACTGCCCAAGAAACTTTCAGCATTGATTAAGATAAATAATAGAAATTTCACTGCCGGTCAGGAAAACGCTTCTGATCGAACACACTTAATAAGTATTGATCACGATTTATATGATGGCCAGACTGCAGTCAATTCCAAAAGCCATTATACGAAATATACATTATACATAAAATTTAGTTTAAATTGTTTTGTTGTGGTTTGAAATCGTGTTTTTGTGCTGAAGGCTCTTTTGCTATTGCATTTTCTTTTTCTTACATCTGCTTTAACATTAGATGTAATATTGTTAAAATAATTAAAGCAATATTTAGGTCAGTGAACTAATTTTTTTTTGTTTTGTCATAAACAGAGCGACGACAAAAAGTATTTAATAGTATAGAGAACTTATTGCACTCTTTTTCCGCTCTCATGTAGAGAGTCTGAGTGAAAGAGCATAAACGAGTCTTATTCTCTTTCTGGAATATTTCAAATTAAATTTACCATTTCGACAATGTTATTACATACAACAATACCTAAAGCATAAATGTTTCAAAAGGCAACAATGTTTCACATCAAAAGTATGAATGGACCAAGTTATGACAAAAGGAGAGTAATACGCTTTGAATCATTCGCCAGATGTCGCCAGTACTTTTGGTTCATACAATTCATTCCATGAGTTCTCTATACTACTCAATACTCTTTGGCGACGATGGCCTGCTTCCTTATCAGGCAGAGACTATTTTTGTACAACAACCACGAATGTGATGCTAACGCTGTGTGTTGTTTCCATGTGTTCAGTTTGATATATTGCCCTACCCATGCCTATAGATGTTAACACATAAAAAAAAAACAGCTAAGTATATTTTTTTTGGATATTTCGAACCAAGGCATCAACGACGTATCACTGTTTGGTGTTGATTTTGGGGTGGGACCATCATCAGACCATATTTCTTCGGAACTGCGGCTGGTCGGGCAATGAAGGTTAATGCTACTCTTTCGCAACATGATCATCTCGTTTTGTTGTTCCTAAATTTAATAATATGGATTTGGACGACATCATTAAGATGGAGCCACATGTCAATACATCCAGACAACCAATTGAATTACATTGAATCTTGCGTAAGTTTTGGGACAAGTTGGGGTGTAGTAGAACGATTTAGTTTGTCGCCCTCAACTGATCCCTGTATGAACACCGTACCTACACATATTAATACATTTTTATTTATAGCGATGTAGATGTTAAAGCCACTATACCTATAAGATATACAGTCAATTAATAACTTAATACTCTCAAGTTAAAGATTTGAAAGCCAAATATTTTCAATTCTCCAATGCAATTACTTGTGTTATATATTCTCCCGTTTGAGAGACTGGTGGGGGTTTAAAGCCCCACCATTATAATTGAAGAAAATAATAATAACAATTTTTAATTTTGTCAGCAAATCCAAAGCGTTTCATCACGGAATAACGCAATCAAAATAAAACCCATCAAAAATAATATTGCCTGCCAACAATTTTCAAAGATGATTAAGGCAAAATGAGACAGACGTTAATACAAAGTTGCAAAAGTGCTTATCAGCATCAGGAAAAAATATTAAGACGACAACAATCATATTCTTTAAAATTAAACCTTCTAATCCTCTGTCTTCGCCCGTGGCCCTTTCGCCAGTTGTATCCTTTTTCTCACAAGTAACTATCAATATGCTACGTATTTGGCCCGCGTGTGCAGCATTTGGTCAGTAATTGAAGCAAATCAATTATAAACCTATTTACAAGTATTGCTGCATTCATCATTTCTTTTCTCTTTCGCTCTCTATCTCTATCTCTCTTTGTTACTTTTGTATTGTTAACTGAAGCACAGCCAGAGCGGGAATTTAAAAATGACGCCACACCACAAATGGAACATTAAAAAGGGATGAAGGAATACAAAATGATTTGCTTGAGCAAGTAAATCAAAACGAATGAGAGACTGGATGTAAGAATATGGGCAACTTTAATAAGCGAAAGATTAAGTAACGAGCAGGATACACTTGAAAATGCGATAAATGTCAAAATCTAAATATCTGAGAAAAAGGATAAAAACAAGAAAAGTGCCTGCCTGCCCACTATGCTAACATCTGTGCACAAGAGATATAAAAAAATATAGATAATCCCAAAATGATACCAAGAAACAAACGGTTAGTAAAGAGGGAGCTGCAATGACTTTATTTTGGCCCTAATGAGAAGAACTATGAAATCTACTCTAAGTTAACCAGGACGGTCCCGCAGCTGACTACCTTGCATTTATTTCGGCGACGGGTACCTCGCTAATGGCGACACTTTTCAATGTAGTCCTTTTGAGGATCAGAGCCAACACATACCCAAACACATCTTGGTATACCACTTGGGCAAACCGTCGTAGATAAACTTGCTGTCAACTATATATTTAATACATTTTAGACTGTGGCGTTTAAATTATATTGACCACGATGTATTGAGAATCTTTGTTAAGGTCAAACAAAAATGGTTTACCATTACATCCTATGAATGGATTGGGGAGAGCTGCTCACCCCCAGTGAGTTTTTCACCGGGTCCGAACGTAATTTGTGAGATTCTTTGTCATGGCAAAATTACTCGATAGTGTTGCCGTCTCTAAGCGAGGTGAACGCCGTCGTAAGGTTTTCTGAGCAGAGGTAGAACTCACGTATTCATGTACAAGAGACACACACACTACCATTGCACCACCGACCTCTACAAAAAGCACGGTGATGTTCAGCTGCATGAAAAAGTTCCTAGCTGATCGTGTTTTAGAGCATTCAGAACTGAAATGTGAGCCCAATTTCTTCAGCATAATATGCCATACATTATTTAACTAAAACACGTCCCCTAAACGACCTTCTCGGAACAGAGTACGACCAATTTAAAAATGCATATTAAAAATATATTGTCGAAATAGAAACTGCGTACATGCTCTTTCGTAAAAAAAAGTTTTTCTTCAAAAAAAAATATACCTTCTCTTAAAAAGATACATTTTCTCACAAAAATTTCTTTTCTTAAAAGTACCTTTTCTTAAAAATTAACTAATATTTTTTCTGTTCTTTTCTAGAGATAAGTAGCCTTTCTGAAAATAAGTAATTTTTTTTAAAAAAATAATCTTTTGCTAAAGAGATTACCACTTCTTTGAAAAGTACCTGTTCTTAAAAAAAGTACTTCTTTGTAGAAAAAAAAAATTCAAACTCTTATGGCTTTTTCTTACAGAAAGCACTTCTTATTAAAAACGGTAGCTTTTCTTAAAAAACATTAGCGTTTTATAAAAGAAGTTCCTCTCATTAAATAAATGACCTTTTCGGGAATATATAATATATATTATTAAAAAGGCACCTAAAAATACAATTTTTTTAAAAAAAAATACATTCAATAAATAAAAAATTTCTTAAAAAATCTTTATCATTTTACAAAAAGTATCTTTTCCTACAGATCCATTTAAATTACTGTATTTTTCAACAGGCGCCTTACGCGTGTTGGAGCTAACTAGTACATAATATATAGCGAAAGTAACTTCGTTCCAGCCGGGTGTCCCGTGACACCTAATGTAATTTCTATTTTAGCGATTTACTTATTTTGGCGATTTAAAACAAAAATCAATACGAATTGGATCTTTTTCTGAAAAACCCTTAGAAAGCCGAAAAAATAGTTGTATTTCGATTGAACGCTCCATTTGCGAAATATACACATGGTGGCGTTTTTGCGATTTTTTTAATTATGTCAAAATTTTTTTTTTAAAACAGTGATGGAGGTAAAAAATTTATTATTTTTGCGATTCCGAGCTAAAACCATTTTTTGAATTTAGCGGTTTTCTTAATTTGGCGAGTTTTTGAAAAAAAAATCTTGCGAACTGGAACACTGTGTGAGAAATCTTTAGAAACCCGTAAATATTTGTTATTTTTGTCGAGATATAGAATTTTTTTTATAATTTTTCCATATTTTCGACCAAAAATGAGGGTTGGTTACCACGAAATACAAACCCTGGTTATAAATAATAATAATAACGTTTATATTTAAATATAAAATACACAATTTTAAGAAACAATTACTTTTTTACTTACTTTTTCATAATTTAATCATAAGCATCAACAAATTGTTGTGACATCCATCAAATTCAAGTAATACTAGTTGAGCCTACCAATATATTATTTGATACAACCGAATTAGTTTTTACATTTTTCGTTCATCCAACTAATAGAATATTCGCCACTACAGGATAATTTGATTGCTAGAACTAAAACTCGATTGACAGATCACATTTATTTCTAGTTGCTGTGGCTTCAACTAAATATTTCAATTCTTGCAACCAAAACTGAATTACAAATCAATTGACATTTAGTGATACGGTACACAACTATTGGTAGTCACAAGTGAATAATGTGACAGTCCAAGCAACCTCCAAATTTCAGTTGGCTGTAAATATTATTGTGACAACGGAACTCGTCTTTAATGGTAGAAATAGTCATTTGATTTAAATCGTTCGATTTCCATCACATACCGGATTTACTAAATTTTATGAAAGTTCGTTTTCATTTTAGAGTGTTGTCAAACAATAAAAGTTTTGGATCCATTTTGAGCGGAGTTATTTGAAGTATTTCTTTAACTTAGCCGCGACTTTCCTAGTGGGAAGGGAAATATAAAACTTGAAATTGATGATGAAATTCAAAATTATATTACAAAATGATTCACAATCGGACTACAGATGTCAAAGCAAGGACTACTGATGCAAATTTTTTCTCTTTAAAAATTCACAATACTCCAACTCCAGCCTTATAAAAGTGGACAGGAAGATGAATTTCATTATATAATTTTTAATATTTTAAATTTAATTGAAAATAATGGCATTGAAAAGATCAATGAGACAAATGAAACACAAAAATTATGCTATGTAACGTTGTTTCGTTGGTTCCCTTTTGACGTGACAACGTCTTAAATTAGGTTGCGGCTGGGAGTCACTTATGAAAAAGTGTAACGCCCGGTAACGTTACGATGAGTCACCGAACACAAGTAAACGCAATGTGTTTACTTGTGTGCCAGAAACGATTTGCTTTGCTGGCTTCTAGTGGCTGTTGGTCGGTGGTGTGAGTGTTTTTGTTTTTTGGCACATCATATATATGACGACTGAGCAAGTATGTATGTGCGTATATATGTGCGTGTGTATGAATATTGATTTAGATCAGTCTGCATTGGATAAGGTATTATTTTTTGTTTTTTTTTGTTTTTTGTTTTTTGGCTTTATGATATGTGTAGTGTATGTTTGTGTGTAGAAATTTTCATATGAATTAGGTAGCCAAAACGAAACAGAGAGCTGCGGTCGGCTTTAAAAACGATATGCGAATATGATGAATTGAAATACTTTTTGGTTAGTAAATTATTTTCTTTTGTTTTTAATAAAAGAAATGTTTATTTTTTATAATAAAAGAAATGTTTATATTTTATAATAAAGGATATGTTTATTGTTTATAATGTCACATTTGATAATGTGTTCATAGAAATCGCACAGGTACCTAGATGGTGTTGAAATTACTTCTATTTTCCTAAACCATAAGTTTCAATAAATGTTAAAACATCGCCCGTGAGTTCTAACACTCATTGGGCAAGTGAGTATATTGCACTCCTATTGTGCAATTTAATTATATTCATATCAATAAATATTCTACCGAGAAAAAGACGTTGTCACGTAAAATCTTCGCCCGTAAAACCGACTTTACAGGCAACAATTTTTTAACGAGGACCTGGATTTCAATGACAGACTCTAAAAAGAAATTGAGAATATTCATGTTTTCGACACGGAATTGTTTTTGATGTTTTCGTACTACTACTGGCTGTTGAAACAATTCTCATTAATTTGAGTTATGTTTATCCCTATAAAAAAATACATTTCCCATTACACCCCATCAAGGGATTGTTTTTAGTTGTTTCACTCAGTGATTGGTACCTGCAGTTTTTCACAGGTTTCGGACGGTATTTTTAGAAGCGTTTTATGGCTAAGGCCCAATTTTTGACTGGATATTTAAATTGGTCATCAGTTGATTTCGATTTATGATTGATTTTACTTTAAATACGAAAAAAGTTTTTCGGTGCGTTGTCAAATAATCTTACTACCATGTGGCAACAGTGGCAAATGCTACGAAAATATCCGGTATTCAAAAATTAAATTGTTCGAGCGTTTGGTCGTATTTTTAATTAATTTTATTCTTCGATATTTTGCTACCCTTTGGGTAGCATCGTCAGGAAGATGAACACAATTATTAATTAGAAATGAAAACAAGTGATAAACAAAAATTGTTCATGTCATTTGAAAAAACAACAATAACAAATAATTATAAAATTAAACAAGTAAAGAAATTTTCTTGTCATTTGAAAAATGTTGTAAGTTACAGCCAGAAAAAATTTTGTGTGGAAAGAGTTTCTATAATTTACAGCCAGAAAAATAATTTGGTTGATAAAAAAATATGTACATAATGGCAAAATCCAACAAGTTACATCCTGATATATTGAGTGACAAATTCAATGATACATCAAACAATTTTCGATGAAATGTTCTACGTTTTACTAATTATAATCTATAAATCTGTGCTACATTATCCGTATCTGCTTTAAAGTTCATTATCTTCGGTATTGGAGTGCTTATTATCTGTAACATTTCTAACATAAAACGACGTTTATAATTATTTTCCCTATTCAAAACTGATGTATCTTGAAAGTTTGGAAATGAAATTTTTGAATACAATACGAAAGGTCGGATAAATCATCACTTAATATCCGGTATTCATACATTTATCGGCTAATCGTTACAATGCATCAAACTGACGCCATTTGCAAAACAAAAGCGAAGTGATAAAATACAAAATATATATATCAACATTCTAAATTATTCCAAGAGAACATTTTATCGGGATACAAAAATATCTTATCTCCTAGATAGGCTGAGCTCTAACCGTGTGCAAAATTTCATCCAAAGTCGTTTTTATGTGGAAGCGTAGCAGGCAAAAAAGGTTTCATATTTATAATATTATTGGGAAGTTCGATTGTATATTATCAGCTTTGTTTCACATATGCCAGCGGGCTCATGGTTCGTTACATAGCTACGCCGCTGATGATAATAGATCAAAATAGTTGTGAAGTGTTGAAGAAAGGAGCTGGTGCGATGCCTTGGTGGGCATCGAAATAGCTGCATTCCCCGCCATACACAAACAAATTATAAATTATTTGTAAAAGAAAATAATGAACTTGAACCTGACAATGACTGGAAAACAATTGAAACCATGTATCACGACATATGTGTTCTGATTTTAGTTCCCGGAAATAAATGCTTGAGACGATTTAGCGATCTATCTGCAAAAATCTTGCCATAATATATTTTGTTTGTCTCCTCTGGACAAAAGGGCTGAATCAGATTGAATGGATTAACCTTTAAAAGATAAAGAACCCTTTTTAAAATTACTGCCGACGAAAAATTGACAGATTTCAAATTATGAATTTTGTAAGTCTAGCGTGGCCGCCGGTGGTGCAATAGGTAGGGTATCGAGGGTTCGATCCCTGCTCTTACCCCTTACATTTCTTTCTGCGAAGGTCACCTCACATAGTGACGGGATCACTATCCAGTAATCGGAAAAGCTTTTTCGACAATCTAAACCCTTTGGAACGGGTATTAAACTGTAGGTCCCAATAAGTGAGCCTAACCACAGAAAATCCACAGCTCACCGATTGTGATGTACTGGGAAAATGGCGCAAAGACATACATTCCATCCATCCAGACAGACATATAGCGAAATATAACTGCACAATTGCCAACACTGCTAGTTCCTTCGTCTTGACAAAATCATACAATTCTTCTAATCAATTTTAAAATACAACAAATATATAACCAAGGATGTATGTAGCAGCGTTTTCAATACTGATGAAAAAAAACTAATTTCCTGTTTCTTATTCAATTATTATCCTGTATGATTATAAATGTTACAAAATGTGGTGCTCTGCTATGCGAATCTCATCCCACCCGATGTAGGGTATTTGTTAAATGGTCATTTGTTCTAATAAAATGTTGGGAAAAGGAAACGGATACAATTTTTGCTGACTTAGAAGGAAACGGTAAGGCCAACAAACGGTAATCGGGTAAAAAATAAACCAAATGACCTTAAAAATGTCCCAAAGACGATGAAAAATATGTCAAAGCTTATACATGGAAGGGATTAAAGCTAGGCAAACAAACAATAGTAACAATAACCACACTAACAAGACGATGATGATGATGATGACGATGATGTCCAAAAGTAGCTGATAGCAGAGAGTCAAGATGTAGCGACAGAGCGACATAGTAACGAAAGGACAGCTACAACCATAGAAACAGACAGACACACAATTAACAAGACAATTTTTCAACTTTTGCGAACATAAAGCACCATAAAACAAAAGCTCCCTCCACAAGGATGCAAAGGAATGCCAGTCAAGAAACATAACAAGAAATAAAACGAAAATCGTTTGTGATTAAATACAATTTAACAAAATCGTAAAAAAGGAAACACGGATGTTAAAAATGAGATTTTCAATTCGTTCACTTCCACATTTCGGTATGATTTCTTTCACTTTCTTACTCCCACTAGATCCGGAATTCTGCGCAACGACTTTGAGCCATTCGAAAATCCCCGTCTGCAATACGCATTCAAACGCAACGGCAAAAAATAAAATATAAAAGAGGAAAAATTGAAATAATTGAGAATCAGTGCAAAGCGGAATATACGTCAGTAATGCACAGTGCATCACGTCATACAGTGCCTCGAGAATTCCGAGAAATCTTTTGAAAAGTATGAAGTATGACCCACATTGAAATTTCTGTCAAAGCCGGGTTATGTATACAATTTGTTTGATTAATTTATTATAACGCTGAAGTAGGTTGATTTAAGATTTCCTCTTTAACTAAAGTGACTTACCAGATAGACGGAAATCAATCCCAAGGTTAAAAACTGATTGCTTGTTTGGTTCATAAGCCCGTTAAGGGGCAGTTAACTGATTTTCAGTGCAAATTTGAGAAAACACCCATTTATGTTATATTGCCAAAAAAATAGATCACACAAAGGCCCAATTCGTAAAAACCTAAACAATAATGAAGGTACACAAGTTGCAAAAATTCTTTCAAAAGTTTCCTCAAACCACCGAGATACAATTGTGTGTGGTTTTAATTTTACTGTTTTGTGACAATTTTGGGTGTGACCAAATATAATTTTTGACCAAATATAATTTTTTACGTGTTTCGTTTAAGTTATAGCCATTAAAAGTTACAAGTTTGTAACTAAGAAGACTAACTATAAGTACACTTGGGCGATAAATGCAGGTTGAGGCTGTACAGTGTTCAGTTCTAGTTTCCACCGATTTTATAATTTTAGCGGGGATCCGGCTACTTATAGGCCATAATGCATAATAAATGAGTTGTTAGAGAAGGTACTTAGTCGCAGTTTCACCTATTCTAGGTTATTGTCATATTAATATGAACGTGGTACGATCACTTAACAAGCTGAAGAAATTAGCTTGAATTTTCCCTACGACCAGTGCGATCTTACTTAAAATTGCACCGTCAAGGGGGTTTTAATTAGAATTTTTTTAATAGCAAACAAAGGGCTAAATTGCCGACATAAAACCTGAACGTAATACTGAAGCCCATAAAATACATGTATGTCAGTCATTGTACACGCAGAGCGAGAGACCGTCATCTCCATAAATTTCGGCAGACATCATCCAGGAGACTGCATTCGAAAGCGCAACTCACGCATTAATCACACGATGAAAAAAACGGCCTCTGTAACATATTCTCCCAAACATATTCTGTAGGGACCATGTATATGTTTGGATCACACTCCGAACATGCATATGTTTGTAAGTCTCAAACATTCACTTGTCTTTAAATCATAGATGTGCAGCTAGTACTCTTTTGAGTCATCGTGTTTTCACACCGATAGTAGCTTGATCGTTTTTTCACACCAACATGTCCGAAAGCTTGCTGCTTGTTTACCGATTCAAAGTCAGTTGCTGCTGTGCAAGCAAAATTATTTGTAATAAAAAACACTACACTTAAAAAATAAATTTTAATTGCCATGGACGAATATAAAGAAATTTTTATGTTTGTAAATGGCAAAAATCATAAATGGAAATAATCATTGGAGATGTTGATATTTGATTTTTTTTTTAAGATTTAGTTTTAATTTTTAATTTTTTTAATTTTAATTTTTTACTCAGTGTACTACTTTTGTTTTCTCTGCTTTTGTTCTGCTTGCTCCGTTCAACTTAACACAGTTGCAAAATTCGTAAAACTGATTTGAAATGCGTTTGTGTCAGTTTGCACATGTCTGCTTTAAATGCAAACACTAGTACGTTTAATGGCAAACATGTATGCTTTTACGTGGACACATATGCGTTATACATCCCAAACATCCATGTACTTAAGAGGAAGTGTTTCCCCCAATCCTCCATATACGTACGTGGAAACATGTGCGTAGTTAATGCCAAACGTAATAATATTCAGAAATCAGTTATGCTTTCAATTCAATATATTTGTATCATTTATTATAATTAATTTTATCAATATAAATCCACATTTATTAATTATTAATACACAAAATTAAAAGATTGTAAACGGCTCTTCTTACAGTTAACTGCTGCTCTTTTGTTTTAGCTTTCTTGGGTGTCGCTCATGTTATTGTGTTCAGAAGACTACCTATGCGTTGGTAGACAAGCAATATACTTATATACAAATCTATTCCGTGCAAGCCAACGTGAACAAATTTCTTGTGTGTTTTTATTATATTTCACAAATGGTCCGCCAATCAGATTTTCCCAGTAAAGGTTTGGACAGACCTTCACGTTGTTGCCCTCTCCAGTTTCTTTCCTCAATATAATTTGCCACTTTGTTAGCACACACACATACATACAAAAACCAAAGCAACATCACATACCTTTTAACCGTCGGAGCCTTTGTTTATTATTTTTACACGCACTTTCAGGAATATTTATGAATCACTGACTGAGAGAAAAATGCAAGAATACACACACTTACAATATAGACTCTCTCGTTGTCCCTCTTTTATTCTCTTGCTCTCGAGAAAGTGCAACAAACACAGCTGTATTTGTATTACAAACCCATATCTATTTGGGTCACAAACACATGTATTTCAACATATTAATCATTGTGTCTCAAACATTTAATATTGACTAGCAATCACAATGTGTTTGCACACAAGTATATTATATTTGCAACGAGCTCCAAACACACGTTATATTTGCACCCAAACAACACAAAACTACAGATTTTAGCATTTCCATTCCTTATTTAAAATGCAGAGGGGTTGAAATGCTTTGAAAATTGCCTGAATTGTAGACTTGAAAAAATTTCCTAATCTCAAAAAGTATCGGAAACGTCATTTAAAGAGATGCTAAGAGTCGGTTAATATGTATAAATCGAAAGCGCTCTCTAAAATTCAGAGGGCTGTTAAAATAATTTGCTGATTGTATAATTTATTTCCTTATAACATTTTTGCTAACCTCAAAAAGCATCCTTGTACATTTGGATCGGATCATTTTGACCACCAATGCTCACGAATGCCCTATGGTTCTTCTGCAAAAAGAGTTGTGGCAAAGATCCAGGAAGTAGTAGTAGCCCACACATCGAAGGTTATTCAACCTCAAAATTTTTCCTCATGCTTCACGGGTAATTGGATAAAAGACGAAGATGTTTTTTTTTATAAATGCAAAAACTGATAAATGCTAAAGTTGTATATGCCAGCAAAATACTGTGAAGTCAATTATGTGTATAAACTGTCATAAACCTATAAAAATAACAAAATAATAACAAAATAATAGTTTACTGTTGTACTGATATGTTAAATATTTTCTATTAAAATTTATTTTTTCTATGAAAAAGTATTTTATAATAGTTATTGTTTTGAACCGAACAATTATTGAAAAACCTTAAACAAATATTCCTTTCAAGGCATCTCGCTCTTAATAAACCATGAATGTTTAAAAAATATATGCGTATATTCGAAAATAAGTTTGACAAAACTCTTCCTTGTGGAATGTGCAACACGGTCAGCCACTTGCGTGAAATGAATATGTCAAGTGATACAATTTCATGGTGGAAGATGGAACATGCGCAGTACAATTTTAAGCTCAACATTTTTCTATAATACGATTGCTGGGCATGAAACAAAATATTCTAAAAATTTTTTATTTTAATCAATAATATCTATCAATATGAATCACTTAAATATGTAAATATTTTTGTGCAAATATACCAATGTTCCAAAATTAATGTAATTTTCACAAGAAATTCCAAAGATCTCCTCTGCACAAAAGAAAAATATAAGTATCTTACAATTCTTTTTCTTTTGAACGCTATTCGTAATCTCGACTTGGTTTTGCTATCAACCAAGTCTGGGATTTAGGTAAGTTTCCGCTAATGGCATTCTCGTATTCAAGTTGATCTCAGCGTGAAAACATCAGTTGCAACTCGCGTGTTAATGGGCCGTGTTCATTTTATATTTATACAGATACACATTTTAAATGATTTGTGTTGTATGTGCAACATAATTAGGGTGTTCACTTGGGGTCTTAAAGTCATAAGTCATAAAATCATATTTGACGACAAATAGTTGAGATCACCCCGTTATATTATCGTACTGTAAAGACGTAAAAAGGCAACATCAAAACTTATCGGAATATCCTTAACTCCTTCCAATTTATTTCAAATAAGTTGCAAATATTTATTTCTTAATTTTCATAAGAAACACAAAAATTCCAAATTACAATCACCGATAAAAATATTTGACTAAAAGTAAACAAAAAACAGCTGCTATTGATAGTACACTGCCAAAACATGACTGCATACACACAGGGAAAAGATTAGTTGGAAATCAAATCAGGCATTGGAAATTCCATGATAGAGTCTATTTTTTGATTAGAATTCATAATTTTCGAGCATCAGAATTATTTGCCAATGTTATTGATAGATTAAAAATAGGTCTTACTAAATTCAAGTTGCTACTACCGAACTTTCGTTGTATTAACCAATTTGAGCATTTCTAAAACCTCATTCATCTGCAATGGAAGATACAACTAATAAAGTGTACAATATTAGAATTCGTGTTCAAATATTAGTCACTGTAATAATAATTTAGTTTCTGTCACAAAAACTCTTGTTACAAAGTTGTGTATGTATTCGATTTTTTACAAGAGACTTTGCTGTTAAAGACAAACTACATATAGTTGAATGTTCCACGAGGACGGTACAGAAATTTATTATTTTAAACAGACAGTGATAAACAAAGTTGTGAAAAAACATTAAAGTGTATAGTTATCAGCCAGCGAAGAATACATATTATCATAAATTGAGATGAAGTGAGACTTTTAAACACAATCGTTCAATCTGATGCCACTATTGACTCGTTCACAAAAACATACAAACAATTGTGGACACTTGGCTGGTTAAACTATTATTGTGGATGACACAAATTAACTTAGACATACATGTTATATCCTAAATTTAGAAAGACTGTCTATTTTTGTTTTTTGATTGGACGCTCCGTTTTCGAAATATAGAAATTTTTTTCATATTTTCGATAACAAAAAAATGGGCACGAAATACGAACCCTGGTTATAAATAATACATAATAATTTTGTTTATATTTAAATATAAACTACACAATTTTAATAAAAAATTATTTTTTACTTTTTTTGCTATAAAATTCATAAGGGGTTAAATCGTCACCAAATGGTTGTGACAGCCATCAAATTCAAGTACATAATAAGTTGAGCATACCAATATATTATTTGGTAGAACCGAATTAGTTTTTACAGTTTTCGTTCATCCAACTAATAGAATATTCGCCACTACAGGATAATTTGATTGCTAGAACTAAAACTCGATTGACAGATCACATTTATTTCTTGTTACTGTGGCTTCAACTAAATATTTCAATTCTTGCAACCAAAACTGAATTACAAATCAATTGATATGCACAACATTTAGTGATACGGTACACAATTATTGGTAATCACAACTAAATAATGTGATAGTTCAAGGAACCGCCAAATTTTAGTTGGCTGTATATATATTGGTGACACCGAATCTCTTCTCTGTGTGTAAGTTGTGTTGTCGTATAATATGTTTATTTGAGGATCCCAACAACATATATACAACTGTTGTATAGAGATAGTAGGAACTTCCCTGCAGTTTCAAAATTAGCTAGTGACTCTATGTAGTCAGTTATTTCGTTAGCGAAAAGCCTGACTAGCTACTTGAGTAGCTACAGTTAATGCTAGAGTTCGCCTTTTGATTATTATAAGTATGAAAACAAGGGAAAAAACAAAACACTGAACCGTTATCCCGTTATGATTTGTTTGTTGGTTGCTTTGTTATTTTTTTTGTGTTGGCGTCATTTGCTATTAAACGTTCGTAGAAGTGTCATCGTGACACCGTACGTTGGTTAGAAGTGTAAAAAAAGTGAATTTTAATATTTAGAAAGGAAAAATGACTAGCAAAAGTCAAATGAAACGCTTATTAAAGAAAGAAAACGAACAAATTGTGCAAAAGTTTGAAAATGTAGAAAAAGAATGTGGTGAAGATATTGAAAAAGATTTATTCATAACATTAATTCATTATGGTCCGCCGAATTCATCAAGCGGATTGTACTAGTCATGTAGTTAGTACAATGTTGTTAGATATTTCGTCAATTGCATGTAACTAGCTATCTGCATGGTACATGGTAGTGCAGAGGGTAGCCACGGCCTACCGTCAATGACATCCCCATGTTATTTCGTCAGTGTAAAGCATTGGTGGTAGTCTGGCGGGTAGTTAATGGTAATTATTGGTTGTTGGGGAAATAACTAAAAATTCGTTAGCTACGTCGACTGCAGGGTTGCGGCAAATTACAAATACAACACTTTATTACAATATTTATATATTTTTAGTGCTTTCAATTTTAGAGAAACCGTTTCTATTGATGACGCCATCTGGCTGCCGACTTGTGCTTGCTGGATTCAAGTTCAGCAGCAAGTGATGTCGCTAGCATCCAGCGACTTTATGTGTAATTCAGAATTAAAAAGCTTATCATCACTTTTTGCATTCTCTCACTCTACTTTTGTTCATTTTCCAAAACTGTTAATGCCAATCACAAGCAGATTGCTCGATGTTCGATTAATAGTCGCCGAATAAGGAATATAATTCCTTTCCGCAGATATGGCAACCTGCGTAAAACAAAATTAAACAAGTGGCCACTGCCGAGATGAATATGGGGTAAGGTAGTAAAACCATAGTTATATACGTTCAAGGTCGACTGTTTTGTATCATACACCACCTTGTGGCCGTCGAATAATAATTATAACTGGATATGAATGATTGTACAAATTGTGCATGGTAACAGGAAAGGCGGGAACAATTATATGAGAGTTATAAGAAGATGAGTGACCATCAGTATTGCAATTGCTAGTGTTCGAGCCTTTTATGTATGAGAACACGGGTTCAATTCACTCTTAATTATCCATCATCTTAGTGCATAACCATTTCTATTCTGTATTCAAATGCAATGTCTAAATCAGAAATCTCTCTGCTATCAATATATGGAATGTAGTGGGAAAGTATAGAAAGTATATCATGCTTGGGTGGTACCAGTTAAGACACATTGTGAATAGCACTCGTCATAGTCCACACACACCTGGTTTACAAAATTTCATTGAAATCGGTGAATAGTTGTTACGCACGCTAAAAAATCTGTCTCTTTTGTTATATGTATGCAAATTTAACATATTTGTATCCTGTCGCAAATATAATATACTTGTGTCTGCTATTCAATATTACATGTTTAAGAAACAATGATTATTAGGTTATAATATATGTTTTGGTGATCCAAATGTGGCTTTATTGGTTGCAAACTGGAAACAAGAACGTGATGGACAACAAAGAACCCAAAATGCACCAGATCTTCAATTCATAGAATCAACGCTTGCAAACATATACATTTTTCCTGCAATATGTTACTGCAGCGGTTTCTTTTCAGCGTGCCTAAAATTTGATTACAAGAATATATGCGTATACAGGTGGATATTGATATCGACTCTGAACAGTTCATATATTCATATATCTATGATATAATTACCACATGGGAAATGGGGTTGGTTCAAAACGAATCATGCGACTGGTTCTTTAGGGGTAAAACCCGGTTTATTTCTAAAACTAATATATGTGAGGAACTGGAACGTTTTGTATAGCGTTGTCCTCCTCCGAGGTGTCAATTAACACGGTAGGACCTATTCGTATTCAGTTCAATAGCTAAACCAGTCTTGAACAACACCTTAAATATAACTGTGCAGTTTTAGATCAATAGCTCCAATCCCTAAATGTTTATGCTTCAGTCAGTTACTTCCTTTTTCTTAACATTCTTTGCAATTTTGGCTGAATCTGGTTGACTCTTCATCTTTCGGAAGCTCGATTTGATGATTATTTTTACAATACTTATCCAAAATAAACCGAACAAATGATATAAAATTATTAAATTTAAAATTAATTAAATTTAAAATTATTAAAAAATAAAAATATTAAATTTAGTTTTTACAGAAATTGTATCTAAGAGGACCCAACTTCTTTTCGATCAAGTGTCCGATCCATGTGGTCATTCTGCAATTTTTCTTAGTCCTGCCCTACCAATTGCAGTTCTTCTTTAATACTATGGAACCAATTTGGAGACATATCACCTCTTCACCCATGTCATGAAATTAATAATACTCAGATTCCAAAATTTCCGAATTTGTCTGCGTGTGGCCAATTCAAACTTTAAAGACGAAGCACCAATGGTGTGACTCGTCTCTAACAACCCACCTTATGCCAGTATCTTCTATTACCCGTAAATGGAAAACATTTAATTGTGTTGTCTGCATCTCATGTTCCGGTATGTTCTGCATCAAAAATGTCTGTACCGACACGTTTGTGGCGATTATATGAGTTTCTTAGTTTGGGACTGATTAATGATACAAATTAAATTTGTAAAATATTTGAAGAGAACAAAAGCAGTTTGCAACTACGATAACAGCTGTCAAACAAGTACTACAGGATGCAGTTTTCAGTACATTCTGATGTAGGTATGCAACGTGTTCCTCTAAGGATAAGGATTATTCTTTTAGATAAGGAAGATTCAACTCTCTTCGATAGTTGGTAGTTCGAACAAATTTTCATTTATTGATCTTTGAGCAAATTAAATTCGTCCAGACCATCTTTCGGATCCAGCTGCTCAGTAAGGCAGTGTTTGACTTAACCTTCAATACATTTTATCCGATTACTCGACACCTTAAATCTTTATACGGAAGATTTCCACAATTTTAACACAAATACAATAGATCACACAATGTAATACAATATTGGAATAAGAAGCTCTCAAAGACACTTGTCCATAAAAATATATGTCTACACTTGCCTGAAGCCAAAACAAAAAGATATTGTGTATTCCAAGGACCATGTGATTATGGGTGTGTGGGTATATTATGCGGAAGCAATGACTGTCCTTTAGCTTCTTTATCCATCTTAACTTGATGATGACACGCCAAAGTACATTGCATGTCCACATATCGTCTTAGTTGTATGTGCAGATGTCGATAAAAGACGTAGGTGTAGTAAAGGTGGTGGAGGTGTTGGCAGAAGTGTCGAAACAAAAGTTATGCATTGTCACTAATGGTGCACCAGCAACTGAAGAAAGGACTTAAGTATCCACGTATATAAACCTCTTTAGTTAAAGCCAGAATATAATTCTTTAATCGAATCTCAGCAATGGCCAAGATAACCAAACTGCAACCTGAAATGCAGTTGAATGAAACTTTAGGTTCTTTACAACTTTTCAGTTGACCATGAACACAATGATTTTCCGTTTAAAGAGCATAAAATACAAAAAAAAGGGTCTAGGCGTTCGTATTGGGAACCAGATCATACATGTGAACAACAAGTTATGCAGCTGTTTCAGGTCATATTGTGTGAGTTTTTTCTTGCTCTGAGCAACAGCAAAAGCTGCAGCATCGACAATACAGACTTAAGCAACGGAAACATATTTATGTTTTAACGAATCTAGTCGGATACCAAGTTTTTCCGCCATTGATAATGTTGTTACTGTTGCTGCTGTTGTTATGTACTCGTACGCAATAAAAATGTTGCTGGGAAAACATAAACATGCTACAACAGCTTAACCCACTCGCATAAACATCAACAACACCTTTGAATTCAGACATAATTTCCAATGAAGTTACATGTGTATGAGTTTCATTTTGTTCGTGTATTATGAAATCCCTTTGATGTGTTATGATTTCAACGAATATTGAACTTTTTTACCTTGTTACGCCAAAACGAGAGGCAGATAGATAAACTTATTCGAGGAAATTTTCATGGGAATAGTTTTTCAAAATCATTTGATATTAGAAAATTCTTTATTTCGCGGTCAGACAAACTCAGGCAAAACTTTTGTCATTACCATAGTTTAATGGCCTTACTCATAAATAGTTGTTGTTTTTTGTATGATAAACTATCTCTCAAACCTCTCACAACTTTTTATGAATAAGGCCGTATGACTTTGTTTGAGCTACAACGACTGGCATTTGAAAACGTTCGCTCAATGTGCGAAATGATTTTGCTGTTATTTAAACCGAGCGTGTAAACAGATGCAAGTAACTCACTATTAGCTTTTTCTCTACACTTAGGAACTCCAAGCTTTCACCAAGATTCGTCAAGATTCGTTTCTTTAGGTTCATATATATTCCGAATTCATATATATTCTCTCGAAGACTCCCAGTGATGTTTGCGATATGTCCCGCCATAAAGCAGGTTAGGTTGCGAGAGTCAGATATACAGCAGGACCTTTGTTCTAGATAGAGGGCTTTATCTTTGAAGTGATTCATTAGCCCGAAATTATGTCTATCAAAAATCATAACTCTCCGCTTGATTTCATACGTGACGTAATTGTTTTCTGTTGACGGACAATCCGAGGTAAATAAATTCGTTCACTTTACTTTACTTTTGTTGATTATTTTATAAACTCATGAGGTCCGAGGCCTTACACATGATAATTAAATAAACAAATTTCAACGTATTCCTCCAACTAGTTCTATCCTTCGTCTTTTCTTGCCAGTATATAACACCAAGGTTACGGAGGCATTCTTCTGCCTGATCTTTCCAGCGGAGTCTTTGTCGTCCTCTTTTCCTGCTTCCATCGGGAACGTTATCGAAAACTTTTCGCTCTGGTTCATCTTCATCCATTCTGATAACATTGCCTAGCCAACGCAATTGGCCTAATTTGATTCGCCTAGCTTCTGAATATAGATTATGTAGCCCTTGGTTCCAGCGACGTCAGTACTCGCCGTTTTCTCTAACAGGACCATATATTCCTTTTTCTCTCGTATACTCCCAGGTGTTTTTCATCCGCTTGCGATATGACCCAAGTTTCGGAGCCATATGCCAAGACAGGTAACATGGGAGTCTGATATAGCCGGACTTTTGTCCGTCGAGAAAGGGCTTTGTTTCTAAACTGCTTGCTGAGCTCAAAATAGCGCCAATTTGCAAGCACAATTCTCCTACTTATCTTCAGGCTGACGTTGATGTCCTTGTTCACGACGACTCCAAGGTAGACAGATTCATCTACCACTTCAAAATTAAATCGGTTGTCAACGTTCAAGTGCGGACCAAGTCAAGAGGTTTCTCTAGTCGTTGACAAAATAAATTTTGTCTTGCCCTCATTAACAGAAAGACACAACTTCGATGATTATTTTGCAATTCTTGAAAATAATGAAGTAACCTCTCGCAAATTTCGCGCAATGGTGTCTGTGTCGCCTGGATACGCCAGCTACGTATGGCTTTTCGTGTTAATGGTCAAGTTCGTAATTACTGCAGCTTTTCTCCTTATTATCTCCATTAAGATGTTAAAGAAATTCCACGAAAGTGAGTCGTCTTGTCTCAATTCTCGCTTGGTACAGAATGGTTCGGTGAGGTCTTAACCCACATTCACTGCTGATTTGGGGTTGGTCAGCATCATTCTGCAGAAGCGGATTAGTTTTACCCGTTTACTTCGTACAATTTTACCCGTATGGGGCTGTCGAAGGCAGCTTTGTAATCGATAAAAATATGATATGAATTGATATGATTTTCGTGGGTCTTTACCAGGATCTGGCGTAGCATGAATAGTTGGTCAGTCGTGGACTTGCCTGGTCTAAAACCACACTGGTAAGGTCCAATCTGGTTTTCGACAATTAGCTTTAGTCTTTCACACAATACGCTCGAAAAAACCTTATTCGCGATGGATAAAAGACGGATAAATAAAAAAAAGAAAAATTGCCCAAAAAAGAGAGAAATATGACCCACTTTTATGGGCGTTTTTTCGTATGAAATTAGATCCAATTTTCTACAGAAAATTTTTGGCCCATTTTTAATTTTGTTTTGTAGGCGATTTCGTTTTGAATCATTTTTCGTACCCCCAACAAATTAAATTAGGCCCCAAACATTTCGAAAAGTATAAAGTGAAAATAAAAAAATTTTCCTAAAAAAATTGTGGTATTTTTCTTTTTGACAAAATTTTTCTCTGCGGCGCTCTTTTACACCAACTTTATTTCTCGACCAGGCTCAATAAAAACAAGGGATACACTTCATCATTTGCTTTTGCTTGCGGCGCTATCGTTCACACCAACTTTGTCTTGCGAACATGTATTGAACATTTACACGTTACAGATCCTATAATTTCTTTAAGTATTAGAAATAGTATTTCATCTGAAAATACAAATATATTTATGCAAAGTATCTGAAAATACAAATATATTTATGCAAAGTATTAATTCTAGACAGCAGTGCACTTAAAATGTCTCCAAATTATATGTCTCTTCATTTATATATATATTTGAATAAATGATCACATTTGAATAAATGATTGGGACTACCGTTAAAAAAGAAACACTTTTTATAGGTTTGTTTAAGGAGTAAAATTCAGATTTTACCCCATTAACGAATTGGATATATAACCAACCCAATGTTGACTAAAGCATTCGTTACTCACCATGTGAAATGTGGCATCCGTCAAATATGTTATATTGACATTCCTTAAAAACCATAGATTTGAGAGTAAAAAAAATTAGATTTTGAACAACCCGAAGATTTTTCATATGCATTTCAATTGAAGTTATTGCTAACAATATATGGCAGAACTCTTCGAATTTTAGGAAATGCAATATTACGAGAGTCATGCAGAAGCCTAATGCAAAAGTCGAGTTATTTTCTTATTTTATGGTAACCGATCATTTTTCACAATTTCTTGGCAACGCTTTCTACACTGAAAACGTAAAATTCATTAAAGTTCATATTATCCCCTGTCACAAACGTCTTTTCATTAATTTTTTGATTAAATTACATAAACGTATGAATAGATCTGTAAATTTAAGGAATATGTTCACAATTATATAATGATCGATTCATTGAAAAATTTCATAAGTTTATTAATTTTTTCATAAATTTGTTTACACAAATACAACAGTTTTTTCAGATGTTTTCTGGCTTTGGAAACTTTTGTGATCATTTGCGTACTAAAGAATTCTCATCGCATTTAGAGTTTTCCTTATATACAGTTTCATTAGTATCATTCCGAACAACCGCAGTTGAGGGAGTTGAGCTTGTGGAATCTTTTCTTAAAATATTAAGTTACGTGAAAGCTAATTATACTAGTGAACACTTCGTAGTTTTTGAACGTTTTCATAAAAAGAAAAACAAACAAAAAATTCATTAAAATTATGAACAGTTTCATTACCATTTATGTACGATTTCATGAAAATGCAACCAAAGAACAGTTTCTTTAAATGTATGAATGCTTCCATTAAGATTTATGAAAGTTTTATAGACTTTTTTCCCCTAAAGAATAATTTTCATAAAAGCGATGTATTATGAAGAATGATTCATAATTTTAATGAATGTATTCTTTATTTGCCTTTTCATGAAAAACTTCAATACAAAGATAGATGTACCATTTCATTAATAATATGTACCTTTTATTTTGAGTGTAATTCTGCTTATCGCATTTTTCCTTCCGTACACAATTCTGCTTACTGTGTATATAATGAATTTAAATAATTTTCTTATATTTATTCTAGTATTAATCACTTAGATGGATAACCCAATACTTTTTGGGCTTATTTCCCTGTCGTGTAATTTCAACTCACTTCAATTACATTTCTCGTAACTACTCCACAAACGGAATATGAAACAGGCCCAAATTTTTAATAGAATACAACACTGAATACTTTTGGGCCTTCTTGAGCTTATTTGGGGCTCATTTTCGTGTGATACAAAAAAAACGAAAATGGGTCCAACATCAATATTTGGGGGGCTATTTTAATTTGATAATGATAATCACATTCTTATATATTTCTGTAACTCTCAACTTATTTTCCTGTTAAAATTATGTGATCTATATAAAGGTTAACACAACGTGTTACATTTTCTATATAAATTTGAGGTTACAAAATGAAATACCATGAAATACGACATTTACATAAATTTTGTTTGTTTATCCTGACAGAATTAATTTGCCAATACGGGGGATAATACTTGGAAATATTGTAGAAAATTGGCCTCATGCGAGTTGAAGTTGAGATTTCCTTCTACTGCAAAGTTCAATATTGATTCAGTTACAGTGTTGAAGATATAGTTGTAATTAATATACTTGGAAGGGAGATATATATCTGAACAAAATTTTCCATTAAATCCCGAAATCCCAAAATCGCAATGTAAAAACCATCGTTTTAGAGAAATAATTGTCATGACTTTTTACTGTAATTAATGTAGGCTTTTTATTGCGAGAGCAGAGAGAAAAAATATAAATTTGAATATAAAATTTGCACAGTGAATTACGTTAACATTAGGGCATGTGTTGCCAGTTTAGCACTTTAAGTACAATTCTAACTCCTTTTTTTGAATTCTGCTCTTTTTTTTAAAAAATATGCTAAATGCTTTTTAGCACTTTTTTGGGCAATTTTTGCAAACTTTTGAACTGAATTTTTTTTTTATAATGTAGATCTGTTTTTCGGAACTGAAATCTGAAATGATGCTTATTTCCAACCAGGAATTATAACATATATGGAATTATCACTGGTATCGATGTTAAATGTTTCCGTTAGTTGGCATTTAAAAAATTCCTTACTGCCAAAGGTTGTTGGTCCAGACTTCTTATTAATCTCATTAATTTTGATGTAGGGATAACATGACTCTAAAAAACAAATATAAATTTGTCGGTTTGTGAATTTTGCTTCAAGTTTAGTACCGGTCAACATGGAATACACGATTCAACCGTCTAATTACTTTAATGAGTTAAGAAAACGAAACAGGTTTTATTAAAGCGGTTACTTGGTTAACGAGTTTTGAGTTTAAATGGTTGAGTATTTCAAATTTGAAAACGGCTTTTTAATTTAAGTCTTGAAATGAAAAACGTTTTCTAATTTAAGTATTGTTTTCGTATATGAAATTTTTCACAAAAATGTGCCTTAACCTTAATTATACGTGTTTAAAAGTTGTATTCTTCAAAATTTAATAAAACAATTTATTTTGAATAAATATAATTTTAAAATAAAGATACAATTTGAGTTCGTGTTTAAAATGTTGATACACATAGTATTATCCGATATCGTTTTAATTAGCCAATTCCAGAATCGAAATTAAAGAAAACAGAAATTAACGTACTGAAACGATAATGATGGCTAAATCTAACTCAAAACAACTCATACTCATACTTTTGTTTTGGCAGCCGATCAAGCTTCAGTTACCTACACGTGGTAAATTTGCCCAAATTCAATAGCAGAGTTATATCTGCAAAATATTATCTTATTGGCAAATTAATTAGGATGTCTTGTGTACATGGCGTATTTGTCATGACTACAAGATAATTGTACGCCCAAAATTTGTATGGGAGGTTTGAAAATGGTTACCACACACATTTTGAATTGGACAGTACCTTTTGAAAAATATTTCCTAGTACCAAATTCCACTGAGATTGATTTTGGTTTACGGGAGATATCGTGTCAATCACCTCGAAAGTGGCCAATATTTTGTATGGGAGGCACATAATTGTTTGTCATCATTGTTTTAGTGAGTGAGTGGCGGTTTACGAAATGAAGCCTAATACAAATTTCACTAAGGTTGGAAGTATTTTATACGAGTTATCATATCGAGGTGTACGGCAGTCACCGTGTTAACCATGTAGCCAGAAAGACAGACGGGCATGGCTCAAGTCTTAAAAAGTTCCAAAGCGAATTTGGTCCATAGATACCTTCGATCTACTATGACTCATTCTATGCTTTACAGTTTTCCGTATCTAGTGATATCCCTATGACGGAGGGTGCTCGAATATGTATGGTCTACGAAATTGTGTGTTTTTTACCGAATATAAAGCGTAAATTGCCAGCAGTACTACAATTTTTGATTGTTTCAGTTTTAGCACTATTTTTTGCAAATTGCACTTTTTTGGCATTTTTTTTTGATAGATTCTGGCAACACTGCATTAGGGGGATACACAGTCACAAAAGCCTTTAATGGAATTGCTTATCATTAAATGAAGCGCCTGTACAGCTTCAGTAAGACTAATTCTAACAGTATTTTGTCAACAAAGATCGATTAATTAAAATGTTGTTATAAAATATTTAACAAAATAAATTCAGAAAAAGGTAAATAATTCTGCTCCGTAGGCATGTTATGAGGCCGATCTCAAGAGGATAGATAATTTCAATATATGTATGTGACACTTTTTGATATAAAATAAATAAACTCTCAAAAACCGCATATTTAAATGCATTTTGAATTCGGCTTAGCTCACTGGAGGCACTCCATAAGGCCGGAACATTTTCGGAAGCACCACACATTATATCAAGGTTCATTTTTATGACGAAAACTTTTCAACTGTTTTTGATTGGAGTCGCTCTAATGTAAATTAATCGATAAGAATGCAATCTGTTGGAGACTCCTACAAATCTTTGCATAAATCAGACATCTTTCACTTAGACGGAACGAAACCTCAATCTCTTAACTCCAAAACATTTAGCACTCACTTTTAACAGAAACATTCATGTATGCAACCATGTGTGTGTGTGTGTGCTTACCATTACAAAATTGAAACATTTCCATTTCGTATTTCATCCACTCAAAGTGATGGCTGTCAGATTTAGTGCATAGAGCAGTTCACCAGAAACCGCTGTACATGAGCCACAGCTAAAACGAAGATGAGACTCATTCGTCTTCGAAATCTGTCTACGAAATGATAGTGAACGGTTCATCTTTCAACACAGACGTACAATATTTTGTAGGAGAACTCAACACCTGTTCAAATTGTTACACAAACATGCGGCTAGACGGACACTTAGTCAGACAGACAACTCCAGAGACATTCAGACGATGACGTTTGCCATGTGTGTGCGTGTGTGTGTGTGTGTAACTACATAAACAGTAAAACACTTGATGTGGTTTGACGCAGTCCTCAGGCAAACGAAAAAAGTCATATGTATTTGAAGTTGTTTGTTTCAGTAGATGACGATGATTTGTCGGTTGGAAATATATAAAAGAGAAATACCTATACAGACGAATGAATGTCTATACACACACATGCGTGAAGCATAGTGTCTCAAAAATGTCCAATTTATAAACACGGTTTCCGGTTTGTACGAAAAATAAGGTTTCAAAAATCCGGTTTCCGTTTTGTTCGAAAAATCAGTTTTCTTTAAAGCCGGGCTTCAGGTTTTGATTTTTAATAAAAACTAAGAAAGCGCGATTACTCGAAAAGTTAAAATTTTGATTAATTGATAGTGATTAATCAGTTAATCGAATAATCAAAAATTCTGATTAATCAAAACTATGATTAATCAATTAATCAAAACATTAATTAATCATGAATATTGATTAATCACATTCGAATAATTGTGTTGACCATTCAAATAATTTTTGGAAAGCCATACAAATATAAGTATTATTCTATACAACTAAAAGGAAACATCTGAAAATATTGAGTAAATAGGTTGTTGGGAACATTCAAATTGGGAAAACCTAATTTCATGAATTCCTCAGTTATTCAAATTATTGATTAATCAATTTTAAGATTAATCAATTAATCTAATTGGTGTAACAGGATGTCGATTAATCATGTTGCCTGTTTAATCAATTAATCATATACCCCTAATATAATCCGTTGATATCGGATTTTTTTTTGAATGTAAAATTCAAATATCTTTTTATTGTTTGATATATGTATTTGGGTTTAAATTGAAATGTGAAATTCGTATTTAAAAATTGTATTCAAAAAAGAAAATTAAAATTGAAAATCATATCAAAATTATCATACAAGAAAATCATTTTAAATTCTACCCATACAACTTGTCGGCTTAAAGCCCAGTAAGATGCAATTGTCTCAACAAATGAGAATATTTTGTCTTCGAATAACTCGCAGTCGTCGGTGGTGCAATGGTTAGTGTGCGCGGCTCTTGTACATGAGATCCTGGGTTCGAACCCTGCTCTAACCACCTTCAAATTTCTTTCGGCGGCGGTCACCTCGCATAGTGACGACGACACTATCGAGTATATAGCCATGAAAAAGCTTCTCAAAATACCGTTCGGAATCGGTGTAAAACTGTAGGTCCCAATCAGAGAGTGAAAACTTGAAAGCGCACAGCTCAGTGATTATGAGAAGTTCTCCCCGTCCCTTCATGGGATGAAATGAGAAACCATTTATTTTTTAACTCGAAGTCAGAAATTACTTTCTACATTAACAATTGATTTCAATCTTCTGCCTGGACTTTTCATTAAAATTTTGTGTGAAATTTTTTCTTACCACATTTTAATTTATTTTTCCCTGACTGGTTGCGTCGTTTTGTCCTTCCTTCAAGAAATGTGACAAATCCGCAAGTCATGCGTTTTGTGTATTAGAAGTCAATACGACAAAAGTTAGTCGCTGAAATCGCGAAATCTTAATATAAAGTTCGGCTTTTGTATATTTCGAATTCTGTATCCTACTCACATTTTCCCTTTTTGCTACTCTAAAAATAACTATTTTATGAAAAATGTCTAAAAAATCTAAAGTCAAGAGTGCTTAGATCAAATCTCACATTCCTTCTTTGAAGACCCTAACTAAAATTTTGTACTTGATGCCCCTTTTGGAATTTCAATGCGAACATTTTTATCCACAAAATGTTGGGCAATTTCAACATCAGGATATATGTATGTATTATATATATATGTTTTTCTATCACAATTTAAGAGTCTACTAGAGCTCCATCCATTTTTGTCAATTCTTTGGTTAGGAACGAATTCCATCATACCTAATTTTGGGTAGATTGACTAGGTCGATCCATGCTAGACAATACCTTTTTAATTTTCTAGGTTTCTGCGACGCTAATGCTGTATGTTGTATCTTACATACAAAGAGGACTCAATCATTTATTTTTAATATATTCTGTGTGCGACGCAGACCCTTTCCAATGATCATTATTTGCGACAAATCATAATTTTACAAAATCAATTGAGTAGTTTTGATTCGTTGTCCACACCATACTTAACTTCTGGGATGTCGTTTATATTTCCAAAAATTCCAGTTTTATTTCTCCCGATTTCGTCAAGAAACGAGTATCCTCACATTTAAATACTCAGGTAATTTTCTGTGTGGAAATGCACGTTAGATATCCGGGTATTCGTTACTCTGTCATCTACAGTCCTTTTCCTTTGTACATATGGGAGTAGGTCGAACACACGTTCATGCATACTCCGTCGCACCAGCAGTCGTGCCCATCCATACACAACATGTGAACACACACATTCAATTGCGGTTTACAGCAATGGCTTTTGCGGTTTAGGTCAGATGCGGTTATTTTCCATAAGCCATAAGTTCGTAAACACATCATACACATCATCCCCACATACATGCATACATATGTGGATACCGTAGACCCGTAACAAGAACAAGATATCGTGCGATGCGGAGACGATGCTACGTATATAGTTGAGTGCATTTGCAATATCTTTATTCTTTCACCAAAGATTAGGCAGAGAGAACCATCGTTCGTTTGTGGGGAGCCAAAAGCAAGGAAAAGGATTGTAGGATCTGGAGATGCCTGAAATATTGGTTAGTTTAAATTAAATCCTTCCGTCTGTCCGAGTGCATAGGGTCCCTTTGGTGGATAGTGTCCTATCACATGTTGGGGAATTTTCAATATTTTTCCTGTTTCTATGGAACTTCCGCTTCCTTTAACAACTTTTCCTTTGGCTCATTGGCCACTAGAGGCATGTCAGATCCATTGTTGACTCAGTATGGACGAAGCTAGGTCAGGTTTGTTTTAATTCTTAGTCTGCCACGTTGTCAACCAATTTCATAATATCATACGCCGTTCGTAAATGCATCAATTGAACCAAAAATAAAAAATAATGGAAAACTACATTGTGTTTTTTCTTTAGTTCTTTCAAAGATGATTTTTTCCGTGCTTTTACTAGAGTTTTCGTTTCACAGAGTATGAACATATACCCCAGTAAACATTTTGGGAGAAGCGTTGTAAAGACGGTGAATCTTGAGGGGAGAAATGGTTAACAAGAGGGACCAAAATAATGTTGCTATTAATTTCTTGAACTAGGTTGAATCTTATCCCATCGTTGTCCTTATACCTTTATGGATGAAACATTAGGGTGTGACGAAAAGTGAAAAATTTAAAATAAATAAGCATATCGATGGCTTAATATAAAAAGGGCCTAATTCGATTTTTTGTTACTTGACAGGAGAAGGAAAAAACTTAATAAAATCCGTAAAATTTTATATACAACAAAAAGTTTTAATGCAATTTCCAAAAATGTGTGATTAAAAATTACATTAAAACTTTTTTTGTATCTAAAATTTTACGTATTTTATTAAGTTTTGTTCTTCTCCTGTCAAGTAACAAAAAATCGAGTTAGCCCCTTTTTATATTAAGCCATCGATATACGTAACAAAATATATGATTAATCATAGTGTCCTTGTGGATTATTGCAGACCCCTCAAAAGCATCACGACGCGGCAAGGTGATTTGCATATAATTATAAAAAAGTGTTCAGAATTTTTTTTTATAAAGAAACATAAAATGGTTATAAAAAGACGTTTGATGGGCCGTACAAATATCTCCATTTCAATAACGTTTATGTAATCGTCGTTTGTATCGTTGTAGGTGAACTTTCATTTAGCCCAAAACAATTATTGCTTCCTTCTAAGGCAAACATTAAAATCGTTTGTAAACATGTTTAAAATGGGACAAGTTAATACACACAGACACACATAAAAGTGAATTCGTTATTGACCTGCTTCTCTATTCTTTCAAAACAAAGCGAACAAGCAAATCCTAATGGTACGGCATTGGTCACCAACAATCAACGCCTGGAATGCTAGGTGGATAGACACGTGGAGTTGCAGCCATGTTACCTGGGCTAAACCCCATGTCTAACATAGTCTAGGTACTACAGAATTTTTTATATTATGTATAATATTTAAAATCAGTTCTGTTACAAAATAATGACGATTTTTTTGCTACACAATATTACAAATGTAATGCTTGGAGTAGAAACTAAAAAAAAGCATAAAATTAAAACAAAAGCCTAAGTTAGCGAGAATTGTGTCTGTAGTTAAGGGGACTGTCACCGAACTGGTGATTTTACTGACAATGTTCAATACTGGCCTATTGACTAACAATTTGACCAGGCACAATAAAATGTAGATGCCCTAGCATGTTGATTACAGTCCTTAACACAGTATTACGTGGTCTACCAACGTTCGTTAATAGAGAACTAAACCATTAGTCTACACGTTGAAAAAAACGACCTCTACAATATATTCTCGCAAACACATTCTGCAGGAACCATGAATGTGTTCGGAAGACACTTCAAATATTCATGCAATTGCCAGTCCCACACTTTTTTATATTTCAATGCAAACATTAGCGTTTTCTGTGGAACCAAATGCGTGATTCATCCCAAACATTCGTGGAAGCATTCGGCTGTCTCCTCTCGAACCTCCATATACATACGTGGAAGTATAAGTATGTGCGTATTTCCACCCAAACACGCTGGTACTTACGCGGAAAACCGGTGCAACATATACAGTTTTACACCGGTTCCGAACGATATTTTGAGAACCTTTTTTATGGCTGATGCGAGGTAACCGCTGCCGAAATAAATTTAAGATGGTCAGAGCATGAACCGAACTCAGGATCTCATGTACAAGAGACGCGCCCACTAACCATTGCACCACGGCTGCTGATTCGGCTCACAATGTTGTTTTTTCAGTTTGTTTCCTCGAAATCGATTTCCACTTAGGTAGTACATATCTTCACGAAGGACATACCCAAAAAGCAAAGCAACAGTAGTAACCATTTTAGCCTCCGAGCATTTATTTATTACTTTTTCACTGATCACATGTACATTTTTTCCACACCATGCTTTCTTAATCAACCAAGCGCATTTGTTACCCTTGTCCGATGGCCGATTGACGACTAATTACATGAAACTAAAACGTAACAGATGCAAGAAATACTCACTTCATCTGCAATGTGCACACGCATTCAGGAACTTGTCTCAATCTCTTCATGAAAAATAATGCAAAAAATGTCTTTCATTCTCTTGCACTCAATTGAGAGTAAATAGTGCAACAAGCACAGCTGTAATTTGTATCCCAATCAAACCTATATTTTTGTCACAAATTCATATATTATAACATATTGATCATTGTTTCTCCAATATCTAATATTGATTTGCAAACACAATGTGCTTGGACACAAGTATACTATACTTGAGACATGCTCCAAACACACGTTATATTTACATCCAAACAACAAAAATTCATATTTTTCATCATGTACCTAACACGAAATGCCATAGTGGATGGTTTTGAAGAACCCCTGCCAAGTTGAGTTTCGTCTATCCCCAGAATGTGCGATGATATTCACAATCGAAACAGAAGAGAGTCGATGATAGACCTTGGTGGGCATTGAAATAGGTGTACTCCTAACCATCCACCATAATATGAATTTTCTAGTTAAATTAATTTTTTAACAGAAATTGATTTTGATCCAAAATAATGTTTAAAAAACAACAATTGAAACGATGGAATATTATCAACAAAAACAGAACGAATTAAAAGAACAACATTCAACAATATATTTCATGGGATGTGCCATGACACCGTCACATATCCTATCCAAAATGATTCCTCAAACGAAGTTCAGTTGTCTAAAATTTTTATAACATTTCTCTTATGCCGAACGAAATTTTTCTATTCGTGTTACTTTGAATGAAGATTTTTACCGCTATTAGAATTTTATTAATGCCTGGACTTTATCCATTTTGATTGTTGTTGATATTTGTTGATCATATGTAGTCTAACTGCGAATTATAGAGTTACTTTAATTCTGATGTGAAGATGTTGAGAAATTCTATTAAATCATTTGCTAATTGCGATCCATGGAAAAATAGGTGGACATTAACTTCGTACGAAATTAGATTGATTTTGCTAAAGTCGGAGTAATCGGAATCCACTCTTTACAATTAAACATATGGTACACGCTCTTTTAATATTTTCTTTGAGATTTGCCAGTCAAATTGACAAACTCCAATTTTGAATATCAATAAATTGGAACCGCTCAATGTTTTATTCCGACAAAGCCTACTTTTACTTTTATTCAGCCAAATCCTACACCACCTAGTTTTAACAAAAGTCAACATTATCAAGATTTTCAAAAGAGATCGCCTCGGGGACCGATATGTTGGTTTGGTAATAGTAAAGCTTTTGAGCCAAATTTTGTATTGTTGCATGCGGGCGATTCAGAGCATGGATCGATATATTATATTTTCGAAAAGGCTAACAGCGAAATCATGTAACTCAAGCGAATGCTTTCGTTCGTTTGCTAAACGACAATCGCCTTATTGGGTATCCCGTAACAGTCGCAAGAACGACAAAGAGAACAAAATGCAATGCGATGGCTTTGATCTTCGATCCCTTTGTCGTTCGTGTGAGTGTTACGGAAAACCAAATCGGACAATTGTCGTTAAGTAACGAACGAAAACGTTCGCTTGAGTTACAGGAATGCGCTTTAAGAAAAGCTAAGAAAAAGTAAAGAAAAGTGTACCAGATTTTATTGAAATCGGTTAATATTAAAAAAATCGGGTTGTATCTGAATTTTGATGTTGGTCAGTCTCCTCAATCGAATAAAAAAAATTAAATTGGCGTCTTCTTTTGGAAGTTCCCCTAGTTTGAAAAAAATTGTGTAGCTGAGGAATATTGTCTCAAGGCACGAAACAATCTAAATTTAAAACACGAGCACTATATCACGTGACTTTAACGTTAAATCTTCTCCAGAAAAGAAACTCTTAGAATGGAGAGGCTTATAAAACAATTAACTTGTTTTAGTCTGTATTGGAACTAGCCCAGAAGCCGTGGAATTGGGTCTAAATCCCATTACACGCAGTATACTACGAAGAACAAATAACATTCCGGTTTCGGATCGAAATGAAAATAGGAAAAACACTGTTGATGGAACACTTATAAATTGAGGTTGTGACAACTAAATTTTAATTCTAGGTACTGAATTTAGCTGTGACAGCTCCAATCCGGTTGTGGTAATTGTGTCATTGTGTCACACGTTCTTGTTTTCAGCTGATTTCAAGAAACAAAGCCACATTTGGGTCACAAATACATATGTTATAACCTATTAAGCCTTATGTCCCAAACATGTTATATTGAATAGCAAACACAATCTGTTTTGTATACATTTTTATACAAAGAAGTACTTTTTTAAGAAAATTTACTTTTTAAAAAAGTGGTACTCTTTTTAGGAAAAGGTTATTTTTTTTTAGAAAATTTACTAATTTTCAGAAAGGCTACTTATCTCAAGAAAAGGAAATGTATTATTTTATTTTTAAGAAACGGTACTTTTAATAAAAGGAATTTTTGTAAGAGAATGTATTTTTTGAAGAAAAGGTTTTTTTTTTTAAATGGGATTTTTTTAGGATTGGTGATTTTTTCAAGAATGGGTAAATTTTTAAGAGTAGGTACTTATGTCAGGAAAAGTTATTTTGTTTCACAAAAAGATACTATTTAAAGAAAATTTAGTTTTTTAAGAAAAGGCAATCTGTTGTAAGGAAATTTACTTTTTTAAGAACAGGTACATATTTAAAAAAATTACTTTTTTAAGAAAAGGTACTTTTGTAAGAAAATATAATTTTTTTAAGCAAAGATACGGTATTTTTAAGAGAAGGTACTTTGTTTAAGAATATGAATAGGTGTTTTTGAGAAAATTGGCTCAAAACAATAGCTCAAAACAATAGCCTGAATTTTGCGACCTTGGGGACACGAGCAGAAAAAAACTGAACATGCAATTTTGTTTGACTTGAGCTCATGAGTCGGCAACAAGTTGTCCCAAAGGAGGAAAATGCCCCTAGGGACCAAATCATCAAAAAAACGGGCCCCTGAACTTACACGTAAGTTTTGGTACTCAAATTAAAAGAAATCATCTTATAATTTCGTTGGTGCCATTATTTTTCACATCCGATGGCTGTGAGTCGCCAAATTCGACACAATGTACAGAGGGAATTTTCAAATAGGTCTAGCACACGGTACGAGCAACGTAGAGAGGAACCAATACCACCAATGAAATCGTGAGAAGATTTCGTTTGATTTGAGTACCCATACATGCGTATTTCTAAAAGAAACAAATTTCTCTAAATTTTTTGGGTATTGAAATATATAAAAACAGGAATATGTCGACTCCAGGCATTGAATGTGAAAAGTAATGGCACCAACGAAATTGTAAGGTGATTTATTTTAATTTGAGTACCAAAACTTACGTGTAAGTTCAGGGGCCCGTTTTTTTGATGTTTTGGGCCCTAGGGGCAATTTCGTCCTTTTGGGTCTCAGGGGCAATTTACCCCTATCGAACCACTTGTACTGTATTCTGTGAACAATTCAAAAGAGGATGCCATTTTTGGTTTTTTTCAGCGCGTGTTCCCAAGGTAGTAAAATTTTGCCAAAAATAGGCACTTATTTAAGAAAATTTTATTTTTTTAAACTTGTTCTACTTTGACTTTTCTAAATTAGCTTTTCAATGGGTTCAGAATTACACCATATACTAAATATTGGTAACAGGTTCCACCTAGGAAACTTCTCATTAAACGAGAAATTTCCCAACATATGTTAGTGTAGACACAACCCAAAGCAGAAGTACCCAATATAGTTGATAATACTGGGCCTTAAAGAAAGTTGTTGAATCAGTTAGCCCCCAACACGCAACGTGCGACAAGGAACATTGTTCCAAACCCCAAATTTTCATCTTGTATTTTCTACATCAAAACGTGGACCGAAATGCCCTATTTTCAAACTTGATCATTATTGGCCTGAGATATAATTGCGCACCGAATTCAATCTGAGTTGATCGATATCTGTTAAGATAGGATTAAGTTTTATATTTCTGTGTGTGACAAACATCAGCTCTAATAATGCCCTTTTAGCACAGTGTGGTATAGGGTACCCAAATTGATTCGATTCGTGCACTTGGGAAGAGGAACAACCGCCCATCTTGCCATCTCCTGGCTACGTCCTTCTTTGCATTTTGACTTGGGCATGTCGCATTAACGTTTATTTTCATAGCTTTTCCCATTTTTATCCTGTCGTTTTTTCGTTGCGCCTTTCCACTTGTGTCGATTACTATACAACAATCGTTTGCCTTTCGCTTTGTGCCAAAAAAGGTCATACTAGGGGGGTTTTGCCAACGATGCAACACATCCATACATAAGTCGATGCTGGTGTTGCATCGGAGATGGTGAGAGAGAGGTCGTTGTGTGTTTGTTGCTGCTGGCTGATAGCTGCAGTTGCTGGTGGTGATGGCTGATGATTTTTGCTTACAACACCGTAAGAAAATGAATTTCAAAAAAGGACTTCGTTACGCTAGATTGACTATGAAAAGATATACAAATACTATTGTGTGTATATATGAGAATGTAAACACATACACACATACATACATACACATAAACACATTCTTGTACACATGTGGTTGGGCTTAGTAATGGCTTCGTGCTAAAGGTAATACTTTCAGCACCATGTTCGTGTAAAAATTGGGGAAGTATGATAAAGAAGGTTAACAAATTTTATTTCCATTTGTTCGTTTGAGCTTTGAGTTTGACAAATACTCAGTGACTTGACTCAGGAATATATAACTCAAGCTTGACAAATTATGCAAATATTCAAAACAAAATTGACACGTTTTGTTGGAGGTACTACATACATACATACATCCCAATTTCTGAAACATTTTCGGTGGCTAAAAAATGTATGGTATTTGTTTCTGTATTTTTGCACTTAATTTTAATTTGGCACGTGCTTATATAACAAGATAGGGCAATGAAAATTCCAAATGCAATTGCAGAATTGATTTATATTTTTACTTACTTACCCCCATTCAATTCACCTTGCTCTGATTTTTGTGAAACACAATCAAATTGCCCAACAACATGATTTAAAAATCTCATAAACTTGATATGCAAAACTGACATTGGCTTTTGCCAACTACGATGTTTTACAAAATTTCATAATTTTGAGGGAAACATTTTTTGTATCCAATTAACCGGGAGAATTATAAAAACAGCTCAATCAATTTTGTGCTGCCGACAAGTTTGACAACACCAAGTCTTTCCCTTGTTATATATATATTAAAAATTACATATAAGTTTCAAGAAATCGTGTACAATTTCCAGACTTAAATGGTTTTAACGTTTAAAGATAATGATTTTAGAATCTACAATTTTATTTTGGAGTGTGTGTTCTACTTATAGGGTTCCGTTTCCATTAAAAAATAACATTGAAATACTTTAAAAATTGTTTATTTTTGTCCACAAGTGTTCATTATATGTTCTGATTCGTTGTCCATAGGAAAATTGACTAATGTGTACATCATTTCGGGTCGAATCAAGACTTTACACAAACCTCGGTGTTCGGTGTTGCTGTCGTTGCCACTGATGATGTTGATTCCGCTTTCCATTGAACTGAGCTCCGTCGTGTCTCTGGAATTAAAAATTAATGTTTTGGATAAAAATAGGATCTGTGTCCGTGTGTGTACAGTTTTTTCTATTTCCCCTTCTCCATCTTCTATACTCGCCACATACATTTTCAAACATTTACATAAGAGGACGTGAGATTAGCTTTGCGCGTGTATTTGTGTGTCAGATTGCGAGCTTACAAAAATATTTGCATTGCATAACTTTACAACCAAAAGAAGGACGCAAAATTGCATGCAGTTAACCCGTCGATTCTTCCTTTGGATCGCCCATACCATTACCGGCCAAGCAAGCAATCTACCATCCTTCACACACACACACGCACACACACACACGTATAGCCACTGCATCATTTGTGAGAAAATGGGAATGAGATATCAGAGACAATCTAAAACTCGTACGTGCCTCATTCATAGATATGCACATAGATCCCTCACTTGGCTCCTATTCCCTCCATCACCGTCGTCATTGATAGACAGGCGGATTGACACTTACGTAAGTGACACAACACAATTCGAAAAAGGATATAACCGACACTCCAACACAACGGACACGCTGTGATGGTCACACATGCAAACAGTTTCACACACAGGTACCAACAGCCAGAATATTATCTGATTATTGAGGAAAACGATGGAATAGAAGTTTGGTGAGAGGAGAGGAGAAACAGCGTCGCGTTGCAAGGCTTATAAAACTCGATTTCATTATCATATTTCCAATAAGTATAAATGCATTTGGTCATGCAATCGCATTCCCAGCCAGTAACTGAAACACAGATACGAGAATATGTATGGTAAGTCCGGTGGATACTTTCGTTTCCAGCCATTTTGGTAATGATATACGAAATGCGTTTCTATTATATCTCAAAGAGAGATCACATACCCTACCAACAATCATTGCTCTTTCCAATGCCATTGACCGAGAGATCCACAGCTTTACTGTTTTATGACTTAAGCGTAGTACGCAGCTGAACCTGAATTTCAGGGCCGGACATGTTCAGATGACTTTCCGTATGATAGTACGCAGCTGAGAAGAAATGCAAACAAAATTGTTGACATTTTCTGTCTACAACAGGGTTGTTTACAACAGGCATTGGATAATTGGTCCCCTATCAGAGGCAAAATGTAATGTTATGACAATTGACAGGTCAAGGAATTGTGACATTTGCAGGGAAAATTATTGTAACTATTCATAAATTTACATGCAACAAGCTCACTACTACATATCTACAGATTTATATTTCCATGTAAAGTTAATGAAAAATGCACAACCTGAAATGCAGGTTCAGCTGCGTTGAAATCAAAGTTGAAGAAACGTTGCAAGGTCTCTATTTTCAGATATTAATCTCGAATGTCAAAACTGTGTGCTAGGGATCTGTAACTCGACTGAGGACATTTTGTAAGGACGAATACATAAAAAGCGTTTACTCTAGTTTTAGATATATTGTGTCGTTTCAGAGATATGTGGTTTCTAAGTTGAAGTCATTGGTCAAAGTGTTGGTAATCGCTTTGAGTCGTAGTAATACTAATTTTTTTCACAAACATGGCAACACTGGTTTATGGGCATAAACAGTACCCATATGAAATGTGCCGCTGTTTAAAATCATTGTTCTAATTCTTTGATGTTTGGGAATAAGGTCTTAAGTCAGAAACAGGAGTTCTTCGTAATGTTAAATTGAAATTTATTTATATATGAATTTTTCTTTCTTAGTGCCTAGAGAGCAAATGATTACGATTGGATGCAGTTGTGCTAGATTTAAGTTATAAATACCAAACGAAAGAGAGAAAAAAATTAAGTTAATCCAAATCAAAAACTCAAAATACATTTTTTTGACTTAAGACATTATTCCCAAACGTCAAAAAATTAGGATATGTAAACCAAGTTTTTTGGGGGTTATTAGCTATAAGTTACTCATTTTAGAATAAGTTAATTCCCGATGCGGAGAGGTGCGGATTTATCTGTAATAAATATTCTTCAATGATGCAAGTTTACATTGAAATTTTATCGGAAAATATTGGTTAAACTTTCAAATAAATTGCTGAACATAAATATTATGAGGTAATAATGTAATGTAATATCATAGAATAATACATACGTAGATAAACTTATTCTCTCATCTGACGTTTCATTTCACACACTTCATCGTAGGTTTGTGGAAATGAGAGCAATTAAATTTAAAATTATCTTCTACCAGGTGGAGTTACAAAATGTGTTCACTTAACTTTTTCCTGTCGTTTTGGTGTAGAACTGAAAAATTTTAATATATTTTGCACTTTTTTGTTGACTTTTATCGTTGGTATACATTTGTATTGAATTTAACACAACTAGTTTGTCACAAAAACACGAAATTCGGTTGTTGTTCCTTTGTGGATCGCTGTATACTATTGCCACCATCTGGTATTATTGAACTCATATTTTCCACCATCCAATGTTTACTTTCCATCGTACCTATGACGTTTAATTTATTGAGCGATTAAAAGCTTCTATGGTATGTATTATTCTATGTGTAATACATATATAGTACTGTCATATAGAGCTGTCATTCTTCTCATCTGGCATTTCCTTTCACACTATTCGTGGCATAGACTAATACTTATAATAGACCTAATAGATCTCTCACAAAATTTATGACATTTGGCCTGGTGTGATATTTACGTTCCATGTTATAAAGAATTGCTTTAGTAATACAAGATAGAGGCAATGGTTCAAAACCACGAACAAAATAACAACAATGGCATTTCGTTTTGTGTGTTAAAATTTTTGTGTTAAATATAACTCAAATGTATGCTAACAATAACAGTCAATAAAAATGTTTAGAACACATTTAAATTTCACAGTTTTCCACCAAAAGGACGTGAAAAATGATAGGAAGAAGCTATTGTAATTCCAGCTGGTGTATGTCACATTTCGTCAAACATCTCTCTATCACACCGACCGCATTACGAAGAGTGTGAAAGGAAACATCAGATGAGCCAAATATTCTCCCTAGTATGAGATTACTCTATGATTCGTGGTGCGGTCGGAGCGATAGAGAGTTATTTGACGTAAATTGACTTACAGCAGTTGGAATTACAAAAATCATTGACTTCAATTTTTCATGTCGTGTTGATGATAAACTGTGAAATTTAAAAGTAGGGGCGCAACCCCCTAATTGATTATGGGCTCAATTTACTTGGGGATTATACCCTGCAATAGTAGGCTGACATAAACCCAGTTCATAATTTATTTATGTAAGATGTTGTTATGCTTCTTTTATTTGTTCAACCAAAACTTAAAAAGTTTGAACAATGAAATAAACATTTTAAAAACTGTAGGATTAGAAAAAATAATAAATTAAATCAACTATTTCTATAGCGCAGATCTTAGTAAATGGTATCATTAAGGAAAGCCATTAATTTGTAGCTACTATTTTAACTATACCACCTATACTAACTACATCTATATCAACTATACACATGTGGACAGAATAGTCCTCCAAAACAAAAAAAAATGGTTTCCCATTACATCCCATGAAGGGACTGGGGAGAACTTCTCACAATCACTGAGCTGTGCGCTTTCCAGTTTTCACTCACTGATTGGGACCTACAGTTTTACACCGATTCCGAACGGTAATTTGAGAAGCTTTTTCATGGCTAGATACTCGATAGTGTCGCCGTCACTGTGCGAGGTGACCGCCGCCGAAAGAAATTTTTTTTGAAGGTGGTCAGAGCCGGGTTTGTGATTGTAATTCTGTGATTGATTTTGATTTATTTATTTTACTGGTAACGTTTTTTCGTCGTAGTAAATATTTTTAATAAAAAATGCAATTGCATAAAATTCCGTCAATATTGAATGTTAATTTTCATCTCTATGGCTTTGGTAGTCGTCAATATTTTGTATTTGGAGTTGAAAAAATTAAAGCTTAATTGTTGAGAAACCAGTGCATTCCAACGTGTCATTGTATCAGTTAATTGTGCTCGACATCGCGATATCACAATTCAGTTTCTTGTGCCAAAATTATAACGACATGTGATTTCAACAAGGCAGGTCGCATGCCATATAGGCCGAGCACCAATTCAATTACTGTGTGAGTCATCTCGTGGTCGCGTAATTTTCAGATTTAGTGATCAGAATTGGGTGCCCGTTTTAGTCGATTTAAAGCCTTTGGCCATTTTTGCGGATTCTTTAAGTCTACAGTTTATGCCGACAAGTCCACGATCGTCCGCGCCTGGGATAATGCAATTTAGAGCTGTCTAAGCACAATCACTTGTAGATTTAGGCCTGAAATTTTTGTATCAACGTTCTAGCAAATTGTATCGGTTAGAGGAAAGCCTACTGAATTGATCCATATTCTGGAAAAACTCGAATTTTTAAGATTTTAGTAACTACGTTTTTCTGATTTAAATGCCAGATTGAAGCAATTTTAATTTTCAAACTCTGGTCCTGTACACCTCGGAAAATGTATTACAAAATAAAAAGAGCATATCTATACAAGAATGAAGAAAAGGTTTGATACCAATTTGGCCCTGTGTAAATCGTAACGTTCCCACTAGTGCGAATTAAAACAAAACTGGAACACAAATTTTCTAAAATCGACTAAAGATTAAAACATGTCAATCTGACATTTAAATCAGAAACATCTCCGTACTAAAAACCACCACGTATTTGAGCATAATTCAAAAACTATTTTTCTGATTTGTTTAGATCAAAAATTCGAAAATTCGCAGCTAAATTACATCCAAACTACCCCTACGCTATTTAGCTCAACAGTTTTGGACTTATTCAGAAAGTTTTCCCGAAAAATACATCTATATAAGCAAACTTTAAATTTGTTTGATGCTAAAATTCATGAACATCAAAAACGACAAAAGTGTTCTTTTGTGATCTTTTAATATAAACATAGATAGGATACAAATAAAACAGGCCACATTTTATTAAAATCGATTGACAAGTTTTGGTTTAATTCACAATTTAGTGATCGTTTCTCATTTGGAAAAAAATTTCAATTTCAAATCACTAACACAAAGAATAATAAAATTCCGTATGTAATTATAAAAAACGCGAGTTAAGAAAATCGTTTTGTATGAGACACTCTCTGGTACTTATTGCTGAAATCGTATCTTTGCAAGTTCCAGCCATTATATGACTCTCCCACCGGGCCTTGATATCTTTCCTCCACAATCTTGATGTCCTGAGGGAACCGTTTCCCTTGTTCTTCACTGTAATTGCCAAGGTTGTTAGGAAATTTGTCCAAATGCACTTGAGATATGAGTCTTTTTGGAAATTCTGGAGCATTTTGTTTACAATTTTGTTATTTCCCGCAAATTGTTTGACAACTCATACCATCCATGCTTCTAGTTCCACCTGAGTCATGTGATTTGTGAAATCATCTTCTTTTACAAGAGTATGGATCTGCGGCCTGTTAAAAACGGCTCCTTTTAACTTTTCTGTACTAACACAAGGAAATTATTTGGAAATATATTTAAAGCAATTTCCATTCTTATCTAACGCTTTTACAAAACTGTTGGCACACAGTCCCTTATACCGCTTTGCGGGATGGGTGCTAACTGAAAGAACGTTAAACAACTTTTGTTTTAACTCTATTATGTCCACTATTATCAACTATATTGTTTAGTTTTGCTTTGGTTTGTGTCTAGACTAACGGCTTGGATCCAGAGAAAGGAATTAACTAGATGTCTGGGATTTTGGGAAATTTCTTCTTTATTGGGAAGTTTTCTAGGTGGAGCCTGTAACCAATATTTGGTATAATAAATATATTGTAGTTTTAACCCAATAAAAAGTTAATTTAGAAAAGCCAAAGTGAAAGAAGTTTAAAAAGAGCATTTTCTTAAATAAGTAAATTTATTTAAAAGTGTAAATTTTCTCAAAAAAAAAATAACAATTCATTTTCTTAAACAATGTACATTTTCTTAAAAAATACCTTATCTTAAAGAAGTACCTTTGCTTAAAAAAAGAAAATTTTCTTACAAAAAGTACATTTTCTTAAAAAATTTTTTTTTTAAATAAGTACCTTTTCTTAAAAAGGTACATTTTCTTACAACAAATTGCCATTTCTTAAAAATCTACTTTTAGTTCAACGAGAACCTTTTTTGTGAAACAAAATAACTTTTCTTGAGATAAGTACCTACTCTTAAAAATTTACCTATTCTTGAAAAGAGGACCAATTCTAAACATAATTTCTTAAAAAAACATTTTCTTCAAAAAATACATTCTCTTAAAAAAAATTCCTTTTCTTAAAGTACCTTTTCTTAAAAATATAATAATACTTTTTCTTTTCTTGAGATTAGCAGCCTTTCTGGAAATAAGTACATTTTCTTTAAAAATATCGTTTTCCTACAAAGAGTACCACTTCTTTAAAAAGTAAGTGTTCTTAAAAAAGTACTTCTTTGTAATAAATTTCAGTCTTATGGCTCTCAAAAAAAGAAAAGAGAAGGTATTATTCTATTTTTGAGAAAGGGAAATGATGATTTTTAAGCAAATGCACTTTTAAGTAAAGGAATTTTTGTAAGAAAATGTATTTTTTTAAGAGAAGGTATTTTTTGAAGAAAAGAGGTTTGAAGAAATGGGATTTTTTTAGAATTGGTCCTTTTTTCAAGAATAGGTAATTTTTTAAGAGTACAAAAATTACTTTGTTTCACAAAAAATATACTCTTTAAAGAAAAAGTAGTTTTTTAAGAAAAGTCAATTTGTTGTAAGAAAATTTACCGTTTACGAAAAGGTACCTATTTCAAAATATTTACTTTTGATAATAAAATTTACTTTTGTAAGAAAATTTACTCTTTTTATATAAAGGTACTTCTTTAAAATAAGGTATTTTTTTTACGAAAAGTAGTTTGTTTAAGAATATGAATAGGCATTTTTGAGAAAATTTACGCTTTTTAAGAAAAGGTACTTATTTAAGAAAAGTTTATTTTTTTAAACTTCTTTCACTTTGGTTTTTCTGAATTTACTTTTTATTGGGTTCAAAACTTCAATATACAGTGCGTTTCTTTTAAACTGAGACGATCAAATTTCTCGAAAAATAGCCACTCTACGGAAAAAGTGTCCATAATCAAAATTGAATCATACCGCGGGGGAAATACATTAGTGCAAAAAAATAGTCCCCCACCAACGGCTTTGTAGGTGGGGCGGGGGTAACTTTTAAACTAAGATAGGAAGCCATATTTTTTATTGCAGATACGGATTCTGCGACTAAAAGTACGTATGATTTGAATGAAATATTTTGTTTCGGTTTGATAGATGGCGTTGTAATCGACGAAATTAAATTTTTTCAATTTCACCTTCTTAGAAGACACGCATTCGATTGTGCAATACGTTTGAAATAAAAAACATCACGTAATCATTGGAAATTCGTCATCAAAACAATTTATTAATGTAAATGGTAGGTGAATACAATAATTTTAGCTTAAAATAAGTGTTCAAAATGATGGCCTGCGACTTCAATGCACTTATTAATCCGCATTTCAAATGATTGTACACAACTGAGAAGTGTGTCTGGTTGAATTTCAGCACACGCATTTCTGTTTCGCTCAATCATGTTCTCACGTATTTTTGGTTCTTGTTTGTAAACTTTGTCTTTGAGATAGCCCCACAAAAAGAAATCTGGCGCAGTAAGATCGGGTGATCTGGCGGGCCAATTTGTCGGACCAGCTCTACCGATCCAGCGACCATTGAAATCACGATCAAGTATTTCACGTGCCACCACCGAATAGTGTGCAGGAAATCCATCATGTTGAAACCACATATTCCGTCTCAATTATAAGCTCAAATTTTCAAGTAATATTGGCAGTTCATTTTCCAAAATGTATCGGTACATTTGACCATTCAAGTTGCCTTCAATAATGTGGGGGCCTATGAGTTTGTAGCCAATTATTCCACACCACACGTTGACAGTCCAAGGTCGCTGATGTTCAACTTGACGGAGCCAGTGCGGTGATTACGTGATGTTTTTTATTTCAAACGTATTGCACAATCGAATGCGTGTGTTCTAAGCAGGAGAAATTGAAAAAATTGAATTTCGTCGATTACAACGCCATATATCATGAACCGAACAAAATATTTCATTCAAATCATACGTACTTTTAGTCGTAGAATCCGTATCTGCAATAAAAAATATGGCTTCCTATCTTAGTTTAAAAGTTACCCCCGCCGCACCTACAAAGCCGTTGGTGGGGGACAATTTTTTTTGCACTAATGTATTTCCCCCGCGGTATGATTCAATTTTGATTATGGACATTTTTTCCGTAGAGTGGCTATTTTTCGAGATATTTGATCGTCTCAGTTTAAAAGAAACACCCTGTATACTAAATATTGGTTACAGGCTCCACCTAGAGAACTTCCCATTAAACAACAAATTTCCCAACATATGTGAGACATCTACTTGGTCCCGTCAAAAATCAAAGCAACAGCAAACAATATAAATAGTTGAAAGCACTGGGTTGTAGCATAATAGATTTAAACAAAAGTTGTTTAATTTGTTTTCATTTAGCCCTTATCCTGCAACGTGTGATAAGGAACTTCGTTGCAAAATCAGGATTATTTAGTGTATCCACTTTGCTGACCCACCAAAGGGGTTGCCATCATTAAATCTACACAGACGAACAACTTATGTAGGTCATAGGCAATTTTCTCGAAACCGAGCTTGACGATTTCATGGGCTTCTCTAAGTTTAGTTGCATCACATATTGGAATCGAAGCCAGTGTTTTCCCCATTATTCATATTAGAAGGCCGGCCCATTAAATTTAAAAGCCTAGAAATATCATTACAATATACAATATTTGATATACAGTGGGCCTGTCCTCTTTAAATGTTCACTTATGTTGAACATAAAATTCATACATGTAACTGATATTCATGTCCCAGTTTTTGTCCATGAGATACCATCGCTTAATTCTGAATGCAGCCAAAACTAATAAATCGATTATAATGAAGAATAGCTTGTTTTGTTTTTAAGATATGCATGATTATAATCAAATACCAAGAGAGAGCAATTTTGACGTTTTATATTTTTGAATTGTTTATGATTTTTAAAACAACAAAACAATTGGATTTTGCATAAAAAATGTAATTTAGTTTTTTACTTAACTATCCTACTTGAGTTATGCTAAAATATTTCGTGAAACCTCCTACATGTACCATTGCTATTATTTATTGTTATTGGCATTTTTGTTACCACAGTTTTGGCTGCAAGTGTAAATCGCACAATGCCGATATTGACAAACTATTCGATATAACAGACGATCACTGACCACTGTTTTATGATAATTTGCCACCTTCACGCTATTTTGTTTTTTGTTGTGGACAACAACTGTATTTAAATGTTTTCCATGCATCTATGTATATTTATGTTGCATAGTAATCACTGCTGTCTCTTGCTGAATCGTTAGCATGGAGTAAGCATTCAAGTTGATGGTCAACGGACCATGTACGAGAACGGGAATTTCATGTAAAATCGAACGGCCTTATTCATAAAAGGCTGTGAGAGGTTTGAGAGACGTTTTTTTGGATGGAAAATCGTTTCTTAACCCCATCGTAACTTTTTATGACTAAGGCCGTAAAAATATAAATAGACAATAAATGACTGAAAGCGCCAGTCACGAAACGCAACCTCTTTGGCCAACTACATTTATTTAATTACCTTGAACCTTTCAGTAACAAGTGCTGGAAGTGTAAGGACAAACAAATTAGTGACACTTCAGATGTAACATCTGAATTAGTACCCACTATAGCGGTACACATTTTGATATATTCCCCAAACAAATGTGGTGCTTCCCAGGATAGCTGCTTCAATTATAACATTATAATTAAATAAACCAGTACAGAAATTTCACTCGGGTGAACAAACTTAAACATACCCTCACCCGAAGTCAATCACTGCGAACCAGAGTGGCATTGCGATAAAGATTATCCACTACCCAACTTAATTTCGATCCTAAGTGATTATGGGGAGTTATCGTGACTACCAGCCAATTGTCCGCCCAATATTTATATTATGTTCATCTGTTTTTACACAGTATTGCACAAACTATTGATCAGTACCAAATTTTACGGCATACGGGAGATATCAAGGCGGCCAGCCGGGAAACCGCCTAACTTTTGTGTGGGAGGTACGAAAACGGACGTTGGCAGTAGTTAACCTTTAATTTTTAGGAAAACATTGCCGAGTACCGAATTTCATTAAGATCGCTTGTAGTCGGTGGGTCATCCGACCAACTTTTGCGTGCATTTGACTAAATTTTGTCTAGTACCATACTTCATATAGGTTGGTTCGGTTTTCGGGGGTTATCTTTCCGAACGATTAGCCGGCCGCACAACTTATCTTGGTAGGGCATGGAAAAATAACCCTTGTCTTAATCGGTGACTGGCATTGATGCTAAGAAGCCTATAACCTAATTTCATTAAGATCTGAAGTGTTTCACGCGACTTATCTCATTGACAATCCGGGCGACCACCAAGCTTTTGTATGGGAGGTACCAGAATAGGCGTGGTAAAATAACTCATTTTCTATAGAAGAGCAGGATTTGACAAAATTTTGTCTTGTAACAAATTTCATAAAGATTGGACATGAAGCCTATAATCTAATTTCATTAAGATCGGAAATGTTTCACGTGACTTATGGCATTGACAACACGGACGACCACCAGGCTTTTGCAAGGGAGGTACCAGCATGGGGGTGGCGACTTCGTCTATTTTTTCCAATTAAGTAGATATTTACAAATTATTAACCAATGTTTGAGTTGAAGCTAATCACATCTACCAGAAAAAGGTTTTCGAAGAAATTTGATTTCGTACTAAATGTGGCGATTTGTGTGGGAGGTACCAGAGTGGGCGTGGTCACAGCGCCCATTTTTAATCCCAAACTAACCATGGACAAATAATAGTCACTGACAAAATTTCGCTGTGATCGAAAAATATTTACGGCCGAATTTCATTCAAAGATACTGAGGGTCTAATATGGCTCCTTCTATGCGTTACTTTTTTTCCTATTAAATGATATATACCCCCATCCTATGATATATACCCCATCCTATCCATTTTGGAGGCCCAAAGTTGTTAAAAAATGTGTAAGCTACAACTCCTTCGAAAGTAGTTACACCCATTTCACTACTGTGGACCAGAAAATGGCCAAAAAAACCTCAAATATTTAAAATTATCTTTGACGTTTCGGAATTTCAGAGTATCAGTGTGATTTTTCTGAAAGATATGCCGAAGGTTGCCATGCACCAATTTCAACCTGCCTAGGATTTAAAAATCAAAAAGGAGTCCAGTACCTCAGCAGGTACTTTTACGGTTTTGAAAGACCCTAAGCAAAATCCTACTATGTGTCGCATGTTAACAAATATTATATCAAATTCGAAATTGGAGTCTGAATGAAATTGGATGGAATGGAATTGATGTTTTCCAGATAGAATTTCAAATAAAGTTTGATTTCATAATACACATTACATTATCATTAATATCAATTAAATAGTTTCATCAAAAGTCGACACACATCCTTTGCTTGACTCTTGACTAAAACATTGAATTGCTGCTGCTGCAATGTGGCCGCTGGTGGTGCAACGGCTGGTGTGCGCGGCTCTTCTGGATGACCAGCTTACATTTTCTTCGACGATGTCCACGTCGCTTAGTGGTGGCGACACTATCGAGTACATAGCCATGACAAATCTTCTCAAAATACCGTTCGGAACCAGAGTAAAACTGTAAGTCCCAATCAGAGAGCGAAAAATTAGAAAGCGCACAGCTCACTGGTTGTGAGAAGCTCTCCACTATCCCTTCACGGGATGTAATGGGAAACTGAGTTTTTGTTGCTGTTATTTTTATTTTACCCAGGCATTACTTAAATATTTAACAAAATATTTAACTGATGAATTAATTTTTTTTCTGTTTAAAATTTTTTCTGCCAAATGTTTACTGGAGGTTATAAATGGCATCTATGTACATAAGTTGATAAGGCCTTTATAAATGTGCTGTAGGATTTCAGTTATTGAATAAATATTTATGTACTACACGGATTTTCGAAATTTCCGAAATTTTCCGAAAAATTCTGTAATGTATAATCCTAATAAATGTTACACAAAACTTCAATTTTACGAGTATTTATTTGCATACTTTGTCATCATAGAACCGGAAGGCAAGAAATTTCTTTCATATGACCCTCGTTGCAAAAGATAGGCAAATACGAAAAATCACATCCTAATCAATCTGTGTAGGAAAAAATCAAAGCTTTTAAATACTTGAATCGGCCAGCAGTAAAAAACGGGCTCGAAGTAATTTTCAATAGTTATAGCCATTTAAAGTTTGAAAATGTGCAAAATAGCTTGATAGTACTCATAGCTCGAAATACTCGTACTTATCAATCAGAGCCTTTTCGGTGCCTTATCGATTTCGTTGTGTTTTAAGTGTTACCATCCGTCGAAAAACCCCATCTCAAAATTTAAAAAAAAATTTATTTTTGTCCATGTAATGGAAATAAATAGATTGAACGACATTCGACAGATTGTTGTCGTTTTGTTGCAAAATCTGGTCAAAATATAGTTTTTGTTGTTCCTATGTTTATATGGACTCGTTTGTACGTGTATGTTTCTATGTTTCTATGTGCAATTGTGTTTTCATCAATTTCTTGTGTCATCGCATTGGTTGTATAATTCACAAAATAGTATAAAATATCTATGACCCTTTAGAAGGATGAGGTGGAGAACGAGAACAAGATAGAAGAGAGGATAATTTTAAAATATTGCAACGTGATGCAATTTCACAAAATTATAGAATGTTTGTTTTTTACTCCCGTATTTCAAAGGCATCAATCGGACAACAACACAGAACTTCAATAATGACATATTTTTGAATTTTTAACAGGGAAGACGTTTAAAAATAATGAAAATTACTTATGATATCGTACAAACATATTTTAAAGTGACTCATTTTGCATGGAGCCATTCAAATGCACCATGAGAACAGATGGGTCCGAAAATATTACCTTCTAGGGAAGGTCAACAATGAGTTCAACCGTATATGAAACTCCTCTAAGAACTTGGCTTTTGGTAATTTAAAATGTGTATATATGGTTGAAGAATTGGAAAACGTTCATTAAGCCAAATCGGGCTTTCTTAAAAAAATTTACCTAACATTGATATCGACACCAAAGCTATAAATATAGGGTGATCATCCTCTTCTTTGCCTCAAATACTTTTGTTTGGGTACTAAACAAGATCAAACTTTGAAATTTCGAATAAGTTGACCACCAAAATATGTGGTTACTTTTTAATTTTGGACTTAATACCTCCTATAATTTAGGACTCTTTCAAACAAAAATACGGGTTTTCATTCATACCTGTACGCAGTAGAAATGATTGCAGAATTTAGTTCGCTTACAAAGACTTGGTGGAAGCATTTACGAATATCCACAAAATGGACGGTATTTTGAATGTAATCAAATCCAAATAATTCCAAATTATCAATTTTTTATCGTGATTACTTTAAATGCTGTAATAAGATTGATATCAACACCTGTTAGTTCCCATGCTCTTTTGGGATCGTGCTATATTTCCATCATTCGTATTGCCTGATTCTTGATTTGGTTGATCTATAATCAACCTACATTTGAGATATTCATTTTGAAAATTCGTTTTGTTCGCACTGGACTAACAACTTTTTGAGTGATATTCAATTTTGGGAATTGGTTCTGTGATCACAATTGATATTAGAAAGTGTCTTGAATATTTTCATATTGAATTTCTTCATTAATATCCTTAAACTTCGGCCTCTTAGATTTATCACTACAGTTGCCCAGTGATTTTTGTGGTCTTCCACTTCAGTGTTGATTTGAAGTCTCTGATGCGATCTGAACAGTAAGTTTGTCCACTAACCCGTTTGAAAAGCAGTTATAAAATGTATCTTTGCTCAATTCAACTTCTTTAAAGAGTTTTTTTTTCAGTTTTTGACGAAAACGGAAAATTTTCTTTGTAACTCAATTTATATAGTATTTCGGTGCTGCAGGCACTTAAGATCGCTTTTCTTTCAATGTATCTTTGAACATCTTCCTGGCTTTGGTTTCGAAATTACTATTCGCCCAATTCTTTATAGCTGAAGCTCCTATGTTTTTATGAATAGCGGCCTGTTTTCATAAAATCAATACGAAAGGACGATGGTAGCTAAAATCTGATGGTAGCTACAATGAGGTCCCTGTGGAACCTCCACAAAAAGTATTTCCTCACAGGGTAGAAAGGGTATAGACAACCACTACTAAATTATCTAGCGTCCTCGGCGAACCTCCTCATCTCGACGAAGTTGTACTATGACTATTATCACATAATTACACATGCATTCCCAGTTATGCAGTGTGGATAACATAATTGCGGTTACATTCCCCAGAATCGCCGGTGAACGCAGAAATCGACAATGCGGACAGAATGGAGAAAAGTCATGTCCACAACAGTAAAGATATTTCATAACGCATTCATGGGTACTCAAAAGCTGCGTCAAAATATAACTTATAAATGCTTGGTTCCTCTGGATCCACACATTTAAGTTTGGTATAAGTTTATGAGTCCATCTACCTTTTTCAGATGCCAACCCCCATAGTTGCCATTCAGCCATACTCATTTTACTCGCAGCATAGCAAACACTTGCACTATCAGATGTGCCATTGAAGGTGAGCATATACCTTGCGACTCTCTAGCCAATGATCAATGGGTATCATACCGACTATGACAATTGTTGCTTCATCGGACGCGGTTTAAAATCCACAACAAAACCGAAACACTGCTACCCTGTAAACATATGAAATTTTCCTCCGGTAAATCTCGAACTTTGTTAATATTAGACCCTAGATATATATGACCCCTGGTATTGGGCATACTCCGACTTAATGCTGCTCATGTTCCCCAAGCTATTAGTTATAAATATTCCAAATGGATCTATCATACCGCCCATTTATTTTAGGCAATAGGCTTATGCATTTTAGGCTCGTTCGTAATAAACTATTACCAATGTTACGCGTAATTTATTTCCTGGGTTTCGTCCACTAATTAATACAGCTTCGCCCGTCGGCGGTGCCTTGGTAGTGCGCAAGAGAACGTGAGTTCGAACCCTCCTCTAACCACCTTAAATTTCTTTCGACGGGCTCACAGTGGTCCAAGACCCCAATCTAGCTGGAAAAAAGTCATAACTTCCCTTCGGAAGCAGCTAGAAGTATGAAATTTTGTAATTATGTATTTCTTATTGAAAGCATTCTTTGTACCAAAAATGGGCGTTGTAGGTAAAATGGGCGTGGCAATTCTTATGAAAAAAGTTTCATTCAAATTTAACATATAACAAAGGAGACCCCACCACCAATATGCTCCCTTGCGTTACTCCACTAGGTTCGAATAAATATGTTGGACTAATATACAAAACAACATAAGAATATTAATGTATACTTAAAATAATAATCATTTATTTAAATTATTCTACATCTTCCTGTATGAAAGGATCAAAAAGTAACGAAATGTCTTCATCACCTAATAGTGCTTCAATCCGAGAGCTAAGACATGGCTTTGTTGAAAAATATGAAATTAACGGATCTGATGATAGAAGCAAATAATTGAAAAGATCTTCCATTGTTTTCTCCCGTGACATTTTTCTAGTGTGATGTTCGCGAATAAATCTAAAATCTTTGCTTCGAGACTCTAGTGCTTCCTCCGACATCATTCCTATCGGTAGTGCCGCCTTTTGAATAATGTCTGCGCCGTCAATCAAAATTTTGTGGACACCCGATGGCATATAGTACCATTCATACAGTTCCGCATTATCCATCGCATATTTTCGGAATGCTTCCACATTAATTGCATAACCAGATGACATATTTCTCAAAATTAGTCCTAGTCTTTTTATTAAACTTCCATTTACTCCTGTTATTTGAGAAGCTAAGGAAAAATTTTTGTTGACAAAATTTTCCAGCGGTATTACCGTCATTTGTGCATCCTTCTCCCGGCTTAGGAATATCAATAAGCAAATTCAATTCTGATTTCAGAGCGCTAATTATTTCATCTTTTCTTTTCTTCTGTAAAGCTTTATCGGACTCACAACGAGCTTGCCATTTTTTAATTTAAATTTTATAAGATATACATATGCAATACACATTCCAGGCACCTTATCCACGCATGCAATGTCGATAACCTGTAGTCGTAAAGATTGACCCTTACATTCAAGGCTTTAATTTCGTGCAATTTATTCATATTGGTTGGCGTTGCTCCACAAATACCACATCTTTGAGTAGAGGAGCTAAGAATTGAGAAAACCTTGCCATCAATCATTAAGTGTGTTTTTTTACCCCGCTAAAGTTAATTCTAGCTTAATTTGTACGGGACAGCTAAGCGATATTAAGTGGCATTTCAGTTTCCCACTTAAATTACGACTTGAGCAATGAGAGAGAATGTTGCCACATGTTAAATTTCAAGAAATGGCAACAAAAAGTTATCTTAGATAAATTTTGTTATCATTTCTTGCGAATGAAAATGTTATCAAGGAGAGACTCAAAAGCAGAATTTTGCAAAATGGCTTACACATTTTAAGTTCATTAAAGTTATTTTATTTAATGGAAGACTACGTATATTTTCATATCTCTAAATTTTAAGGATAGACTTTTATTTCCGATAGAAAAGAAGATTGGAACTAAATTGTCCCCAACAACGCTCGGTAAATGTTAAACATATTGATCATGGTAGAATTATCTACAAGGTATAGTCGTTTAAAAAGGTGATGACATTTTTCCCATGTCATTTTTCGTTTCACTTCTCAAAATCTTATGTATTTTGTTTTTAATTTTTTTTGTGTTCTTGTATTGTGAGTATATTTTTGTGTAGAGTTGGACAACTGAAACGAATGCACGACAATACAATGTCTGCTGTTGCTGCTTACAATTACAACAACATCTTCTGCTACTATGTGCTTGTTGGCACTGGCTGCAAACGTGTTGCCATATCGCATTTTTTTTCACCCATTACAGCAAATGTTAACACCTTGCGTAGTGTCAAGTGTGGATCGTTTTATTTGGAAAGTCGTGAGTGGCGATAGCTTAATGGAATAAAAAAACAGACTTATTGTTAAATAAAACACATGTTTAACAATAACTGTTTTATCTTCAATGTTAGAAGCTGTTGACACTATTGCATTATTTTGATTTTGTATGTAATTAGTTTCATCTTGTGTGATCAACTAAGTCCTGCAGAGGCACTTCTGCTATTACATCGGATACCTTTATTCCATTACTTGGGTATCACTTTTCTTTAGCTTCCAAAATTCTATGATATGATGGGTATATATCCGCGTAACGGATGTTAGCACCAGTACGCATCGCATTATAATTTGCTTTTGTATATTTTCCATCGATAAACAGACGCAATGCTTCTTCATCTGTATATGGTACTGGTTCCTTAGATTGTGCATTAAAAATTTTTTTAATTTTAGTTGTTCTCGTTGGAGATTCATTTATATCCTTTAGAATCGCGGCAGGATCCCTCTTGCCAGATTTATAAAGACTAACGCCAGCAGCGAAAACTAGTTTCTCAGGTGAACATCAACTAACTAAAGCCGACACTTCCAAACGCTTTCCTTTTTCAGATTTACCTGAAAAATCGGATCAAGGTCTACGAAAATTTGACGTGGACGGTTGAATCTCTAAATCCTCTGGGATTTTTATCACGTTTTCAGAAGGAAGACCAAATACTCCATTTAACCAAATTTTGTTGGAGTCTTCAAAATATTTCTTATAACTTTTTGCTTTTATCCATCTTTCGTTAATTGAATACGTTAATCTCCGTACAGCTAACTTAACTTTATTGCAATAATCTTCTGTTTTAGTTTTCTGTAACCCACTCTTAGCAAGAAAATAGCTAATGACAGCTTCTACCCTTTCTTTGCTTTCCATTTCGGCAATCCACACATTATTTAGTTCTCTCCGTGTTATGGGAATGTTATATATATACATATGTATATAAAAAGTTTACCGGTAAATAATTGCAGCTAATTTTTTTCCCATCTAAAGTAGATATTACACAGATCAACAGGGTACAATTCATTTCATGGGAATCCTATTTAAAAGTTACTCTAAAAACCAGAAAATGCTAAATTTTTACTACTCAAAACACATATTTCCTCTTATCTATTATTTTGCACACAGAACATTAAAATTCGACATTTATTTATAATATACATACAAATATACCTGACATAATGCATAAGACAAATTTGCTCTTCTTTGATGTTACGATCAGTTCAAATGTGATGCTGTCAATCGACTGAGCTGCTATAACAACAGTGACAATGCAATTGTTCATTTTCAAAACATCGTAACACAGCAAATAAGCAAAAAATAAAAAAACCGAATATACAGCTATGCACAGTGGATAGTTATCTAACAATTACCAAAAAAATTATGTGAACTTTGAAACATAAAAAAATTTACTTTTCTCCAGCTAGATTGGCGTCTTGGACCACTGTGCGGTGGTCGCCTCGCTTAGTGATGGCAACACTATCGATTACTTAGCCATGAAAAAGCTGTAAAACTGTAGGTCCCAATCAGTGAGTGTAAAAACTAGAAAGCATACATCTCGCTGATAGTGAGACTCTCCCTAATCCCTTCATGGGATGTAACGGGAAACCATTTTATTAATTCATACTGATTCAATCTAATGTACAGACAGTGATAATCTCATTGAATTAAGCCATGATGTAACCAAACGTCTGCTCCTGTCACCAACAGCCTCCGCTTCAATAATTTGCATTGCCACTACAACCTGTACTATCCGAGAGATTAAGTCGAAATGCATCATCTTACATAACATAACTGTCCATTTCTGAAATAGGTACCCCGTACTACCTAAGGAAATTCTTTCTACTATTTCTACAAACTGAGCTATATTATTCAAACGATATTATATTTCAGTTCGCAACACTGTTTTCTATGCACACTAAAGATTTCGATACTTCAATATGTGGCTATACTACTTCAGTTCCGAAATTCACACATTATTTTATAAAGAAAACATAATACTCTTGAAGTTATTCAAAAGGGACGATTGCCAATGAGTAAAACGCAACTCTGTTTTTAAAAATCCGGTATTAATTGACTCAGTTATTGAAGTTTTTATTAAAATAAAAATGAATTATGCTTTGTTTTTATAAAATTTTACCAGCATCATGAAGCTGTAGTAAAGATAAAGAGCGTACGAGGCGGATCATTAAGTCCGTGACTTTTCGTACTTCCCTCGTAGTTATATGAAATACAACACCGCTCCCATCAAGTACCACCTGCTAGTAGAGTACTGTCAAATTTTTGAGCAAGTTCCGTCATTTTCTTTGCGTTAAATAGCTGTTCAAAAAAAAAACTAATTCGTATGGACGAGGAGATACTACTTCTCCAAACTGTATACCAATCAATAGTGGTCGGGTTCGAAAATACTGATGTTTGTGTCGATTTTTCAGAATTACCCATATATTAATATATTTTTCCCATCTTATTAAGTTTTGTGATAATTTAGTTTATTTTCTTCTGTCCATCTGTTATACTTTCGTAGTCCCTATTTTAATGACCATGTGGATTTCATGTTTTTTTTTCTATTTTTAATACTTATTATCATTTAATACTCAATTTTATTGTTGTTTATGATCAATCAAATACAAATTAAATGCAATTGAATTCTAGATAAGCCAAAGCCAAAACATATGATTTGTATCCATATGTATGAAGGGGGTACCTCAATGGCCATATGTGTATATAAGTACTCGTATGCATGTATGCTAAAGTCTGAATTATTCTCAAAATTGGGGTGGTACACAAACCACAAATTTTCTGTAGCTTAGCTATTACACACATCAGTACAAATTAAATTTGAAAATTTTATTATTGTTATAATTACAATTATTATATTTTATTGTGTAGTAGCTCTATTGTTGTAGCGCAGCATATAACCATAACTGGCTTTACTGCTTGGTTATTGATCGAATTTATAAATTAGAAGTTAACATAAAATGTTACATAAAAATACTAAACAAAACATCATATTGTTTAAATAATAATTACTTCATTGAGAATTATAATATGTAATGTTAAATTTAGTTATTTTTTGTTATAGCGCAATCTTGTGAGTAGTACACAAATGACAGTTTTGCATTTGTTTTCTCTAATTTAGTTATTGCAGATATCAGTATAAATTAGATTCCAAATTGGTACAATTGTTGTAGAAATTGGTACAACTCGATGTCATGTCATGACAAATGTCCTGATTCATTACAGCAGCAATCGTGCACTTTCACGTTGACAGGACTGCGTTGTCATTGAAGAAAATGACAGATCCACAGACGACTTTTGTGATTCTCCACATTATATATTCGGTTAACGGCAACAATTGCATTCATATGTAAAATGAGTAAATCGTATGATTATATCTGCTCTGAACAGCGTAGACAGTTAAGTGTCCTTTTGATGTTTGTTTGAAACGTCATTATTTTGACTTAATTTTGACTCATGTAATCATTATTAAATGAAAAATTCATATTGCATTCGTGTGCATTAACAAAAAAAAGAAATAATTTCCCATTACATCCCATGAATGGATAGCGGAGAGCTTCTCACAATCAGTGAACTCAGCGCTTTATAGTTGTACACTCACTGATTGGGGCCTACAATATTACACCCGTTCCATTAACCAGAAAAGCCATAAAGGCTCGGACAGTCAAAGACCTTCACGTTGTTGCCCTTTCCAGTTTCTTTCCTCAAAATCGTTTCCCACTTTGGTAGCCCATACACAAAAAATTTCACAGACCATTTAACCGTCCGAGCCTTCGTTTATTCTTTTTTCCTGATCAAGCGCTTTTGATATCCTTTGTCCGATGAACCATTGACGACTGAATAGATGAAACTAGAATGCAATACATCAAGAAAAATAAGTCGCAAAAAGGGCCAAAATTCGTGATCACCTTCATTAACGTTTAGAAATTGCTGTATCGTCTAATCGCAAAACGACCAAAATTCGTGATCACCTCCATAAAAGTATAAAAATGGCTGTATCTTCTAAACGGTGCGGTTAATCGCAAAAAGCACAAAAATTCGGGATCACCTCCATAACAATATAAAAATGGCGGTGCGGTCTAAATGGTGCGGTGCAGTCTAAACGGTATATAAATGGCGGTGCGGTCTAAACGGTGCGTCTAATCGCAAAATGGGCCAAAATTCGCGATCACCTCCATAAAAATATAAAAAGGGCAGTATCTTCAAAACGGTACGTCTAATCGCAAAAGGACCAAAATTCGTGCTCACCTCCATAAAAATATAAAAACAACTATATCTTCTAAACGGTGCATCTAATCGCTAAAAGGACCAACATTCGTGATCCCCTCCATAAAAATATAAAAACATCTATATCTTCTAAACGGTGCGTCTAATCGTTAAAAGGGCCAAAATTCGGAATCACGCCCATAAAAATATAAAAAGGGCCTATCTTCTAAACGGTACGTCTAATCGCAAAATAGGACCAAAATTCGTGATCACCTCCATAAAAATATAAAAAGGGCAGTATCTTCAAAACGGTACGTCTAATCGCAAAATAGGACCAAAATTCGTGCTCACCTCCATAAAAATATAAAAACAACTATATCTTCTAAACGGTGCGTCTAATCGCTAAAAGGACCAACATTCGTGATCCCCTCCATAAAAATATAAAAACATCTATATCTTCTAAACGGTGCGTCTAATCGTTAAAAGGGCCAAAATTCGGGATCACGCCCATAAAAATATAAAAAGGGCCTATCTTCTAAACGGTACGTCTAATCGCAAAATAGGACCAAAATTCGTGATCACCTCCATAAAAATATAAAAATGGCTGTATCTTCTAAACGGTGCGCCAATGAATATGAAAATGGCTGTATCTTCTAAACTGTACGTCTACTCGCAAAAACGACCAAAATTCGTGATCACCCCCATTAAAATATAAAAATGGCTGTATCTTCTAAACGGTGCGTCTAATCGCAAAAACGGCCAAAATTCCTGATCACCTCTAAAAAAATATAAAAATGGCCGTATCTTATAAACGGTACGTCTAATCGCAAAAACGACCAAATTTCGTGATCACCTCCATAAAAATATGAAAATGGCGGTATCTTTTATACGTTACGTCTAATCGCAATAGGACCAAAATTCCTGCTCACCTCCATAAAAATTTAAAATTGGCTGTATCTTCCAAACTGTGCGTCTAATCGCAAAAAGGACCAAAATTCGTGATCACCTTCATTAAAGTTTAAAAATTGCTGTATCTAATCGCAAAACGACCAAAATTCGTGATCATCTCCATAAAAGTATTAAAATGGCTGTATCTTCTAAACGGTGAGTCTAATCGCAAAAACGACCAACATTCGTGATCACGCCCATAAAAATATAAAAAGACCCTATCTTCTAAACGGTGAGTCTAATCGCAAAATAGGACCAAAATTCGTGATCACCTCCATAAAAATAAAAATGTGGTTGTATTTTCTAAACGGTGCGTCTAATCGAAAAAAGGACCAAAATTCGTGATCACCTCCATGAAAATATAAAAATGGCCCTATCAGCTAAACGGTGCGTCTAATCGCCAACAGGACCAAAATTCGTTATCATCTCCATGAAAATATAAAAATGGCTGTATCTTCTAAACGGCGCGTCTAATCGCAAAATTGGACCAAAATTCGTGACCACCTCCGTTATCATCTCCATGGAAATATAAAAATGGCTGTATCTTCTAAACGGTGAGTCTAATCGCAAAAACGACCAAAATTCGTGATCACCTCCATGAAAATATAAAAATGGCCCTATCAGCTAAACGGTGCGTCTAATCGCCAACAGGACCAAAATTCGTTATCATCTCCATGAAAATATAAAAATGGCTGTATCTTCTAAACGGCGCGTCTAATCGCAAAATTGGACCAAAATTCGTGACCACCTCCATAAAAATAAAAATGTGGTTGTATTTTCTAAACGGTGCGTCTAATCGCAAAAAGGACCAAAATTCGTTATCATCAAAAATCGCTGTCTCTTCTACACGGTGCGTCTAATTGCAAAAAGGATAAGGGTTCGTGATCATCTCCATAAAAATATAAAAACGGCCCTATCTTCTAAACGTGCGTCTAATCGCAAAACGCACCAAAATTCGTGATCACCTCCATAAAAATATAAAAATGGCCGTATCTTCTAAATGAAACGTCTAATCGCGAAAAGGACCAAAAGTTCGTGGTCATCTAGATAAAAATTTAAAATAGCCGTATCTTCTAAACGGTGGGTCTAATAGCAAAAAGGACCAAAATTCGTGATCATCTCCATAAAAATATAAAATGGCCCTATTATCATCTAAACGGTGCGTCTAATCGCAAAATGGACCAAAATTCGTGATCATATGCAAAGAAATATAAAAAGGGCCGTATCTTCTAAACGAAACGTCTAATCGCAAAAAGGGCCAAAAATCGAGATCATCTGCAAAGAAATATAAAAATGGCCGTATCTTCTAAATGAAACGTCTAATCGCAAAAAGGACCAAAATTCGTGATCATCTTCATAATAGTGTAAAAATTACCGTAGCTTCTATACCCTAGATTTCACAAAACCCCATAGACAAAAGTTGACATCAGAATTTGTTGAGATAATTTGTTCTGGAAATCGTTGCTGCAATAAATCGATTGTTTCAAGCACCGTGTGGCAGGTGGCGCCGTTTTGCTGAAACTACAATACCACCGTTATCTGACCAAAATCCACTCTAGAGAGTTGCCCGTTGTGGATGCATTTGTTTCTAATGGATTGCATGACGATTTTCTGAGCCCCAATTTTGTGTAATCACGACTTTTTTTTTTTGAAAAAGCGGCATTGATTTCACTTTGCTCCGTTACCCATTGAACGAATTGCCGGCGCTTTTTTCATGGTCTGTTGGTTTGAGCTCCTCAGTAAGCTGAATTTTGTACGTTTTTTTAACTACTTTAATTTCCCTTATTTTGTCATTCCTTGCATTAATATTTTTATTTTATTGTTTTTGGTTTTTGTATAATATTTTTATCATAAATTCACAGTTGTTGAGAACTAAGCCGAATTGATGTTTTCGGGTTTTCGGAGACACTCTCGTTTACAGCAACAATGTTTTCAAGAGACCGACCGGTACGTTGACGCACAGGAGTCTTACTGTTCATTCGAATGGTTGTCACATCAGGTGCACTTTTTGACTGAAAATTCTTCGAAGTTTGCGAGCTGTCTCAGCATAACTTCCCAATTTTCATAATATGTTTTAACAACTATAACACGTTGCTCTTTCATAAGGCACTCAATGTTTAATAATCGCAATAAACATATGTGACATCTGCCAAATTTCAGAGCTGCCACTTGCACAAAAGTATGGCACTAAATTTAAAAGGTGCAATCTTACTGAGACACTCTTATGGGTTTTTCAACAGAGACGCTACAAAAGTAAATCGATAGGGACAGCAAACGACGTCATATTTTTTCCCGCTCTTTTGACATTTCTCTTCAGTAAGGTTTGCCATTTCATCATGGAAAGATATACGAGCCAACAACGAGTCGAAATTATTAAAATTTACTACCGAAATTTGGAGTCAGTGGCCTGAACATTAAGAGCGCTACGTCCAATTTATGGTCGTCATAATTTCTGGCTGAATGGCTTCGTCAATAAGCAAAATATGCGGTATTCGTCATCATTGCATCCCGAAAAAATTACGGTTTGGTGCGGTTTATGAGCCGGCGGCGTCATTGGGCCGTACTTCTTCCGTGATGATCAAGACCGGCACATTACTGTGAATGCGAATCGCTACCGCTCAATGATAACCGAATATTTTTGGCCCCAATTGGATAATATGGACTTGGAGGACATGTGGTTCAAACAGAACGGCGCCACAAGCCACACAGCGAATGCCACAATCAATTTATTGGAAACCAAGTTTGATGAACGTGTTATCTCACGAAATGGCCCAGTCGATTGGCCACCTCGGTCGTGCGATTTGACGCCGTTAGATTATTTCCTACGTCAAGTCTATGGTCTATGCCAACAAGCCAGGGACGATTGATGAACTTCGTACGAATATCGAACTTGAAATTGCAGCAGTATCGGCCGATTTATGCTTGACACCCGTCGAAAATTGGGTTCAGCATCTGGACTTCTGCAAGCGTGCCCGTGGTGGCCATGCAAAAGAAATCGAGTTCCATACATAATGGCATCGATTGTACTTTCACAGGAGTTAAGAATTTCATTGGTATCTAAAACCGGTTTTGTTTTATTTAAAAAAACTTTTGTAGCGCTCTTATTGAAAACCCCTTACTATGAGCGTCAAAAGTAAGTCAACACCAATAATAATGTTATTTTTTTTTTACAAATTGTCGTATATCGAATTTAGTTCCAAAATCTGTAAGCTTTATTCTGGCTCTCAAAACAAGTAAACAATTAATGTAATAAAATACCTCATTTTTTTGTTATAGACGTTAACACAAAACTTCATGTTATATGCGTCAAATATGAGTCAATTATGTTGAAATAAGTGAACAATTTAAAGCTTTCATTACAATGAGCCTGTTTTTTTATTCGCTGCTAAACTAATTTTTCGACTACTTTGTATGGAGATCTAAGCGATATTAAGCGATTTTAAGCGGCTCCCCATACAAAGTCGTCGAAAAATTAGTTTAGCAGGGAATATAAAAACCAGGCTCACTGTGTGTGACCAAGAATCTGAATTGAGTGAAACAAAGCCAGAGGGAGAGGAGAAGGGGTAACAACTTAACGATAGTAATCTTCTAAGGGTACTCTACATTTCTTACTCAGAACTCAAACATTAATTTGGAAGCCGGCTTCTGATTGAGCCTCAAAAATCTTTGCATTTTTGGCTTCCCATCGAGCTTTGTGGCCAAATAACTGAATATGTTGACGTGATAGAAAAAAAAGCTAAATCCCATTAGATTCAACGTATCAAAATTATGCTCATTTTTTTCGTTTCACTGAATTCAGAGTTTTAAAGTGCAAAAATCACATACAGTGTTATCAAACAAATACTTGGTTGGGCCGCCGCCAACCGCGTTCTAGCCTAAATTAACTAACTAACAAAATTATTTGCAAATTCAGAAGAAATTGTATTCCACTGTTTCAATAGTGCTTATTTTAGAGTCTCTTTGTATGTGCAAATAATCTGAAAGATTCTCAATTGGGTTCAGTTCCGGTGATTAGAGAAGGTGGTTCAGCACTTTCTTCGCTAATCGTGATTCAGATGATTATCTGGCAGGAATTCCCAATTATCGGGCCAGCCCCATTTAGCGAAATTATATATTCTTGTGTATGCATTGTTGTTCAAAATCTCCAACGCCCGATGCTGAAAGAAACCCCCCCCTCACAACATAACGAAGGCTCCACCATGCATTCAAGACTGTATGTTGTTGATATTTTCAAGTGTAGTTAAGACGTTATATTTTATTTGCCTTCGATATTATGGGGAGTTTTCTTCGACATCTGTCAGCATATCCGCTTTTCTGCAAAAAAAGTCGCACTGTGCTGGAACTTATGTATTTGTTTGATTGCGAAGCGATGTCCTGTGCAACATGACCAGCGCTATTTCCAGATGTGTAAATCAGGTGAAAACTACAAAATGGTTCCATCGGCTGATGGTAGACTCCTGTAGCTTGGCGGCTACATTAGATTCGCGAGAATTTAGTACGTTGGAAAATGAAAACAGGCAAACGGCTAAAGCTAAAATCACAAAAATGTACCTCGTATGTACATATATTTACGGGTAAGGGAGTTTTAAAAATCCGCCTTTTAGGGGATAAAAAGTCGAAAAAAATTACCAACGATAAAAAAAAATGGTTGAAGAATGACAAAATGAATTTACAGCGCCCTATATATGTGGCCGTCGGTGGTGCAATGGGTAGTGCACGCGGCTCTTGTGTTTGAGAAGGTGGGTTCGATCCCTACTCTGACCACCTTACATTTCCTTCGACAACGACCACCGCGCTTGGTGATGGCGACACTATCGAGTACTTAGCCATGAAAAAGCTTATCAAAATATCGATCGAAACCGGTATAAAACTGTGGGTCCAAATCAGTGACATCTTCATGGGATGTAATGCGAAACGGTTTTTCTTTATGTGACATGAAGGAATTTTCTTATGACTGGATGTGAATTATTATGTTTAATGATATACAGGGCAGAAACGAACAGAAATAATACCATAACCCATCCCAAATTGCTACAGCTGTATGTATGAACTTGTTGACATACAGTGATGACTTGATTTGGGCTGGTGAAACAGCAGGAAAGAACAAAAATGGAGTCATCGCCCAGAAAATATATTTACTTTAAAACAGGAAAAATATAACACTTACTTTTTTTACTTTACTTTTATTGACTATTTTACAACTTGATGAGATCAGACGTCTTACACATATTAATTAAACAAACAAATTAAACAAATTCAACATATTCTTCCAACTGTCTGTATCCCTCGCCAAAGATACGGAGGGATCCTTCTGCCGATCTTTCCACCGGAGTCCTGACCGTCTCATTTTCCCGCTTCCATCGGGTATGCCATCAAAATATATGGCCACTGCCTGAATAAATTCTGAAGCTAAAATCGCGAAAATCGTTTTGAAGAAACTGGGGGCAAGCGCAATATCACTCTGGATGTTCCGGAAATACTCGTAGAATTTTGTTGATAAACCCATAAAGAACGTTAAGACCAAGATTTAAACGGCTCGAGTACATCTATGTGTTCCAAAGCTTTGTGTTTCAAAATTGTCTTCACCCGGCCTCCTATTTTTCCTTTCTATGACCGACCCACACTATTGTATGACAGTTTTGATATTCGATCTTTTATAGTGGAGAACGGGGAAGAAAAGTGACGTAAATTCTACCAGCTAATAAACTGCTGACGCCTGAATAACGAAAATTGTGAAGTTCATCCCTCTTTCTTTTCGGACTTCGTCCTATTTGGGAGGTAAATCCGGGAAAAAGTATGGCAGAAATGATATAATCAATCAAAATATGGGGCGTACTTTCGATCTTTGCGCGTAGAAACGGAAATTATTCGAAACCCGTAGAGGTCGTAAATAATGCGTTGTGACTGTTGCGCAACCACAGTACCACCGCCCTGGTAAGAGAGTTGAAGTACGATTCCTGAAACATGGCAAGCAGACTCTCTACTCGATTTACATATTAAATAAAGCGAGACCTATCCAAATTTTAATTTAAGACGCACACAACTCCCAGCAGCACTGCGAGGCGATTAACTAGAAAGCTTCGCAAGTAGAAACCTTAACGGTACTATATAAATAAATAAAATATATTGGTACCAAGGACGTCGAAAAGGTACAATTTTGTAAGATCGGTGGTACAAATTAAAGTTCTCATTTTGCATACCTGCTGTAGATTCATATAAATAATATTAATAATGTTCAATTCAGAAATGTTTAAGCTTTTTATATTAAAAAGTTATTGGTTTTAGTGTCTGCTTATGTACCTCTTTTTGATCATTTTGCTATTTTTTGACATCCTCTACCAACACTGGCTCAAAAATTTTGCTCCAGAGAGGATCGAACCAATTCCAGATGTAAAAAATATGTTGATACCTTCTACCATCCGTGTGACGAAGATTATTTGATAAATTGATAAACTATCTGGATTCTAACATCACATCCTTAAAGCCACAACAAACGTTTCATTCAATTTCGGTGGCAATTTTTTGTCAGACATAAAATGCGACGGGATTTTCTTAATAAATTTTAGCAAATGTGATTTTGGCTTGGACTTGAAATTATTGCACGAACAAAAGTGAAAAATAATAACGGAGCAAAAGTAAAAAAAGTTCAGAACGTGTTCAGCAAATGGCAATGATATAAAACTAAACTGAACTCAAACACTTCAACTAGCAAACATTAACTAGCACAGCGTGTTCAACTTCAGGGCTGTTGACGATGAAAGAACGCCAACTCGACAATTTCCTTGATTAAAGTTAATCTCCCATTACATTGTATACTCCACTCGTACACAACAACAATGTTACGTAGCAGCCAGCTATTGATGATGCTGAAGCACTCTCCGCTTATCGTGCTCCGGTAACTGGGTATTTAAATATATTGCATTCGTTTTCTCTGGCTATCATCACCCTGGTTCGCCACCGTTCCAACGTTTCTAGCTTCTTTTGTCGATTTGCCATTTACATGCATCCTTGCTCCTTGAATATATGTTTGTGTGTGTAGTCAAAACATTATAAAAATTCCTTTTGAGCACCTTAATTATTTGTTTATTGCGAAGCATAGCATGCATTCCACCTTATCTGTAGGTAGGTAGAGTGAAACGAACAGGACGAAACCCTACAGAGATGACAAGAGTCGGTGCTCCACATCAGCAAAGCCACTCTTCTATATTATTCTTTGACCCGCGGTCGTTTACATTAAAGCACAAATAAAACGGAGGAGTAAACGCCACGGCGATCCCCGGCATATAGTATTATGATTTGCTGATATTATGAAGGACATTGTGTCTAATGGGGACTTACTTGACACAACATGACATAACAACAACAACATGTAGATACCAAACACAGCAATGCATGTGTAAATGTAAAGGTGAATTTCAAAACTATATTCAGTGTAATAGAAGAGAAGTGAGAGGGTATTTGGTAAGAGTTGTCTGTAAGTACTGACAGAGCAAAGAGATAAGGATTTCTGTCAAAAGAGCATTTGCCTCAACAAAGCTGAAAAGAGGGCTGCAAATTGTTGCTCTCTTGACGCATGCCTGAGAACTTGCTGAATCTTCTCTGCATAGAGAGACGATGAGAGTGGATGTGAATAAGCCAGAGACAAAGAGTTGGAGAATGACTACGAACGTAACTTGACGCAAGTGATATATATCTCCTTTGCAGCTTTTTAGTACTTGCGGCGAATTGATAAACTGTTCACCACTAACCTTTATTCATAAACCTAGAATCACCCATTACCAAACTCATACCCACAGTCATTTGGCCAAATGTCTTGGGCCATGCATGAACTCAATTTCGAACTAAGAGCACAATTGATAGGAACGAGTCCAAAAACCCGATGCCATCAAAATTCATCGACGTACGATATGTTTCGAGTCCTTAGCACATAAAGGATATTATTCAATGGTACAAATTGTAAGCGCATTCTTTTAAACGTTAACCTTAATTTTCATCAGTTGTTGGCCAATATCCTTGACGATACCATAACCTGCACAACATTTGTCCTTTTGCTGCACCTCGTGGTGTCGTTGTAGGTTTGTGCATTATTTTATGCTTGATGGGCGAGTGGGAAGGGGGAGTGTTTCGTTTGATATCGCTTAATGATAATCTTTAAGACTTTAAAATTGTGCCGTCTTCTAGATTTCGAATTCAGATCTTGCAAGAAAATGCAGCACCGAAGAAGAAAACAGTACATTGCCGCCAGTGAGACATTCGTAGTAACGAGTCTTTTGACTGTCACAGGAATTGCCAAAACGGAGAATTGCTCCCCAATCAGCCACAAGAGTGAGAAGCTGCTCGCTGGGGTTATGTTGTGTAGTTAACGAGTACGACAATGATGACGATGTTGATGATAAGGACGAGCTTTATGCTGACGCTGCCGCTGCTGTTGGTGCTTTGATGTAGATGTAAGATAGCAATGCTGTTGCTGGCGCTGCTGTTGCTTTTCACTGCTGCTCTAGTTTATCATTTGTTGTCTTTATACAACTAAATTCTAAATCTTTTGAATTATTATCTTTATGAAATGCACTTGTCAGCACTTTAAGTTGTTGCCTGCGCGGTCCTTGGCTGATAGTTGGATGCATAGTGAATTGCTTGAATGACTGACTGACAGACTGACTTGTCTTGTTAGTTGTACTACACAGCTGTGTGACTGTTCTCAGAGGCTTCGCATAGAATTCAGTGAGTCAGTGCGTTCTGTCTTTCGGTCGCTTGGTCGCCAAAGCACAAGTATAAGCTGTGTTGATTTTAGCAGTGTTCATGGATTTCCTTTGTGGCATTTGCAACAGACTGTGGTTATGCTTGTGTAGTAGATTATTTTTGCTTTTTTGATTTCGATTTGCGTGAGTTCAAATATCGTCCCTTAACATTCGCAGCAATAGCAAATGTGAAACATCTACATACGTATACATTAACATCAACATATCGTCCTTTCATTGGAAAACTAGTACATGTCGTTAAGTTGTAAAAAAGGGTTTTATGAACTGTAGTTTGAGCAAATTTTAGCCAGGCTGACTTAAATAAATAATTATCGATTATCACTTTTCCATAGAACATGTACACACAGAGAAAAAGATGCTAGACAAACACTGATTTAACCATCTTTTGAATATGACCCGTGAATATTACACGTGCGTTTTCATTTCCCTTGAACGCAAGAACACAAGAACACGAACACGAAAGGATTTATATTTATCAACCATGAACCTACATCAATCATATCATATTTATCTGGTTGCTATCAGAAAAATATTGTGTTTATATAGTATTTGAAGATACCAGGTCGTACAATTATGTTACTTAGCCCGTTTTCATAACTAATGGGAAAAGCATTCATGTAGGTAGGTATACAGGTATATGTATGTACAAAGCATATGCCCTATCGACAAACAATTATTTTCTAACTCCAGAAACGTCCGCTTACTTTAAATCCAGTTCACGGAGAGATTTTGTTCAGCGCCCTTTCACTATGCGCCTCTCGCCCTTATTCAAATTTTAATATTTATTCTGTTCATCGTCATTCGCGGTGACACGCCTACGTTGAAATGATATACATATGTTTGTGTATGTGTGTCACTGCTCTGACGTATCTTTAAACGTGTTTTGCATTTTTCTGTCTCTTGTCCTTTCGAAAAATTAATTGCAACCGCTTGTAATTGTATGCCCGTGCCCGTGCCATAGAATCAAAACGAGCAGTATGAAATGACAGAAAGATTCTAGCTGCTGCGTAAAATTTTCCACCGCAACAAAAGATATCATCTTTCGCAGGTTATTTTGCACTGGACACTGAAATACTTTCTTCAGTGAAATGGATGCACAATGGAGTTACAATATTAGGAGTGACAAAATGTCGAAGTGAATTATTGCTTCAATGCTGCATTATTTGATTTGGCAAGACAGGTTGTGCTAGTGGAATTCCAAAGTTAAAACTAGATCGGAACCACAACCACTGATAAACTGCCATGCCTACTACACTGTTGCATTCATTTGCACTTTCTGTTCTAGACTAAATAGTCGAGACATTGGGTTTTACACATGCGTTTTAGGTGCCTCAGTAGTCGGGTCATCCAGAATAGCTCTGGGTTTCAATAGAATTCCTGGTATCTTCAATAAGTTCTATTCACTCTCCGACCTACCAAGCACCGAAATACATTAATTGTTAGAAAATCACATTACTGAGATATCGAGTCAAAGTGAACATCCCATTATGTGATAGCTCATCATGATATGCTGTTTATTCCAACTGAGTGGGGCATAACATTTTACATCGACTCTGAAGGGTGTTTGATAAGTTGTATCATGGCTAGTTACTCGATAGTGTTTCTGCTGTGTACAGCATAAATAGGCTAGGATTGTCGTTCTTACATTTAATGGCTTTCATAGCTACGCCTAGACAATACACATATGGAATGTGTGTCCTTATGCTGTACATTTAAATTATATCCTTTTTTGGAAATCTATAATTCACTAGATGAATATGAGTTCTTGTCGTAATTGTACATGTGTGAAGAGATATTGTATCTATTTCACTCAAATTGATTTCCATGTGCAGACGAATGTGCCGGATTAAGTTGAACACATTATGGGATATCCTAATGATGTAATGTCTCAATTGATTGGATTCCAATCGTTATACCTAATACGCTAAACACAAATGCCACACTTGCCCAAAGAAAATCATATCTGACAGTCGCCGTATTTGGAAATCGAATGTGTCAAATGGGCTTAAGGGTCTTCTATATGGGAATTATTGTTGAAATCAAACATGTTTTAGTAGCTGTCTATGAGTCACAGAGTAATATGTATAAAGAGTGTGGAGGAGTGTTTCAGTTCCATCAAGCTCTCGTTGAAAATAACTGATCTAATTGGAGTTCTGACACGGTTTGAATTGCTGTTCCAATTTTAACAACATACGAAATTAAAAGAAATACGTATTTTTGTTCACATCGAAAGTCATTTATAGCATATAACGTCATTTCAAAACCCATTAGTTTCAATGAGGTAGACCATGGCAGAATAAATAAGATAAAGCAACAACCACAGGTATTTTGCATTTGCTTGGAACGCCGATGCTGTTAAAATCAACACAATAGGCCGGGTGAATAAAAATGTAGTTTATACTATGTAGTACAACGTACTAATTTCTAGCACTAGCTTTCCCTTATCAGTACTAGCTAAGCTGAGAAGTTTAAACTACAAAAAATGTGAGTAAATCTTTGCTAGTACTACGTTCCTAGTACTGGAAATATAAAAAGATGCGGCTACAAAATCAGCTGATACAAATTTTGTCGAAGTCGACGAATATGGCTATTTTTCTTAAAATTCTTAGCGAAACTTATGGCAAAACAATTTGGTAACAGTTTATTTTGATAATGGGCGACGAAAAAAACGCAAATTTTTTTGAAATTTTACAAAATTATATTAAAAACGTCCCAAGTGCCGCCAGTGAGGGTGGCAAAATAGAATGCCTTGTCTTAGCTCCATGAAGAATATTTGCTAAAGTTTGGCAGGAAATAACAATTAGCTAACCAAGAAACCAGTACATAAGTTTCAGTCGGGTGAACCGACTTAATCATACCCTCACCCTAAGTCATCCATTGCGTGGGAGTTCTGTTAACAAACGCCCATACTCAAAAGTGACCATATTCAATAGCAGATTGACGACATTGCGCTAAATATTATTGGATACCCAAATTAGTTGGATTCCCTCCTAATATTCCTATGCGAGGTACAAAAATGGGCACGGCAAGTTGTTGGCCGTCGGTGGTGCAATGGTTAGTGTGCGCGGCTCTTGTACATGAGATCCTGGGTTCGAACCCGGCTCTGACCACCTTCAAATTTTCTTTCGCGGCGGTCACCTCGCATAGTGACGGCGACACTATCGAGTATCTAGCCATGAAAAAGCTTCTCAAAATACCGTTCGGAATCGGTGTAAAACTGTAGGTCCCAATCAGTGAGTGAAAACTGGAAAGCGCACAGCTCAGTGATTGTGAGAAGTTCTCCCCAGTCCCTTTATGGGATGTAATGGGAAACTATTTATTTATTTTAAGTTGTTGACAAAATGTTGATCAGTACCAAATTTTATTAAGATCGGTTATGATATATTGGAGATATCGAGTCGGCAAACCCCAAAAAGACCCAACTTTTGTATGGCAGGTATGAAACTGGGCGTGACACAATAGTCATTTATTAATTACACATTAGTGAGAATTATCGTGTCGATCAACCGGTCATCCGCATAACTTTTGTATGGGAGGTACCAAAATGGACGTGGCAAAATCACCCTTGTTTTACTCGATGATTGGCGTTTGATAACGTGAAGCGTTATACCTAATTTCATTTAGGTCGGAAGTGTTTCACGCGATTTATCGGATTGACAACCCGAACGAACACTCTGTTTTGTATGGGAGGTACCAGAATGGGCGAGACAAGCTCGCCCATTTCCTCCAGTTAAGTAGGCATTTACAGACTATTAACTGGTGTGAGAGTTGAAGCTAATCAAATCTACCAGAAGAATGTTTTGAAAGAGATATGATTTTGTGCTAAATGTATCGATTTGTATGGGAGGTACCAGGAGGGGCATGGTCAAAACGCCCATTTTCAATCCCAACCTCAATATTGGCAAATAATAGTCACTGACAAAATTTCATTGTGATCTGTAAAGATTTACGGCAGTTATCGTGTTGGCCAGCCAGCCAGCCAGACAGACAGATAGACGGACATGGCTCAAACGTCTTAAAAGGTCCTAAAACGAATTTCGTCCAAAGATACTGAGGGTGTAATATAGCTCCTTCTATGTCTTACATATGTTTACGTATTAAATGATATATACCCCCATCCCTATGGGGGAGAGTATAAAAAACTACGAAACTTTTCGGCGAATAAACTAACAATAAACTTATTTCCAGCACCTTGACGTGCTTACAAAAATTTAAGTTAAACCTAGTAATTTCAAGTACTTACTAGTTTTTATTCACACTTATTTTCATCAAACGCTGGAAAAAGTAGTTGGTGTTAGTCCTCAACAAGCACTAGCTTTATCAGACAGCCAACGAAACAATAAGCGTGTTGTGGTTACACCGCTTGCTTATATATTCGTTTGTTTTGTATGAAGCGCTTAGCGGAGACTTAGCGAGAACTTAGCGACGAGAATTGTTTTCGCTAAGTTTAAACAAATTTTTTTTACATCTTTTACCGTTTTTAACCCTTGTTAATATTTTTGAATAAAATGACTTATCGCTAAATTGCCGTTTTCTTTGCAACTTAGCAAGCGACAATCGCTTGCTTGTAACCAAAACACGACTAATGCCTCTTTTGCGCGAGAAACTCAATGGCCGTGTTATCTCACGATGACACTGTTAATTGGCCGCCACGATCAAGTGATTTGACACCGTTGGATTACTTTCTTTGGGAATATTTAAGAACAATAACAATTCCAGAGCTAAAGGATGAGATAATTTGGCACATTAACGACAATGAACCTCAATTATGTCTCAGAGTCATTGAAAATATTGATCATCGGATAGAGGTATGACACCGAAGCCGTGGCGAGCATTTGACCGATATTTTGTTTCACACATAATTGTCATAGATCGTTCTGTCATAATAAAAAATATTAAGATAATTCTCTGAAAACTTGTTGTTTTATTTACAATTAACATCGTGCGTTTCGGTTTGACCACCCTTTACTACTCTCCTGTTCAATCGCAAGAAGATTTTCAAGTCTTATTTGAATTACATTGCAATTAACTGATTGCGTATTTAAATACCACGAAAAAAATGGTTCTCCATAATTGTTATTTGAAAAAGTCCTCAATAATATTTATTGAAAACAAAACATAATATAAATCAGAAATAATAACTATTTGCTGAGGAATATTATAACTTTCATCATAAACCTCAGAAAATAAATGTCTTTAAAATAATTGGATAGATAGAGTCATAACAAGTGTATTGACCATTTTAAATATTTCTAGGGAATTTCCTTCACAATGATTTTTTAAATTTTTTCAATCAATAGCAATGACTTTCTGTCCCTGATTTTATCAAAAGGTACACATAAAGATAAATAAAGGTCACATACATACATATATATATATAAGTATACTCAGAAAATAATAACTCTGATTTATTTTTAATCCAGTCATTGTTTGATCACAAATAGAAAATTGAACAAAGTATTTGATGAGTCAAACAAATGTATTTTCAATAAATACACTAAGCATGAGGACCCAAAATTAGTATTATTCCTTTGGTTTCGCAGTGACTATATACATACGTACACTGTTGCCAACGCCAATGAGTTTTCGCCTTTGTGAATGGTAATGTGTGTGTGTGGTAACACTGAATACAATGTATAGCCCAGTATTCATTTCTTGCGAAATTTTCTTAAGATATTTTGCCATTTATCTCTAAACGGAAAATGTTTTTGCAGATACTAACCACCTACATTAAATTGATTTACCGTGCAAATATTTCATTAATAACTCCTTTTCACACTCCATTTTACTTATAAATTATGTGGTACTATTTTAGATTGGTAAAATGATCAAAATTTCCAAATATTAGCAAACAATTGTTTTTGTACGAAATAACTTTGACGTAACAACCCTGTAATTGATTTTTCTAGGAAATTTTCGCAAAGAAATGAAAAGTGGGCGAAATTTTCGGGTCATGGAATTTTTACTATTTTTTTGTCACATACTCCTTTTAGCTACGAAAATTTCATAAAAACTGAATACCGTGCTTTATCTGAGAGAGTTGATCTGCATATGTGTATGAACTTTGTTTTTGGAAATTTTTGCTTCCATTTACTGTTTGCAGTCAAAAAAAAATATCCTAAAAAATTGCAATATTTTGTAAAAAAAATTTTAAAACTGAAAACAAAAAACACAAATAGCAACACTGCAATATTTTTATACATATTTTGGATTAAAATCATAATTTCCTTATCGTCTTTTTAGTTTAGTTATTGATTTTGTTCGTTAAAAGTAACGTATAAAATACACTTTTTGAATTTGTTAAACTCATAGGTGGTAGTTGTGCGAGAGAACGTGGGTTCGATCGTAGAGAAATAGAAAAGAGCCGGCTTGACTTAGGTTGAAACAATAAGGACAGAAATAAAGGGAATGCGTATTTTCGTTCGATGCAAACAAGATAAAACTTAGTTTAGCTGTCATTAGTATCAATCAAACACTATTTAAACGTAGTTTGCTGCATTAGACCATCTATAATCGCTATGTCTTCTTTGGTCTCTCATTCTGCATCATTTACCGTAGTACTGCTGAAGTCTAGAAAACATAGCTAGAATTGAACTAAAAATGTCAAGCTGTTTGACACCAAACCCGATTGTTATTCAATGCAATAAAATGCTAAGTAATCAAAAGATGTTTAAGGATTTAGAACGGAAAACGTCGACAGATCTACTATAAGTTGGCATATTACTAAACTGTTCCGATTAAAAAAGACTGCTGCTGAAGATGCTGCTTCACAACCATCGAAACGATCGTCCACCGAATGTGAGTTCGAAGCCCACCCGCGGCATTTTAATTTGTGTTACTAACCGGGCAAAACCCTGATCTATTAGCCTAAAAATAATTACAGCTTTCCGAAAATTATGAAGAGCTTTTACAATTTAATTAAGAATTTATTTGGTGCTATTAAACTATATATCAAAATTAAATTCAATAGTTAATTAACTTTGTACATGAGTCAATTTATTAATTTGTAGTTTCATGCCAACTAATTTAACTAAATGTTTAATAAAATCAACAAATATATTTCTTTGAGTTAAATATAATATTTTTGTTATTGAATTTTATTCAATTAATGCTTTATTTTTGATTATCGCGAACTCAAACACGAATGTAATTGTGAAAAAATCGGAAACTCGTGACGTTTTTTGAAATTTTACTTAAAACTCAGTCAATAACAACGATTTTCTTAGTTTGTAGGTCAACATTTTTAAAGCAAAACGGCCAAACTTTTATTGTGTCTGCATAAACAACCAGTTTTGGCGATTATTTTGCTCAATAAGGTACAATGTATTAATTTGTATAACTTCCCAATTTTTGGGAGAAATTTGACTTGTGCCGACCTCTAAACCTCTTCCGAAAAATCTGAAAAAATCTCAAAAATACTTTACCCTATAAGGTTTCAAATAAAGATTAAGCAAAAAAAAATTGTGTTGATGGGACACCCTAGTGTCCATTTGTTGGGGGTGTTAGTGTTGGCCGTGCTCTGCATTCAAGTTAGTTATCAGTATTTTAACAGTTTACGTCTCTATGCACATGAGGTTTGAAACAATTATAATGTTATTGTGCATTTTAACCAAAACTATGGCCGAAAAAAGCAAGGCCAGTATGGAAGAAAATAACATGATTATGAATCCCGAAAAGAAAGAAAAGAAAGAAAACAGGGAAGATGATGATGATATGCTGAAAATGATGATGATGGGGTCATCCACTAGCGGAACCGCAAAGAAACCTAATTGAAACAAACCCATTACAGAGGAGACCAAAACTACTCTGAAAACTTGTGGCAGCAAGCGTGGGGTTGGCAATAATGCTGCCGACGAAAAGGATGACGAAGATGAAGAAATGCCCGAGAATGAGGGCAAAAGAGGATGAGGAGGACGAAGACCCAATGGATATGATGCCATTTTCACCACAACCAAAGTACCTAAAAGTCGGCCAAACCTACTACTGCTCTTCAGAACGGTGAAACTGCACAACCACCACCTCAACTACCCCCAAACATGATGCCGTTGCTGAAGATTTGAAAACTGTTCCGGAGTAATGTAAAAAACTGAGTCAAAAGACTGACAGCTCCGAAGAAAACAGTTCAGAAGAAAGAACACGTTGTAGAGGTTCCACAAAGCGCTGAAAATCTCTGCAAGGAACTCGTTCGCTGGAAGCCGATAAAAAGCAACAGCAATTAAAAGATGCCATTGCTCGATTCGGTTCACAACATTATGATCAAAGATTCGTGGAACCTCCCAGTCTAAGCGATGTTATCAAACATGTAGAAGGTCTTTTCCGCAGTCATTCGCCTCCAAGTCGCCGTCGTCGTCACCATTAAATAGTTGCTAAATGAACTGTTGATTCGAAATATAGTTTTAACACGATGGCGGATAGCTCCAAAATACTTTTTGGATACTTTGGCTTGACTTTTGCGTTGAACTAACTAATCTCAACTAAAAGAACTATAAATATTAACTAAAGAAATATAAATATTTATTAAATAGAATAAAAAATTCTTGTCCTGTCTCTGAAAACATGTGCCATATTTTGCAAATCTTTTTGTTCAACCGAATACTTTTCAAAAGCTTCATAAATATTTGACCTTTGATTTTTATTATGTTCAATTTCTTTCATGTCGCAACGTGGGGCCGATTGCAAACAACTTATCTCAGAACTCTAAACTATTCGTTGGATAGCTTTAACATGTATACAGTAGAGTTTGGCGGGAGTCTCATGATTGGCGTGAATCACGGTGAATGGGAGTAGGACCAAATTTTGCTCACGTGAGGGTGCGTTAACGTTAGTAGCGAAAAAACCTTCGGGCGGGAACGTACAATCTATGCGAGAGTGAGTGAGCGTAACCACTACTTTCGCGGGAGTCACACCTGTTTTCATTTAACTTCGACTTTCTTACTACTTTGTTAAAACAAGTATTTTTGGACGACATCTAATATCACTTCCCTCTTACAAAGTTTCGCTAATCATCTTTTGTATTACAACGAGCTCAGCTGCAAGCGAAGGAATGTTTTCCACGTCCGGAAGAATACTAGTGGAAATATGAAGTAAACTTCCTTGAGATAAAGGTGATCAAATGTTGTTCCTGTATCAAAGGGCTTAGTTTATTTGCTAAATTTATTAAAACAGACACTCAATTTACCTAACGGATTTGGATTTAAGCGTAGTAGTGTCTAATACATAATTTTGATCCCATTTGACGTACTTAACAACTGACATTTTACAAATATTATTTTGGATATATTTTCACAATTTGGTTTGAAAATAGAGGGCCATATCGTATGCTGATGAAATATCACTGGGATTCCTCAAGCGAAAAATACTCAAAAAAATGTACGGTCCTATAAATGAGAAGGGCGAGTGTCGAAGACGGGTGAACCACGAGTCAAGTGAACAAATTTTGATATTCCTCACAGTCACGTTCTAATCTCGCGGTTTTCACGTTAATGACGTCACAGTCTCTTAAAAAAGTAAAACTAATTGCATTCTGTTGTAAAAAAACAATATTTGTAAAATAACATAATAATAAATAAAATAATATTGATATTTCTTTAACAAAAGATAATGTTATTATATGTTAAATAAGATAAAATCTAAGTACAGCATTAGATTTTAATTTACATTACTTTATCCAATGCAAATGCAAATTAATTACAATTGTTCGCAGTGACAATTAAAAAACTGGCATTACCAGTTGCTCAGGCAATGCAAATGCAGGTTGTGGAATCGGACGCCAATTGTAATGTAATATGGGAATGCTATTAAATATTTTGAATTTGTTTGACAGCTGCTATTTTAAAGTATTTTTTATGTAGAGGTTTGTAGCTTATATAGGTATTGCCTCGTAGTACGTTCAAATTCATACACCTGTACTGTATAAAATATTTGAAAACCAAAACTGTCAAATATGAAGGAAATACTTTGAAATTAAGTACAATTGCCAATGGTAGTTAAATGATTTTCAATTTGCATTTGTAGAGGTAATAATAAGACGTGGAGGTCATTTGAAAGTCATTTTATTCGGGACTTTATTGTAGCGATTGCACTTCACACTAAATAAAAAACATTTGAATTCCCTTAACAAATAGTGTGTTTTTTTTTAAGAAATCATATAACTCAAATTGGAAAACCCTTTATTTTCAGTAAAGAGTAAAAATGTACAAATGTTTAAAACTCAAGCAAGACGACTTTAAAGAAGTAGCGAACTCTACAGTACAATTCACCTTCAACTTTTTGAATCTGATACCGACAACAATTTGAACCACAGTTGCAATAATAAGGGACTTATATTTGTAAAATCAGTTAACATTGAAAAAAGTATCCGGCATTCAAAGGCCAACTCCTACAAACCGTAACACATTTGGGCACTAACTCTCCAGCACGACAATCTCCTCTAGACATGTTCATATCACTGTAGTACTGAATAGATGAATTGCTCCCAAATTGTTATGTTTCAACATTTGTTAAAAATAGTTGCTTCAAAAAATAATATTTATTGTTTCGTAGACTGACCCACTCAACAATATTCCAGTTGGAAGAAAAGTTAGGAAAGCTGTATTCATTTCTAAAGTTGCGAATTTAAGTTGCAGTGATGAAATTGTACATTACCTTACTTTAGGTGACAGAAGTTGTTTCTGTTTCGACGAACATTCTCATTCCTGGTACGAATGAAAAATGGTGGTAGTACCAAAGACGTTTTAGTGCTCTCACTTTATAATTGGATTTGCTATCATGCGCCTGCTATCGTTGCCATTAGCCGCCGCCGGTTTTCCCAGGTCCCTACTCAGCCGCCAAAGCAGAAACACTCGACTGAGCCTCTTCAATTACTTAATCGGTATGTAAAATGGCAATAAACCTGCAACGCCCTCTACGGAAAAGTTATAGATCAATTAACGTTTGACGAAGACACTTAGTTATTCTCATGATATTTTTTTGTCATCTTTTATGCCATTCTATCTTAAGGATCACGGGGAATAATCATATTATTCATACGGAGTCGAATCCCATATGTGGGTTTCCAAAAACTTATTTCAATAAAGGTGATAGTTATCGACAGGTAGGTACGGCCTTATATGTGAAATATATAACAATTTGTACAGTTTTTTTTAACAATAACTTCGACAGGAAATGTTACACAGAATACAAGAACAATGTGTACTGTAGGCTCATGATTGTTGTGTACATATATAATCGTAATGTCTATAAATCCACTCATCTTACACTATTATCAATAAATCCCTCCAAAGTCGGGATTGAGCTTCTGCATACTCTGAAATTGAATTATAACGATTTTCATTTAAAAAGCAGAATCAACATTTTTAGAATATAAGAGATAAAGACATTAAAGAAAATATTGGTGCAGACCAGTTTTCAGATTCAAGAATGGCCGTAACAAATCCGGTCAGTGGGTAAAATATTTTCTAATATAAATTTAATATAATATTAATTTAATTTAAGGGAACTATTGCGAGGGCTCGCACCCATTTTTAATAGTAAAGTGAAGTTTGACGAAATATAGGTTAATATCAAATGTTATTTAGATCGATAGTGTTATATGGTAGAGGTGACAGAATATTTACTAATACTTAAGTTGAGGGGAATACTATATATGCTATATTATAATTTACCATACTATACTTATTCTATAGTTTTAGGGAAAATAAATTGTTTTGAAAAAAGTTTGAAGATTTCGAAGGGAGGTACCAGATAGGGCCAGGATACCACTGAGATTTTCCATTCCACACTAGGTTTTTGCAAATATTAATTACTATCACTATTTCACCGTGTTCGATGAAGGTATCGGGCTGTTGTTGTGTTGACCAACCAGTAATCCCCATAGACGGATATGGGTCAATCGTCTTAAAATGTCCTAATGCGAATTTCGTTCAATGATACACGCAAAGAAAACAAACGTTTATGGCTCGGTTGCCACAACAATACTTTGACTGATTTGTATTAATTTATTAATAGCAACCGTTCATGTAGTTATCCCCAATAAACTCGTATATCGCAAATGTATATCATGTTGTTACAAACGAGTTCGCGTTTGCATCAAACGCGTACAAAATTATATTTGTCGCAAATTTTAAAAACGTTTGCGATAACTGATGTTAGTCATTTTTCTAATGAGAGCACAGATTACGAAAAACTTAAATTTCTCTCATTCTCGCATTCTGTCGACTGTCTGCACAGTGTTATCCACTCGTTTTGCATACACATAAAAGTGATCACACACTCTAATGCTTCTTTCTACCTTGTCAATATATCTTCGATGTACAATTCACGCGTTGTAGTTTGCTGCGCTTTTAGTTGATATTTGAATGCAAGACGAGACAGCCGTGTAAGTAAGTTGACAGTGAAAAAATAGACAGAAATTACAACTTTTTTTAAAACAAACTTTATGGGTAAAACCAAAATTGTAAAAGTTGGAAATTTAAACAAAAATGAGCTTATGGAAGCCATAAATAAAAGTTTTAATTACAACTTGGTTGCTGTAACCGAAAGAACAGTTGGTGGAACCGTTTTTCGTTTCTCACAAATATTTATCAGCTCTAGTTTTTCATAACTCGTTTGCTGCAAAAATTTTTCGGTTCTTCCAAATGAGATGACATGTAAGGATTAACAGAAGTTCGTTTCTCCCAACTACAGTCCCCAAACAAAGTTCAGTTATCTGAGATTTCGTTTGGGAGGAACGAGTTTTTTCTGTGCGTGTACCTATGGAATAATATGACAGCTTCAATGTGTTAAATTTTGTGTGAAGTATGAACATATGTATGTATTTCTATATATTTTTAAATTCTTATAACAAGATATTGCACTTAAACATTTTTGGGACAACAATTTGCTGAGAACCGGAACTTCAAATACGCTGAACCGCATATCACAAAAGTGAAAAGAACAGAGAGCATAAAGCTTTGAAATAAACACTGTTAAGAAATTTGTGTAGCTTAGACCGAGACACCATAACATGTGGACAATAAAGGAAGCCCATATTTTTAAAATTTCCGAATTTTCTAAATAAATTTAAACATGGATGTGTAAATTTTCGTTTAAAAACTGGCAGTTTGATAAAACCATGTGAACCTTAAGTTAGTCTTTTTATGTATTATCGATGGTTCGATTCTCCGTGGCAGAAGTTTGCTACCTTTACATCAGCTCTGTAATTAGAACCATACAGATGACTATATTTACAACAAATTCTTAAAATACCGCATATTCCATAGTATATGATGATTTAACTTGTCAGATTCGTAATGTCCTAATATATTTTAATGTGATTTATTTAAAACATTAGTCTTAATATTTTCAGTAAAATCAATAAACTAAATTGGGCCTAAGACAGCAATCAATCGATACTGGTGGCAAACAACGGCTCAAACCCAACTCGTTTGACCTAAACTATGATGGCAGAAATCTTCAAAACACGTTTGCATACCCATCAGCAGTTGCTTTCATTTTAGCCGCCAGCATTCAAACCTTGACAACGTTATATTACCTCAACATATTTTCATTTCCAAATTATTCCATCTTTCTTACATATGTATGTATGACTCACCTAGAAATCAAAATTTACATTTAACGATCGTTGACCCACCTACCTACTGGGGCAACCGTACACACATGCAAACATAGATACATGCGTACAACATCCTAACATCCAACAAGCAGTTCTTCTTTCCATGAAATTAATTAATAGAGAGGTGACGATCTTATTTTTGCCCAAACTTTGACGCTACATTGTACTAAAATACCATACTGTCGAACTCTGGTCGTTCTTTGAACTTTCGTAATTTTGCTTTGGGCTAAATTTCTTCTATTTTATTAGCGTTTCTTCAAACTTTATATGGTTGGTTTAATCACAGAGGGAGTTGGTTAGAACAACGGAATATATAGAATGTTAGTGAAATCTTCAGGCGGCATCGACATATGAAGCCACTACGCTCTTGGTCTTCTTTTTCAAATCCTACACACACACGAATTTGTTGGCAAATTTCACGGAGTTGGAGTATATGAGTCGGAGTTCTTGAAATTTTCCAGGAGTCGATTTCTTTCTATCCGACTTCGACTTCATGTTAATCAAATTACCACAAATTTGAGAAATAGCAAAATGGAAGCAGATGGAGGAATACAATATAACCTTTGTGTTCCATATTTAGTTACAGCACTGTCGTAGACATTGGTTAGCATGGAGCGCCCGACTCCGCTCAATACAATTATTGACAGCCATGTTAATACATCGGATATGGTAATCTTTCAAATTCACTCACGATCACGCACCCTCACGAGGTCACAAATAATTATTACGAACGAAAATTGTTCAACCATTCACGATCACGCACGCTCACGAGACAAGAAAAAGATATCACGCACGATCACACGCGACCACTCACGACATTTTAATACCAAACATTATTTAGCCAGTCGTTTCAATTTTTAATCATTGTTCAATTTTATTGTTATGATAAAGGGGTTCTCATTGCAGCCCGTGAAGAGATTGGGGAGAGCTACTCCCAATCAGTGAGTTGTGCGCTTTATAGTTTTAAAGTCACTGCTTGTGACTTACAGTTTAACACTGGTTCAGAATGGTATTTTGAGATCCTTTCTCAAGGCTAAATATTCGATAGTGTCACCGTCACTGAATGAGGCTATTACTGATGGTCACTTATTTTTAACGACGACTTGCGAGTATAATTCGGTTGCTACAAAACTGGTACGTACGTGTGTTTATGTAGAAGGAAAAACACGTTTTTTCCAATCATACTGGAAGAATTTTTGTTGATAACTTGAAAGCGTGACTCGTGAGTGAGTTTCGTGTGTGTGATTCATGAGTATAATTCGTGAACATGGTCTCATTCTGTTTCATTCTTTTCGTACCCAATGCGACACGCTGAGTGTATCGTGCTCTAATCGCTAGAATGAGAACTTTAACACATTCAAAGATACAAATTTTTTTTTGAATGTGCATGAATACCAAGAATGTCAGTCACGCACGTGATTGAAATTTTGAATCACGTGCACTCCCGATTACCTGATTGAATTAAATATTAGTCACGATCACATCTAACTCAAGCGTGAATCACGCGTGATACGACAAATTCGAATCGCGCGCACAATACTTTAAAGTGAAAACTGTTTCTCTGTTGACTTTAGATTTCGAGACGTCACGCTTCGGTAACATAATTTTAACTAAGTGAGTTTAACAGCGTCATTAGTTTTGTTATATTGGTAAATGGTAATTTTGAGCAAATCTAACTTTGAATATGAGCCTTCCACAGTGTTGTTCTAGTTCTAGATATATCTCGGCTGTCTCACTGTATCTCAGTTTCAGACTGATTTGAACTTCAGGGATTCAGGGATTTGAACTTCTTATAGTTGAGTACAACTAAAAAGCGCGCACCTCACCAAATGTGAGAGACTCTCTGTGTTTCTCCATCGGATGAAATGGGAAAAATATTTATTTATTTTACTTTATAGTTCAGTTGCCCGAACTTTGAAATTGAATTTGTTGTGCGTAAAAAGACGAGCTTTCATTTAATGATTCTTATGGCCAGATTCACAGTTGAAAATTCTCCATTTACATGCCCGATGCTTGACATTTAAATGTCATTTAATATTAAAATTTTCTGTGAGCTTTTAAATTGAGCTTTTAAATGACGAGTGTGCTATTCTCGAATTCATAACAACTGTTATTACTGAGTTTCTTGTCATTTCATTTCAATTACCTATTCCGGAATTGATGTGACAAGATTAAAGCTTTTTTTGTTATAAAAATGACGTCATTTTTGCCAAAACTAAAACTTCAGCTTTTCTCTTTGTTGAAAATAATTGAAATTCATAGTTTTTCAATATGGCAATGCCTTTGGCCAACAAATACTATGTACTAAGAACGAAAGTGATCAAGACTATATTGATTCGCCTGGATTCGTGGATAAATGGATAACATTATTTAATTTCCTGTTGCTGTCATTATATTTTGGTTTCTATGATAATATAACTTTTTACGTTCTATAAAATGTAATTGATTTTACCGTGACCTGGATTTGCACCGACCCCAACAACTGTGCACTTGTGCCAAACAAATTTTCAATTTGTAACTTAATTGGTTTTTAAATTAGGGTTCAAAAAGCTCTAACAATTGAATTTAATTTACTTAAAACTACTGCGTGCGAGCTATAAACGCTATAATAACTAACATTTGGTTGTCATAATCAATACTTTATGACAGTGACAAACATCGTGAAAATTTTTGGACATCTGTATTGCACAAATTTTAAACAAAACTTGCGAGTAAATTATTTCTGGAATCACTACTTAGTAACGGCGACTATCTTGAGTTAAAGTAACACAAAATTAAGATTTTATTTAAATTACATGATTTAGTCAGAAATTGGGGCGAATTAAAATAACAAGATTGCACAACATTGTGACGGAATTAGCATAGCCTTAACTGATTTCCAACGGATATTTTCCATGGGGGAAGTTTAGTCATATACGAGCAGGACTGGACTTACAGAAAGGCACCATAGGCAATTACCTAAGGCCCCGCAGACCGGGAGCCCGACCCAATTGTATGGTAAAAATGGAGTCTTATTTTTCGAATATTCGGTCTGGCAACTCCAATGTCACACAAAAACCGTCCTAACAGTCGTAGGCACATTGCACAAATCGAAGAGCAGATGAGATTAACGATGACAACATTTTGAAAGGAAAAGTCGTAACTCTTAAGCGTTCGTGTTTTCCACACAAAATGGTTATCGAGGGCAACGCGACATATTATCGCTGAAAGACTTTGCCCGCAACAGCGTCCACAGATTATTCAACTGTATTACCAATATATGAGTTCTTCGAGGAATGCGTTTCGTGCGTACAGAGAAATTTATATCCCACATAATCGGCCCACCGAACGAACTATTCGCTGTACCAAGGACAAATGTGAAACCCAAGTTTTATCATCCACATTCAAAACGTAGTGAAGACCAGTACATAAGTTTCAGTCGGGTGAACCGACTTAATCATACCCTCACCATACCGTACCTCATCCATTGCGTGGGAGTTCTGTTAAAAGTGCCCACACTCAAACTTGACCATATTCAATAACAGATTGACATTGCACTAAATATTATTAAATACCCAAATTAGTTAGTTCCCTCCCAATATTTATATGCGAGATACAAAAATGGTCATGGCAAGTTGTTGCCAAAATTTTTATCAGTACCAATTTTTATTAAGATCGGTGATGATTTATTGGAGATATCGAGTCGGCAAAGCCCAAATATGCCCAACTTTTGTATGGGATGTACGAAACTTATTGCCTAGTACCGAATTTTATTAAGATCGGTTGTTGTTTATGAGAATTATCGTGTGGATCAACCGGTCATCCGTCCAACTTATATATGGGAGGTACCAGAATGGGTGTGGCAAAACAGCTCATTTTCTATAGGAGAGTTTTATTTGGCTAAATACTGACTCTCATAAAGATTGGTTTGGTTTTGCGGGACTTCTCATTCCGAACAACCAGACGCCCAAACAACTTTTGTATGGGAGGTACCACAATGGGCGTGGCAAAATCACCCTTGTTTTAATCGGTGATTAGCTTTTGATAACGTGAAGCCTTATACCTAATTTCACTAAGGTCGGAAGTGTTTCACGCGATTTATCGGATTGACAATCCGGTCGAACACCCTGTTTTGTATGGGAGGTACCACAATGGGAGTGACAATCTCGCCCATATTCTCCAGTTAAGAAGGCATTTAGAGATTATTAACCGGTGTGAGAGTTGAAGCTAATCACATCTACCAGAAGAAAGGTTTGAAAGAAATATGATTTTGTGCTAAATGTGTCTATTTGTATGGGAGGTACCACGAGGGGCGTGGTCAAAACGCCCATTTTCAATCCCCAACTCAATATTGGCAAATAATAGTCACTGACAAAGTTTCATTGTCATCTATAAAGATTTACGGCAGTTATCGTGTTGACCACACAGACAGACTGACGGACATGGCTCAAACGTCTTAAAAAGTCCTATAACGAATTTCGTCCAAAGATACTAAGGGTCTAATTTGGTTCCTTCTATGTGTTACATTTTTTTACGTATTAAATGATATATACCCCCATCCCTATGGGTGAGGGTATACAAATATAGCAGTTGTTGCTTAAAGTGTAGGCGATGCGGGTGATGAATATATTCGGCGCCGTTCTCAACAGCCTGGCTCATTGTATGCAACTATTTGGCGTATTTTACATAAGGATCTTATTTCAAAAGCATACAAACTCCACTTTTTTGAACACTTCAAATGCTTGTAAAAAATCCACTGTTTGCGCCAAGAACTTTTGATGAGGCCCACGTCTGGCTTCGCCAATAAGCTAATTAGACGAATTTGGGCAGAACTGCAACCTGAAGAGTATCAAAAGCTCTCACAAGACCCAGACAAAATAACGGTTCGAAGTGGTTTATGGGATGGTGGGATCATCAGTCTATATTTATACAGAAGTATATTTGGTGTCAAACAAGACGATGGTACTGTCAAACAGCCGAATCATTTTTAAATAGTTAATTTTACGCATACGGCCGGTCAACTGGTGGAGAAGCCAGTCCTCGTGTCGTTTGCCAAATACCACACAACATGTGTTCCAAAATTGAAGCTTTTATGATAGCCCTCGATTCTTGGAGTTTCCGAAATGTGGTCAGTATGTGATGTCGACGTCCTATAGTTCATTCTCACTCATAAATAGGCGTTTTAAAAATCTGGATATTATCAGACAATTCAAATAGGAATGCTAGGAGTGAAGAGGTTTAAAGAACTAAATTGAAAATCACTAAGAATAATATGTTTTCTTGAAAGTTGAAAGTAATAGAAGCGATATTTTCTGTGGCCCCTTGACGGTGGTATTTCCTAAGGCCCCCAGAAGTATAAGTACGGCTCTGTATACGAGTTTTGTACGAACCGTGAAACTATCGAGTATTTAGCTACATATGAAAAACGTTTTTAATTCATGATAGTTCGAAAGCCGGATGATGTTGTACGTCTCCATCGGTGAATCTGAATGGGATGGACTGGGCATAATTTTTGTTTTTATTTGATTCAGGCAATATATATAATTATATGTGTTTCCATCTGACTGTTGTAAGTGGGACTTTTTGGTATCAAGGTATTCTTCTCATATCAGAGTCGATATGGGTTATAATTTTCTCTAATTTCGGGAACAGTTTTTCGGATACAAATTGGATTAAGAACTACAAGTTGGTAAGTCCCGAAGTTGACAATGGGCATCATATGCCAGAAGATTAAACTGCTGTTGCTGGTACATTCGTAATTTGGATGCGACATTAGTATGACCCAATGCCGGAAAGTAATTTTATAAGGGCGTAGTGTTTTCCTACTTAGTTGTTTTGCAAGGATACATTTTGCAATTTCTATGGCTTCAAGCTTAAGTACACAAAAGTTTGAAAGTTTTATTTAGTTGGGGTTATGTCCGGTAGTAAAGAGTTTAACATTCAGTCAGAATGTTGGCAGAGACAACGACTAGTTTCCAACGCATGGTGTAGGGTGCAACCACATCATTGTGTCTTTGTTTATAAAATATGGCTGTAGGGTCTATAAACATAAATTCGCTTTGGGGGGCTTTCTTCATGGTATTTCATTATTTCTCCAGCGTTCTTGTTATTTGGTCACATTTGTAAAAGGAAGTTTATATAAGATCAGAAATAAACTAAGGCGCGTGTTTAGTTATCGGCCGAGTTTCACAAAGAACGAACGAAGCGGCTTTTGGCAAAGAAAATGAAATTGTACACATTGCTACTCTGTGTAGCGGTTTTTGCTGGGTTAACAGCCGTTAGTGGTGAGTGATTAGGTTAATATCATATTTACAATCCACTTGTATAACATTTCCAATCGATTTTATTGTTTCAATCGATCAGGCAAAAATGCTAACAATAATGAACAACAAACGAAGTCTTCCGCTTCAATGCCGGCTGTGAAACCTACTCCTGCTCCAATGGTGGCATCTACAGTTGCTCCCGCCAAGGCTCCCAAGGTTTCAGCCACTTCAAGTAAAGCCACGACTGCCAAAGCCACTGCTAAACCCAATAATGGCCCTAAGAAAGTTGCTACCAGACCAGCAACAGTTGCTGGTGAGAAGAAAATGGAAGTTAAACCTACTGAAAAGACTCCAATGTCAGCAGCAAAAGATATGGAAGTAAAGCCTATTGCAATGCCTGTCACAGTGACCACTGAGAAATTTTTGGAAAGGAAGGAAATGGCTCCCCAAATAAAAGCAACAGGGGTGAAGCCTATGGCCGTAACCGGCTTCATTACCCAAAATGGCAACATTTACGAAATTGATGACAAAGATGGGATCGGCAAAATCGAGGGCCGCCAGAACACTGAAGACGATGGCAAGGAACACATTTGCAACTACGGTTCCGTGGTTGTGTACAGTGATGTGCCCTGTGACGAAGTCACCGGTATCAAGGTAGGTGAGTACGACGAAAAACCAGCTCTTGGCCAGAAACCTGTTACCGAAAAACAAGAAGAGATGATGAATCCCGAACTAAACAAAGAGCAAGAAAATCAAAATGGGGATGATGAAAAAGAGAATTTGGAAGAAATGAAGCCAGTGAGAAGCAGACCAAACAGCAAAAAACCCCGAAGGAAAAACAAGAACAAGGTGCGCAAACAACAGAAGAAACGTCGTAACAACACACGTCGTGTCTCGAGTCGACCACTCAGACAGCAATACCAAAATCAACGTCGTTCCCAACAGGGAAATTCGCAACAGAAAAATCGACGCCAGGCACAGAAAAGACGTCAGCAACAAAATCGTCGCCAACAAGTAAACCAACGTCGTCGGGTCAATAATCGTCCCCAGTACTACGATGATTATGAAGAAGACGAATACGAGTATAGTCGGGGACGCGACTATTAAATCAGACTTCCCTATAGATAAGTTACAAAATTATTTATGTACCTACCTTGAATAAAATTACAATTTTAGAAAATTTTGTCAAATTTAATTAATTTTACGCCGGAATCACAATGATTCCTGCTTACCTCGAATGCTATATTCAGTGTTGTATATGAAATAATCATTGAAAGGTTGCATCCCATTTATCTACTTGTTTAAAAGAAGATATTGGTCATTGTCTTCAGTTTTCTGAAGTTGCGCTGAAAATTCTGTAGGTTCTGCTTTCCCCGAAAACTACAAAATTCATCCAAATATGTCACTTTCAGAGACGTATCGCGGCAGTCAGATTCGAGTACTTTTATGAATTTGACGCATTCTATTAAAGTAGGGTCTACTAACTGTTTCCAAAACAATATTTACTTCTAACATAGCATATTGAAATAACGGGGTGTCTACAAAATTTCGATTTTCGGTTCCTTCGGCAATACAATTTTGACGAAATTGGGTCATTTTACCAATTTCGGATTTTATTTTTTGAAGTACATACTCATGTATGTTGCACTAAACTAAAAATCTTCGTTAATTTGTTAGGAACCTCGCAATTGAAAATACACTTTCGCTGAAAGCTGACGTTGCAATAATAGTATATATAAGAATCTATTCAACCCCTCTGTTTCCTAACTGTTCAAGGATGAGGGTAATTCCCGAAAGGATGAGGTACTCCGATATAATTAAAATTATTCAGACACAGATGGTAATAGATGGTTTCCCATTACATCCCATGAAGGAATAGGGGATAGATCCTCACAACCAGTGAGCTGTGAGTTTTCTAGTTTTATACTCATTGACTGGCACCTACAGCTTTTACACCGATTCCGAACGGTATTTTGAGAAGCTTTTTCATGACTAAATACTCGATAGTATCGCCATCACTATGCGAGGTGACCGCCGCAGTAAGCAATTTAAGGTGGTCAGAGTAGAGACCGAACCCAGGATCGCATGTACAAGAGGAGCGCACGATGGTCACGTGGCATTTATCCGAAGCTCAATATTCACATTAGAATTTTGGAAAGTTACCCCGCGCTAATCGGTAAACAGTCAGAAATTTTCAAAAAGCTATCGTTGATTAAAGTAGATGTCATAATTCTATTTTTGAAAGGTAATTCAGATTGATATATGTAAATATTTTGCAAGCGGTCTTTGCCTCTGGTGGGTTATGACATCTGCATGGAAATTGAATCTGAATTTTGTCACTCGGACAAATGTTGTCTTTCGAAGGATATTTATTGCGTTTATACGAAACTTTGAAGCATTATTCTGATTTTGAATAATGTTGTGACACAGTATTCCAAATTCATTCAGAGATGTACATTAGACCGACTCTAATTGTATGGTGATGTTTGTTGTCCACCACACAAAATGTACCTGGGTTTGTTTTATGATGATTCCCAAAATATTTCGAGCCTAGAATTAAGATACCGTGAGCAGGGACGTTTTTAAATATATATATTTTTTAGGTTTTCAAAGAAATTTGTACTTTAAATAGAGTCAATGTACACAATATTAGTATCATATGAAAGGGCTTTTATGGCAAGTCCGATGGTATATAAAAGATGTCAAAACATATCCTGACACATAATTTTTTCAGGGAAATTCGGAAAAAACCGTACTTTTATGTTTTTGGAACGAAGGATATTCTGACTTAAATGTCAGATTGGAGTTATTCTAAATATTAACAAGTTTGTCCAGATCACCTCGGCAAATGTATTAAAAAATAAAAAATAAATCTGTACAACAATGATCTCCTTGTCCAAAAAAAAAACATTTGGTACCCATTTTGCCCTGCTTAGAACGTAATGGTCCAACCGTATTGAATGTTTGGTAAATCGCAAACTAGTGCGAACTTTAAAAAAAGCTGAAAAACGTTTATACTTAAATCGACTAAATATTAAAATATGTCAATCTGACATTTAAGTAAGAAAAATCCCCGTAACTAAATTTTAAAAATACGATTTTTTTGCAGAATATCCCTGAAAAAAGGATGTGTCAGAACATGTTAACTTGTTTTATATACCGTTAGACGCACCTTAAAATAGTAATCAACATAAAACAAACCATGGTAAATTTTGAGGAGTGGACAAAATTAATTTTTTTAGTGAGTCGGTCTAATGTACATGTTTTCAAAATTTGTTATATTACTGGAATTCACGTAAACGCGCATAACCTCAATAACATGTCCGTTAAACGTCACGAAAAAATGTATCTCATAAAGAAGAACTTGCACAAAGATAGAAAGATTTCGACACATCTTTGTAGAGCAAACCTAAAAAAATAATACATTGGAACTTTGGATGTTTCTCCATTATATATTTTTTCTTTGTACAGAAACTGTGAAATCTTCGTTGCTAGATTTGGGTTTCAATAAAGCAAAACAATTTATTGTTTTTCTTTTAGAACAACAGTATAAACGGAATCACATTAATAGTTAACCACTTGATACAGTCAACTGATTTGGACAACTGGTTTGTGTGTCTCATAAAATGTTTTGAAAAGAACACGTCAACTTTCTCTCATTTTTCAAATGAGGAAACAGATCTTTGCTAATAGTTGTGTGAAGCGGGTGTTCCTGCACAACAAATTGCATCAGCTAGTTATTCGACGCCAATGTTCACCACTTTCCTATAATTGATGCATTTCAGTTAAACTCACTTTAAACTTTAATTAAAAATTAAAAACCTGAAAAGAATGGTCGGGAAATGAAAATAATTATGCCTTTGAGGTAATTTCAACTTCAACGCAAAATAATTTGACATTTCAACAATGAACCCGTTTCAGTCCAATTTAAATTTCCTTTTAATAAATTAAATTGTCGAATAGTCTCATGTGCAAGGGTCTAGCACAGTAACTATTGCATCAACGACGTATAGCCGAGCTAAATCACGACCAAATGAAGCTTCCAAATCTACAATGGAATTCCTAGATAATTTCGATTAGACAGTGACATAATATCAAACCAGTAGGATATTAATCAGTTTGGCTAATGCAGATTGAAAGTGAGTTAAATCCTCGATGGACTTTCTAAGCACAGCGTATTTAAAGGCATTTGTAAATTAACTTATGTCAGAAATTTAACTAGTAACGGAATTTTGAATTTTAAACTACTACGAGGTAACACCCATCAAAGCCACAAATCTCTACATATAAAATACATTAAAAACATAATTTCCAGCAGTCAAAGAAATTCCAAATATTTAAAAGCATTCCCGTATTTCATGACAAATGGCATCCGATTCCACAACCTGCATTTGCATTGACTGAGCAAATGGAAATGGAAGTTTTTTAATTGTTATTGCGAAGAATGGTAATTATTTTACAATTGCCTTAGATAAAGTAATGCAAGTTAAAATCCAATGCAAGTTAAAAAATCCCATCACTGATTTATATTTGTTGGAGTTTCTCCGCATTGCTTATTACATCCAAAAACCATGTATTTAAAATACGTGAATGTCAAAATTTCCAGATAACAAGCACATGCTGTTAAATTAAGTTCAATTGCCAATGGTATTTAAATTTTTTGGAATTTGTGTTTATAGAATTTACTCAAATTAAACTGCCAGTTTACAAATGTCATATAATTATTTGTCCAGTATGTATCGCACATTTCACAGAGCCTAATACGCAAATTTTGGCAACAACTTTTTGGAAAACACAATATCTGTTAAGGTGTTTAATGGAGTTCCCCTGACAAAATAATTAACTTATGACATCTCGGTGAATAACTCATAAACGGTTGGGTACAGCATATTGCAGTTAATACTGGTAGCAGTATTGAACACCAGAGTGCAGAAAACAAATCGTATGAATATACTTTAGCAAAATAAACAACTCCTGCCAACATTTTAGAGCTGTAAATATTTCATGGACACTAATTCCAAATAGTTGGCCAAAAACTCAATTTTATATTATTTATCTCATCGAAAAGGAAGCAAGCCGCGTTATTTTTTATATTTTAAAATATCGAAACACACTGAGATCTGTTTATATAGAAAAAATATTTCTTCTGGAACAATTAGGATAACTGTGGGTTATTGAAAGAGACCCGCTAAGAAAATATTTCCATAATCTCCTTGTCTCGCCTGCAAAGACAAACTAGTTATCTCGTACTAATCAAAATCATAAATTTTTTATATTTTGAATGGACTGTGGAAGATTGGTATATTGCCATGTGGGAATATGAAGATCATAAATATTTACTTGGAAAAAATCGGAGGTGCTTTGAAATTCTATTAAAAATTCAATTCAATTCAATTTATTTTTCCATTCCGAAACCACCTACATGGTTTATTATTTCTAGTTGCCAGTTTCAGCTAAATAATGCTATGAAAGATATGAAATCAGCTGTTCTAATAATACAACCTGAAACATAATTCAAAATGTAACAAAATAAAGTAGTATGACTAAATGTAATAAATACTAATAAAATAATCGATGCTAATGCTGTTTTATAATGATATACTTTAATATACAAGATTCTTTAAAACCCTAAATGGTTTTTGAATTTTAATGTTATGACCGATTTTGTTAGTGTTAGTTAATTATGAGAAGTTCATATTACAATCGGGATCATTTTCCAATCGACTGTTCAGTAGTAACAATCGGTTTTGTCGTTTGCCTTAACAACCCGTATTGAAGAATTCTCAATACACTGCAAGTACGTCCGGATTACTAGAGAAGACGGATGTGTGGGTTTGGATTAATGTGATCCTCCTGTAGTTCACATGTCAATTGTGCATAAAACCGAGCGGTGCATTATCTGTCAAATGAAGTTCAGTTCAGATATTTGGTTGGTCGGGAAGTAAGGGACAGTATATTTCCAGTCCATTACTTACCGTAACGAAAAAAAAAACTTCTTTAATTTCTATCATATCTTTATGGTTTTTCCACGCTTGGCTTTCAACTTGTGGCTGCATTTGCTGCGATATTCGCAACAGTAGTAGTGGCGATGGTGGCCGCAGTACCAACATGTACAGCCAAAAGTGAAAATTTAATTTTGTCACATTCGCACTTGAATGGTCATTGACACATACATGAATACTGACACATCAACAGCAAGTGTGTCCATTCACAGATGCAAACTCTAGAGTGGGTCTGTACACCGAAACAACCGCATAGCCTCAAACATCTGGGTGTAAAATATAAACATTCATACACTCGTTCACATGAACACAGCTACTCATGCACACTACAACACATTCGCATTAAACTGCAATAGATGCCAAGGACATGTTTACACACATTCACCAACACAACCACGAGACACTCTCGCACATACAGTATATATGTGATATCCATGCATACATATATAATTGAATGTGTGCGTATGTTTTGAAAAAATCGGTGAGATTTAAGCCAAAGTCTCTAGAATAATTGCAAATGTTTCATCTTAGAATTTGGTGAAATGGTGTTGAATGTATGAGTTATATATTAAAGTAAGTAGACGCATATGGATGTATGTATGTGTATTGTGGTACGATATATTTTAAGTATTCCATCCATGTATATTAAACGAATTTTAACAGAATTTGTCAATGGAATTATATTCTCTGATAATGAAAATGTCAGCAACACTATAGGTAGTTACTTAGCAACACTGCAGGAACTCTGAGGGTCTACTTCATGTGTACGAGTACAAACAAATACAAATGTGTTATTTTTACACGTTCAATGTCTGACTGATTCAAAAAACATATGTAATAAACTTGACGCAAGTGGCCGTCGGTGGTGCAATGGTTAGTGTGCGCGGCTCTTGTACATGAGATCCTGGGTTCGAACCCGGCTCTGACCACCTTCAAATTTTCTTTCGGCGGCGGTCACCTCGCATAGTGACGGCGACACTATCGAGTATCTAGCCATGAAAAAGCTTCTCAAATTACCGTTCGGAATCGGTGTAAAACTGTAGGTCCCAATCAGTGACTGAAAACTGGAAAGCGCACAGCTCAGTGATTGTGAGAAGTTCTCCCCAGTCCCTTCATTGGATGTAATGGGAAACCATTTATTTTTTTTTTAAACTTGACGCAATATAATAATTTGCAGGAGTTGATGATTGTACCATTTAACAATAACATATTGTAGTTTGATGGTTAGTTTCTTCTAGGCTCGCCGGATCCAGTGTCGCCAGAATGTGTCAGAAAAATATGTGCAGTCTTAAGTAGTTTTACGCATTATTTTCGATAAAAAAACATAAATTCTTCTGGCTTTTTTAGATAGTTTGATAGTTTTGTTTTATCAAAAATCGCTTGTCAGATATGGAGACGATGTCGAAAAATGGCATGAAGGTGAAAGTGATCCTCAGAATATTCTTTTTTTTCAAGTTATTAAAATAATGAAGTCTATTCAAATGACAATTGCATAATAATAATTATTATTTTCATCTTAATATAAACATTAATACCATTTTGAATTTACCATAAGAAATCATGTACTGTTGTCTCATGAATAAAAATAAAACGTTTTGACTTAGCTGGTGTGTATTTCTGGCTTATCGATGACGTTGGATTTAATATTTATCTACCGAAATCTGCGTATTTGTGTTTGCTGAATGGATTAAGAAAAGAGTTTAGAGAGATCTGCCGCAACTTGAATCCTCCGATTCAACGAAATTTTTTCCAGGAAAAGGACTCTTGTATAAGACTCAGTTTCGTCATCTCCGGCTATTCACAACTTCTAACTTAACAAATCCGGATTTCCGGTTTCGGATTTAAACACCCTATTGCTTGAAACTAACCACAAATTTATAATTTCTTCTTATTAAACCACAAAACCATGTTTATCACCAATGTGCTGCAATCCGATTCGTATTTATTTCACAAAGCATTTTAAATTCACAAGTATTCGAGATTGGTGTTCTGAGATTTCACTTTTCGAACGTACTTTTTAAGTGGCCGTTTTTACACAGTTGAATTGCAAAACATATGTTTTGCTGCCAAAAAATGAAGGAAGACAAAAACAATCTTCTCTTGACTTCTTGTCTTTTGTTTTTACCTGTAAACACAAATAAAATATAAATAATTATTCATAAACATAAATTTTATTAAGATACTTACATTTAATCGAAACAAAATGACATACGGGAGAGGTGCCGCCGTTACTCACTTAGACTTCGACTGAATACTGTAAATTTTTACTCATTTAATGGCATAGAACTAATGAAAGAATAGTTTTTTCATTCTTGTCTTACATATGTCGTCGTTTTTATATTGATATATGTATACAAAGTTTAACTCCGTTAACCCACGCTAACCCAGAACATTACTCATATAATTTTAATCTTTAAAATCTGAAGTTTAATTTTTAACCTCATTTTAGACTGGTGCACATTTGGATGCAACGCTGTTATTTACTAAAAAAATGCAACCATAATAAAAACATAAATAAAAAGCAATTGTTTGACAGACGTTATTTCAAAAATATCCCAAATTTGTACAAAACTGACAAAATCAATAGATAGCCGCCAGTTCATTTTTTATTGTGCCGCCGTCTTCAATAATTTTGTTTCGGCGGGGTGTTGATCTAAGCACTGTGTTGCCAACTGAAATGCCAAATTAATCTCAAATTGGGTGGTGGAAAAGATTGGAGAACACGGTTATCGCTAACCTGACCGCGTTAAATGGCATTCTAAATGCGGTACTACGATATAACTCCAAAAATAAATAAACTGATTGTTGAATTTCTTAAATCTATGGCTCTAGCAACTTTGGATTTTCGAACATCCAATTCTCAGCTGATTTGCATAAAATGGAATGAACCCAGTATGAAAAATAAAATTTTTTGGATAATTTTGTTTAATGACTTTTTGCGAATAAATGCTTGAGGAACTTTTAATTTTGAACATTCAAGTTAAGAAAAAACATACTCGGCATTCATTCTGTAGTGTTCCTTTTTACGTAGTTTGCATTTTTTATACAGAAAATGTTATTAACTTTTACTCCCACAACAACATTTGAATGTGAAGAACACAATTTTTGTGAAAAATTTTCACTTTCACAAAAATTCGGAATGCAGAAAATGGCGAATATTTCTGGTCTAACAAAGAAAAAACAAATATTGTTCATCAAACTTGGGTTCACTTTTGCATGCGTTTGAACCAATTTTCGTAGCACTTTCGCCACTCCGAATGAGGTAGCTCCTAAACATGCGTTTTATACGCATCAACTGCTTCTTCAGGCGTCAAAAAAGGTTGACCACAAAATTTGTTTTTAGTGTGAGGGAATAGAAAGAAATCACTAGCTGCCAAGTCGAGGCTGTTTTGGGCAATCAAAACAAAGATGTTGCTTGTCACATACGCGTCTGTTTGAGCCGATGGGTTGAGAGCTAGCATTGTCGTGATGGAGAATGATTCTTCTTTGGGGGGTGTTTTCTTAGCTTACCAAGAAATTTTGTGTAATCTCGGTTTCATGTGCACAGATTCATGATTCTTCACCTGTCGTGATCTTATATATATCTTTTGAAGCACCGCCATTGTTCCAATCCACACGAGCATTTTTTGAGTTATTCACAAATCATGCGGTATCTACTTCAAGAATATTTTTTAACGGCCAAATTTTCATGCAATATTGAATGCATGGGGGTGGAGGTACATAAATGCCTCTCCCTCACGGTGTGTCACATGGTGACGTTCACGCACAGTATCGACGATTTCTGGCATCGTCGGTCGCAATTAAATGAAATATAACGTACGGTTCATTTTCACAGTACTGCTGGATGTTGAATCATCGACAAATTTACAAAGATTTAAGTTAAAAATATCAATTTTCTCTTGATAATCCACGTCGAAATTTGTGGAAAATAATCTCTCGAAAATGTTTACGAATTAATTACATTTTTCGACTGAGATTCGTGTTACTGAAAAAACCAGACATCATTCGCGCACGTCAACTAGTTCTGAGTGCATTTAAGGTAGCAAGTGCAACACTTTCCAACAACGTCAACACAGACCAGGCGCAAACAGGTGCGAAATTACCTACGCCAGAAATATGAATGAATGTCAACCATCATAAATGCATATCTCCAAAAAAAATTGTCTAAAAAATTTCAGATGGTTTCTTTATAAAAGAAGATACAACCGAGGAATTAGCAATTTGTCGAAACATTATCATTTAAAATCAGTATGGGACTGTAGGTCCTGGTTGGATGATAACATTTTGTTATGAATTCCATCAGGGTATCGGTGAATCCTATAATCCCAAGCGTATATCGCTGAATCACTTCACTGGAGACAGAACCCTAAGCAGTCATAATTTCTTCAGTGGTGTTTCGACACTCCAACCCACCAAACATGTGTTTTGGCGTACAAAACAATAGCTGCTGATGGAAATGAAATCGCGAAGAATGCGAAATCGCGGTATACTTGAATATAGTGTTTCAAAAAATTTAGTTTTTCTAGTTCCTGTCTTAAAAATGCAGCTTCACACCTACCCTGCAGCTCAATTCACCTTCGCCATGCGTGATTTATTTGGCCTTTCTCTAATCATGTGTCATTATGTCAGCATATGGAATAGGTGGTGTGTCTTCACCATGTTCCAGATTTCTGTTGGAGGATGATGCTCATCGCAGCAACCTGCTTTCTTGTGATCAGCTATGCTCTCCTTACTTCACGTGCCTATTTCACCGAAATTTTTGTTAAAGGAAATGAACAGAACAAAATACGGATGAGGAAATAACAATAAATAAAAATCTAAATTGGAAATTTAAATTAGAAAGAAAAATTAATCATGCATTTATTCATTTCATTGTATGCCTTTGGATTAAACTGATAATTTTTCGTAACATTTCATCCTAATTCAAACCCCACAACTGCTGAGTGTAATATATTTCTGTTCCAAAAAATCACGACTTCTTCGAATTTATTTTTCTCGCAACATTGGGTCATTTGACACTCTAAATTCAGATTAGTACAGGGCAGGGGTCGGCAACCTTTTGAGACGGAAGAGCCAAAAGTTATAATTTACAAAATTTCACGGTTTTTAAAGAGCCACTAACATTTTTATTTCAATATTATGGAATTTGATTAGGATTAGGTACATATATAAATTTGATTTTTGATTTAAAATTAATAGTTTTAAATATGAATTATTATTTATTCATATAAAAACATACAAATGCTTCGCACAAAACATATTAAAGTATATTAGCTAGCTCCGCTAGAATAATCAAATAAGTAATCATATAATATAACTATAATAATTGTATAATATTTACAATAGTAACATCAGCTGGAGAATTGGCCATGCATGGCCTTTTGAAAGTTTGGTTAAATGTGGCTCATATCTTGTTGTTTTAAGTTTCAGACACGCCTCTAGATTTTTATTTTCTTAGTTGGCTTCTTACTTTACTTTGTATTACATTCATGCAAGAGAACGCTTGCTCCAAATGCCAACAGCTTCACCGCGCTGTAGCATTCTGGAAGACTTTTCCATGCGTCAAACACGAGTGCCTCAACTCGCGGCATTTCTTTTAGAGCATATTATGTGCTTGTGTGCGGTCGCAAACGTTCAGGCATAGACTGATGCTTCGAATCAATCATAGTTGTTGTGTACATGTGAGTTGCCGATCGTGCACTCACAGAAAAATTCGGTTGAGGCAGCCGAATTAGCCGTAACCGAATTAAGAGGTTGTCGCAACTGAATTAGAGGTCGGCACAACCTCATCATAGTTTGACACAAACTCTTCAGAGGTTGACACAACCTCAACAGAGGTTGACACAACCTCAACAGAGGTAGACACAACTTCATTAGAGGTTGACACAACATTATTAGAGGTTGACACAACGTCATTAGAGGTTGACTCAACCCCATTAGAGGTTGTTAGATTCTATCATTAATGAATTGTTAAAGTTTTGATGATTTATTTTCTTGTATTTTTATAGATGAATTAAAAAGCGGGGTAATCTATATAAGTAGAATAATACATTTCATTTACATGCCTCTTCCAACCTTTATTGAAGTGCCGGCCATCATGGGACACCGCACTAATTCTGACGTGTTGTATCGGTTGCTCTAGGTCCACAGCCCTTTTGTATCCAGACTACCCCATATACATATATCTGCTGTTGATATCTGCTTAAATAACATCTGCAAAATAAGACGGTTTAATACAAAATATATTTTACTTATCTTTTATTTATTTATTTTTTTTTAATAATATTTGATTATAAAATTTTAAACGTCAGATTTTAATAAACATAGAATTATGTTGTGATAACCGAATTTTAAATGAATTCGGTTGTACCTACAGAATTCATGAGAAATCCGGTTACAGCAACCGAATTGCCGACAAATTCGGTCGTTGCAACCGAATTAAGGCTAGATTCGGTTATTGCGACCAAATTGAACCAAATTCGATAGTGACAACCGAATTGATGTCAAATTCTGTTACTGCAACCGAATTGAGGTTTGTTAAGCCCAGATTCGGTTACCCCAACCGAATTAGGTACCAACTTCGGTTGTTGCATCCGAATTAATTTGAAATTCGGTTGTTTCAACCGAAATTTTTAAAAATTTAGTTGACTGAGCGAATATAATTGAATATTCAGTTGTCACAACCTAATCAATTATGAAACGAGGTTGCTTCAACCGAATTTCGGTTGTGGAGACTAAATTCGGTCGTAACAACCTTAATCCGGTCGTGGCAACCTCAATTCGGTTGTGGTAACCTCAATTCGGTGGTAACAGCCGAATTTACGGTTGCTACGACCTCTTTTCAAACAATTAGTTCTCTGAGTGTGTGTGTGTGACAAATTCGATTATTGCTGCCTCGCGAGGCTATGGGCTGGTTACCACTGTTTTAAAGCAAACCACTTGTGCAGCGTAACGCGCATACTTTTGTGAACCTCCAACTCTTCTAACTTGCTCTTGAGTTGTGTGAACTTACCACTCCCCAAATATTTGGTTTTCAAAGCCAGCAATTGCAATTGAAACGAATGTCAATGGCGCAATGTTGGTCTCATTTGTATTTGTGTTGAGAGGATTTACTATGAATGCCAGAGTACTGGCGTTTGTTTTGAATTGTTCAAATCTCTCAGCGAATCCATTCTTCATTTTGTTTATAGTAATGGTGAAGTAACTCGGTTGCATTAGTTTCATCGCGATATAGCTTCAGATTTTCGAAATTAAATAATTTACCGCTCTCCATGTCTTCGACCAAAGAATTAATTTACTTTCGAAACAAGCCACTTCTTCAAGTAAGACACAGGTTGGGTTTCCCTTTCCTTGCAGCTTTACATTTACCTCATTTATTGTCTTTGTGATATCCACCATGAGGTTGAATTTTTGCAGCCATTTGTCTTCTTTCAATTCCGTTCAATTGCCTTTTGATGAATTATGCTCTTGATGAATTATGCAGAGAAACCTTAAAATTTCGTAATCTGTTTCTAACGAAGAATCGCTGTTACCTCATTATGTATTCCTGTCATACATCCGGTTCCATCAGTTTCTACGGAAACGATTTTATTTATTTCGATTTCATAGACTTCCAGGCATTTTTGCACAAAATTTTATATATCTTCTCTACGAGTTAGCCCTGAGAGTGGCAGCAAGCCTAGCAGTTCTTCTTTTGAACCTTTGGACGATTTATACCTAACGGAAAGGGTAACGTGTGCCGTGTCTTTTATGTCACAAGACTCATCCATAGCAAGTGATAAAGCAGAAGCCGGTTGAATTTTTATTTTTGAAGACATTTTAGAAGTCATATCATGCACTGTTTTAGCAATTAATGCAAAATCATTGGTTGTTTTCTTCACGCTTTCGGTTTAGTTTTTGAAATCACGAAACAGTTCTTCAGCTCCACGTATGAAACAATCTTTGACCTACTCACCATCTGTGAACAACTTCCCCCTTTTAGCAATTTGTAGTGACATTATGAAGCGTGCCAGATTTATATTATTTGAATATTGGGCCCAGTTACTTAGCACAGAACTCGACAGTTGTGCTTGCTTTTGAAGCTCTTTAACAGCTTTTTTATGCGTCACCGGTTGGATATTTAGCAACTAATCGGATATGTTTTGTAGTGAAGTGTATCTCCAAATTTTACATCGTACTGTGACTTCTATTGTGTCGGCAGGCCATCTGTGTTGCATATGAACGCAATCGACGACGTCCAATCCTTATTAAATTCTCAATTTTTTTCTTTTATGTTCTTTTTATGGTCGTTTCTTTTGAAACATTAAGAATTCACACTATGGGGAAATTTGTGTCTCTGATGGTGCACATGAGTATACAAAGTAAATAATATGTAGATTGGAATGTTGACAATTTGGTAACTTAAAATATTTTAAAAAATGCTTCAAAACTTTTTTCAAACATGACTATGTTGACACAATTTTTCATTACTGTAATTTGGTATTTGTATCTCCTGATGATGCTACACAACGGAGTAGCGAAATATCGAGGAAAATAAATACAGGAAAAGCAAATCTGACTCCAAGCTCTGAGAATATAGACTATTTATTGGAAGAATAAAATGTTTAAAGTTTTTTTTCGCAGTATATGTAATATATTTTATGAGTTTAAAAAAAAAATAATATAATTATTAATAATATGCGCATGGAGCAGGAGAGCCACCTAACATCAAAAGAGCCGAATGCCGACCCCTGGTATAGGGTATACACAATACAAAATAAAAAACAACCTTTGGCAAATAATTTTCCTTAGATTTTTCTATACATTATTAACGAATGAAAAATATGCTTATGTGATTGAATTTAAAAACTTTTCATATTGTCAACAAAAACAAACAACCGTCATAATGATTATCATCGGTATTTCCTTCGTTATATTTAACGAATAAATTGTTTAATAATAACTAATATATTTTATGTATGTATGAGAAATTCATACTACAAGCTTACAAGATCAGGAACATTTTTCTAATTGAAAAACGGTTGGTTTTGTTGGAATAATCGACAATTCAGTTCAACACACACTCACTGGCATGACTAGTTTCGAACTCCGTGACGTGTTTATCATCAGATGCCTAACTACTGCGCATGAATTGATACCATCGGTAGATCATCAATCGTATATATACAAACTGAATTATGCAATTTACATATGCGAATTAGTATCGATCGAAGATCCGAAAATATCAACACACACTGAAAGGTCTATAAGAATCACCAAAAAAGTAACAATCGCATTTTAGTAGGGATGGATATCGAACTGTAAAACACCGATTAATGTAATCGATTATTATTTTTAAGGCAATAATCGATTCACGGATTAATGGCCGATGAAAACATCGATTAATCGGCGTTTTCGATTAATCGACATGAAAATAAGAAAATTAGTAGAAAACAATTCAATGCCACTAAATTTAGTCATTTAATAGCAAAATAAAATTGCACAATAATAAAAAGAAACCTTTTTAGAGACATAATGCTTTTTTCAAAGCCTTTCCCCTGTGATTCTTGCTGTAAATAATTTTCTCCTATATTGTAGGTAATGAATAAAATGAAAAACATAATAAACATTTAATGTAATATTTAATGTATATAATGATAAAATAAAAATGGATCTTACCTTTGGTTTTCATAATTATATATGTTTTACCAAAACATATCGGGAACGTCTTTTAAAAATAATAATATATTTGCAAAATCAGCTGTCATCCTACTTCTCTGATCTCTTAAAATTTGGCCGGCTTCGGAAAATAGTCTCTCCGAAGGCACATACGTTGTAATGCTAGGCACATACTTGAGGGCCATCGAAGAAAGTACTGTAAATGGATTACTGGAAAAGTACTATAAAATTGGATTCTGTTGCATCCTTTTTGGTGGAGCCTTCAAATAAAGGCTGAACTCATCTGGAATAGCATTTCCAGAGATTTTGGATGTTACACTATGACTTATTGATTTTAACACAACATTTTGAATACTTTTGTTATGCGTCTTGAAGATTCGTTTGGTCGGGAGCCTCATCTTTTATTTCAAAATGTCAAATACCACGTTTATACGCACTTCTTATACATATGTATGTGATGTTTCACAAGAGTCAGCTGGCACAACGATCCCAAATTGTATAATTTGTTCACCATTAGTGTTACCAAATGACTATATTTTTGCTGAATGGCATCACGAAAATATAATAGTATTTCTGAATGATATCTGCGTATAAACAGTGAGTTAAGAATTTGCAAAAAAAGTTTTGTTTGCAAATAAGAAGTGCGTATAAAGGTAGTATCAGAAAGTGACTTTCCTAACAATATCGATATTTTTAAATATTAAATATCGATTATTCGATTAAGCGAACATAGAACACATTGGTTAAAAAAACGTCGATTACTTTTTCAAAACATCGGTTTTTCCGACTAATCGATTCATCGATACCCATCCCTACTTTTTAGGTTCTTTTTAACTTTCCCTGTCACATATACCTTAAAATTCACCTACATTTACCATTTTACCAGAAATATTTTCAAAATTTTTTTAGAATTTAATTATTTATGAATATTATGAATTTTTTATACAATGTTTTCTTAAGATTATTATAGATATAGTATTATTGTTTTCCCCAACGTCTTGAGACTGTACTAGGAATATATACATTTTTAGTAAATTTAAATGCCTGTAAGACCAGCCCATTTATACTCTTGCGTTAATTTTTAATTTTTCTTAATTTAGATTTCCCGGGAGAAAGGACCATAAACCCAGATTTTCTTGACTTATAACTAACTTAAAACTACATTACGATTAAGAGAACAAAAAACAAACAGAATAAAACAAAGAAACTCAAGAAAGGAACTAAAAACAAAAGGAGAAAATAAATAAAGTAAAGAGTTCATTTCGTAAAGCAATACAAATTAAAATAATAATTATGGAAACAAAATTTTATATTATCTTCCATATGGAGAATTTTCAATATTCCATCAGGCTCATTGGGCCGTGTTGTACACCAAGTTTTGTAGGTCATCTTCTATTATTATAAACCATTTTCCCTTCATTATTTTTTAAAATGTTCTTCTCAGATAATTTTGGACACGCCATCGGTGTCAAAGCCACCTAGACAGTAATATGGAATCAACTACTTCCATATTAATTTTAAATTTATTAACCAACTCATTTTTATTATTACGTTCACAATGCTCGAGGAAATTGACCCTCAGCTCTGACATCCACACATCAATTCTCTGAACCTTTGCCATGTTGCTCATGCGATATATCTGCCTACATGAGGGGCTAGTCCATTTGCCCAGACTATCAATCTTGGTTCTGAGACCCATACAACTTCGTAATATTCGTCTCTCGGCTCTTCTTAATCTTTCCATCATTTCATTTTCAAAATATGTCCTGCATCATTTATATAGAAATTTAAGGTCGATACGACAATTTGACATTTCAATATATGTATGGAGGTAACACTAATTGAATTAATTTGAAAATGTCATAAAAAATATTTGGATCAAACAAAACTCGTGTTAGGATTAGAAATATGTCGCCCGTTTAATTAAAATTAATGCGTAACGGAGGTTTATTGTACTTTATTATTAGTTTTTGATTATAAGTTTTTGACAGGGATGTGCGATTAAATGATCAATTAGGGAACCTGATTAATCGAAACCCTGATTAATCGATTAACTGATTAATCACATATTTTAATGAATTATATTTAAGATTAATCTATTAATCTGCACTTTGATTAAGGAATATTCATTATTCATTGATTAATCTAAATATTGATTAATCAAAAATTTGAATAATTGAGCAATTCATGTTTTTATGTTTTATCAGTCTGAAATTTTTCAACAACATTCTTTACTCAAAATGTTTGAATGTTTCTTTTTATTTATACTTTTTCCAAACATTATTTGCATAATAAGTAAAATTATTCAAATATGATTAATCAATACTCAAATTAATTGATTAATCATAGTGTTGATTAATCAGAAATTCTGATTATTCGATTAACTGATTAATCAGTTTTGAGCAGAATATTTCTGTATCATAAACGCCACCGATTGTATCTGTATAGAGCGAAATCTATATTTTTTTTGCTCCTTCAATCTACTCATTTATTTAATTAATATATTTATTATTTTAATCAATATACTTATTACAGACATTGACATTTTCGCATTTGAACAGATTTCGAATCCCTTACCCAAACCTTTACATCAAGTTGTTCTATGACTTCAAAAATACGAGAAGTCCGCTGTTTAGAATGCTAACATTTAGTTCCTTGAATGCTCTAATATTACAAAAATATCTTCGTCGGCATCTTTTGTAGCTCCCAATAACAAAATTATATTTTTGTCTACGAAATATGTTTGATTGACCGAAGTACCCGTACCTGCATATGCACAAGCCAAATGACAAAAGTTTAACAATTGAAGCCTTCTCGCAAATAGCAACATTTTTTAGAAAACTGTTTTTTATTGATTCCTGTTCAAATTACTCCCCCAGATTACAATTATAAAATCAAAACGCAGTAAAAAATACCTGTTTCTGACATTTTAAATAAAAGTGAAAATCGTCGCACGTAAAAGTGTGTTATCATCCCATTAGTTTTGAATATAAAACGTAATGTCATTGACGAAACTACGCAAAATTAAATTTTCTAAATAATATAATGTTTTACTTAATTTGTTTTTCTGTTTAATGTTAATTAAAGTGGAAACTGATCCGAAATTTAAAGCGACAAATGGAAACTAAGTACCCACTAGCTTAAACGGTTTTATGTCTGTGGTGAACAGTTGACATTTTGTCGCTGACAACGTTATTCGTGAGAAGTCGTCAAGTTTTAAAATTTAGTTAAAAGTAGGCTAAGTGTTGAAATTTTAAAATTTTCATATTGCAAGTGGCTTGCTAACATAACTGCCATTTCGATTTATACTTCTACACTCAGAATTTCTTAGACCAGTTTCATCTTCATTAACAAAACAATTATCAGAATATTATTATTGCTTTGTTAGTGATATCATAGTCATAATAGTCATAATGAAGCATTAAATTATTGAAAAACAAATAAAAAATCCGAAAAATCCCCTGAAAGAAAGCTAAGATCTTTTTTAACGAAATGTTTGAATATTTGAAGAAATATTTATTTAAAAAAACAAACAAAAGGGGCTTGAAAACATTAAAATGAAAAACAAATAAATTTAGTTTAAACCCAAATGCATTAAAATAACACAAAATCCGAGCTAGATTGTTGAAAACCTATATCGAAAATCTCATGCGGTATTTCTTGGGCGTTTATCAAATACTCAAATATAATATAAACTTCATCAGGTCATAACTAATAGACATGAGAGGTGTTAGTTCTTCCGAAATTTGAATATATATATTGACAGGAGGATTTCCTTCTGCAAAGAAAAATGTTATTGCACTGTGTTACTTAATAATCTTTAAAATATTTGAAAATTTAAGTTAATTTAAATTCAGTACAGTACATAAAATTTCAATATAACACAAAAAAAAAACCGTATATTTAAACTACTAAATTCCCAGGGAAATGTCCTGTGGTCACATTTGTTCAAAGCGAGAAAGCCAAAACACTATGTGAAAATTCGTTTGTCCCCCATCTTTGCCATATTTTTCCTCATTAATTTGCCGTTTTTACCTTCACTGTTGTTTTACTTTATTACTAGTAACATTTGTCACAGAACATGTTTTTGAAAACTTAATACTTTTTCTCATATAATTTTAAACACCAAACTTAATAAAATATCCAAAAAATATTAAATAAAGCATCTCAATTCATTTAAAATTAAAATATTCGAGCGTTAGGTAAATATTTTAAATTCTTTCATTTTCAATATTTCGCTACCCATTGGGTAGCATCGTCGGAAAAATAAACAACAATTACAAATTTAAAATGAAAGGAATAAGAAACAAATATTTTTCGGTATGTCAAATACGACAATAACAAAGTGAAAAAAATTTAACTAATTACAGAAGATTTCACCTCAAATTATTTATTTTTACACAACTTTGTTAAGCTTCGCAGTACAAATGATAGTCATTTTGATCGGTTCTTCAAAACTTAACATAGAAACATTTATTATAACAAAAAAAGGTATTTTAGTGTCCGAAATTAAGTACGTAACTACAAAATTAGTAAAATTCTATTATTTTGGAGGACCCCTAATTTCTAGACACACATTTTAATTATTATTTATACCCAAGACAAACTTGATGGTACACTCTTAAAAACAATAACCCTTGATCTAAGAATGGTCAGTACATCAGGTTTGGTTGAAAGCCGTCAACTTTGGTAGCCTCTGGGCCCGATAGTACCAAGCGTGGTGGTACAATTTAAAAGAGGGCCATTTATTACAATCTATGCCTGATCAGGACCAATTTCTAATTTTCAGGCAGGATAGAGCCGAATGCTGTAACTGTTAGATATAGCTAACTGTAGCAAATATGGTGACATTGGATGGTACAAATGTTTAAAAGTAAAAAGGACTGCCCCCACCACAAAATTACGAAAACACGCTATATTATTTCTTTAGAATATTGCTGAATGTAAATTCCCAAATGAATGAATAAAACGGTCTTCAATCTCCTGATTGCGAGAGCCCTTATTGAATAGTTTACTTCCATATGTTGTTGCAATTATTTGCATCGATTCTTTTCCAAACCCGAAGAAATATTTGGAAAATATGGCTAATAGCTGTGTATAACAAACCAAAAGGAATGTAAAAAATATCTGTAAAATGTCATAAAGACTTTATCATAAATGTGTCATTCAATTACTTTCACTTTCGAATTTTATCGATGTTCGAAATTATTCTTAAATTCTGGGGACAAGTGGTGTGGTCCCATGATAAATAAGGTTATTTGTCAACTTGTATTGGGGCCCTACATACATTCCCAAGAATAACAAATGTTATCTATTGTAATTTGACACATTCCCCTGCAATTATAGCTTATGAGCCCTATTATTTTGTAAAAGGTAACATTACGTTTGGCAATATAGTATATGTACATACGTATATAAATATAGGTATGTATGGTGTCCCGAAAGGGACAAATTTGCTTGTACCTAGATAAGAGCGAACAAAAACAAATCTATAAATAGAAAGATACACACACACACAATATCGTCGATAATGAGTAACGTTCTTAGGAATTTGAGAAAATGTTATGTAATTTCACACTTTGGAACGCCATGTTCAGAAAATAACAGTTATTCGATCTGGCAATATTACTTATATACTTGCTTAATTAACCGCAAATATTCCGTCTACAAATCGAAGACTTTTGTCTTTCTTTCCTCTCCAGTTGGTAACACCTAGCTTATGCAGGTGTCCCCCACCAGAACAGGTTATTGGTCGTCCCATTCCTCGGCACTGTTCTTCCTCTTCCTTTCCACTAATACGGCCTCGGCAGCATGATCGCGTTATTTTGATTAGCTTAACTACATACCATACATTTTCCCAAAGCAATTGGCTGACATTTTTTAGGCATATGTCTTATAGTTTGAAATTCAAATTAGGTAAAATCGATTAAGGGGTAATATTCACTCTACATAAACTAAATCACCCCAAAGAAGTACAATTTCCGTTTGCCGCATTAAAAACAAGATTTGTGGCAGCGTCCATGGAACAAAAGACTTTAAATATTCACAGTTATTATATTCAGTTGAAGATTATATTTGGTACATATTATATTTGTGTAGGGGAAAATTAGAACCTGTTTCCAGATCTCGAACGAAAAGCTAAGAGAACGAATGTCAGGTACCAGCACTAGACTCAAATTGTGGTCCTCTAAGCATTGTCGGGAGAACCCCAAAATGGTTTTGTTTGCTCGATTAACTATTAAATGTACACAACATCCACTGTAATATAAAAATGCTCAACAAATTTAGATTTCGGTTTCTCGAAAAATAAAGAAAACGTTGACTAAATTGGGTTTTGGTATCTGGTATCTTTTTTTTAAATACAAAAATCAATGAGTGTTCGACTCACGGGCGATGTGTTAACACCTTTTTGTTACACGGTACCTGTTCGATTACTATGAACACATTAGTAAATGTTACTTTGGAAATTAAAAAAAAGAATAGTTTTTGTGCTCAAAGCATCTATCTGTTCACTTTGATAGATTGTCCTACCCGTACCTTTAGATGTTAAAACATCAAAAAAAGGCTTTGAATATCTACCAAAACTCTTGAATAGCCGTCACAACCGCATTTATAAATAACCGCTGATGGAAATCTGAGGATACATTTATTGAGGAATATTGAGGATACATTTTGCAAAACTTTCTTTTGAAAACTAGAGATATGGAATGGTATTTTTTTATTTATCTGTTTACGTTGGTACAACATTACAAAGCTAATTATGTACGTATTAATGTTACAAGTAAAAAACTGGTAAGGTACACAATGTGAGGCGTAAAAATAATGACAAGATATTAGCTTGAATATAATTATATACATATGTATGTAATAAACAAAATCCCATGATTGATTTCAAAACAAAAACAACTTTACTTATCATTGTGATTACCTGGTGAAGTAGGAAAAAATGGAAGCAAGAGTACAGAGATATAGAGGGATAAAATAAACAAATGAAGTTTAGCCTTGGACTTTGATTAGATCAATGAGAGACTTCTTCGAATTGCATGCATTCCTAATACGTCTTATATGAGTTTGAAAACTGTTCCAGAGTCAGTGGCGTTAACGAGAAACAATCAAAATTGAAACCCGTCAGACACGATCGAAGATTTATAAGTTGATTCCTGACGGAATTGTTTTATAAAATATTAATTTTTAATGCAAATAATTTTGTCACCATAATGGTGGTAGTAGTAACAAAACAATTAATTATATTTCTTAATTATTAACCTTTCTACAGTTTTTACAATAGATCAATAGTCTTTTTGTACATAATTTTCGAACCCTAAATTTATTACATTTACTAGAGGTCTGCGATTAATTGATAAATCTGGCTATCCGATTTTCCGAAATCCTCATCAATCAATTAATTGATTAATCTTACACTTGTTTAAATATATCAACTAATCCCGTTTTTGATAAATCAACATTATTACGGAATGTGGTAAAAATTAATCGAGTCAAAATCGAATACGTTTCGACAATTAAAACGAATTTTTTTAGCATGATTCCTAATATTGGGGAACAAATATTTTATATATCCATTATTTAATGACAGAAAAAGGTGAATAAATTAATTGATATCCGTTCCAAAAACATAATTTGTATGCCAAATCGTAGTTGATTTAAATCGATCGATTTCCATCACATACCGGATTATTAACTGATTAACAGAACAAGTAATTTAATCCTTTAAGGGTCTCCCTCAACAAGTACGGAAAGAGTTAAACCATTCACAATGGGATTTGTTTGCGTCTATTTTTATGAGTGGTGCAGAGTGGTGACGCTACACAGCAGCAAAGTAAAGAATTTATTACATTGCGAATAATTTATATTATATATATACATTATGTAAGATATTCCAAAGGATCGACACGGAATGTCACACGACAATAATTGCAGATTGATTACCACGTACAATCCCACATATGCAGGAGATGAAATTTATGGTGTCTGCATATGGCGATTGTTAGGAATTTCGGAATCCCGATATTTGAAATTGATATTTATTTGACATTGATTTGATATTTAAAAACTTATACAGAACTCTGTTTCTGTTGCATCGCTTACCAGTGAGAATCCAGAAGTAATTAGTTTTTTGTTTAAATTTTGAAGTTCGTTTGTTTTTCTCATAATATAAATTGTTATACTTGCTTTTGTGTTTCGTTTTATTTTTTGAAATATCTTTTTTTTTAATTTTATATTGAAATTAGTAAGTTACTGAATAAAAATTATTGAGCAGATACATAGTTTGCGTCCAAAGAATGAGTTATACAATTGATTCTCAAAACGCTGTCAAATAATGCATTAAAAAGAACAAAGGACACATTAAAACAATTAACTACACATCTCTGTGTTACAAAACGCATTCTGGAATCAACAGATAATACAACGCTGTATTACCTTATCGATTCCCATTGATTACCTTTTCCTGCTGGTTGACTGGTTGTGAGCAAGGAATTTGGAGAGTGCACAAAACCAGTTACAAAATCGGATTTAAACACAATAGAAGTTAATGTTATTGTATAAATAGTTTATATTATATTTAAAGTATTTCGGAATAGAGACCACAAAAACAAAATGACATGCCATATATTGTGAATGAAATAACGCATTCCGTATTAATTGAAAATTTCTTGATTTGAGAATTGTTTTCTGAACGTAGTTGATACTGTCGCACAGTGGGGCCGACTGGAAAATACACGATCACAACTTTGGTCATCTTGGAATGTACTAGACATTTGTAGCGGAGGAGTCATACTTTCAGAATATTGTATTTGTCATCCGAGTTGGTGCTACTGGGTGTCAAAATGGACCCCTTTTATGCTGTTGCGACTTTCAAAGCCTGGTACTTCTACACTTATATTTTAAACTTTTGAGAATTTCCTATGCAAAACAAGCAAAAAATACACCAATTATTACGGAACATATTTTGTCGTTATTAAGATAATCTCTATCAAACTTTAAAATTGTGCAATTTTTTCATTGAATTTTTCGGTTCTTTTTTTAACTCGGTCATTTGAGGGAAAAGAGAATCGATATTGCAGCAAGTGTAGGTATTACTCGGAAACCTAATACTTTGACCTGATTTTTCCATTAATGTACCCTGCCGATTGCATCATTCAGGAGCACAACTACACTATTGCATTGGCAAACACATGTGAAACTAGGGTCTGGGATCATAAGATACGTCGAACTTGACTAATTTTGGCAACGTCCTCTTTAAAATCTACCTTTAAAATCTACCTACATTCTGTGCACTTGTTTTAAGTATCCCAAACAACCAATCTATTCGGGTTTTCAAACGTTATAACCATTTCATAAAATGATGGTTCTGGATAACAATATTGATATCTCTATTTTAATATATTTAGTTTAATACCTTTATTCTGCTTATTATTGTCACGAAATTAAGATCATTTATAAGTATTGCTTATTTATTTCCAATATTTCGTCTCCACATTTGGGCGGCTTCTTCAGGGAACAATTATTATTATATGTTAATTATTATTATTTGTTCCCCGAAGTCGCCCAATGTGGAGACGAAATTTTTGGAAATAAATAAGAAATACTTATAAATGATCTTAAGCTCTTTTCAATAATAAGAAGAATTTCAATCGAAGATCGTAGAAAACTTAATATCTAATAACTTTATTTTATATAATATATATGTAATTGTCTCATTGCTCTAAAATATACATATTAACTTAAGTATTTTCCACAAAATATTCTGAAGTATCAACAGATAAAATATCTTCAATTTCTTTCGCTTCGGGGTCGTCTTTGTCTACATCGTGGCATATTGTTGGCAACCATTTCGTTATAATTGAGTTTAGTGCCGGATCCGATGATAACAATAAATGGTGCATTAAAACTCAATTCAAATTTGACACATCTTTGAGCACTTAAATGGTTTCCCATTAACATCGCATGAAGGAATTAGGGAGAGTTTCTCACAAACCAGTGAGCTGTGCTCGTTCTAGTTTTACACTCACTTGCGAGTATTATATTTGACATCTCTTTTTCTGGATTCTTGTGCTTCTTTCGTGAGTTCGCCTAAGTGAAATTGCAATTTCTGTATGATGGACTGTATATGTTACTGGTTTCCATGTAGATAACGTAGATATTAAATTCGACGTATCGCTACCATATTCCACAACATTTTCAGCCGTCGTCCCTATCCCTATAGAGGCTTATCTATAATCAGTCCAAGCATCTTAAATTCTCTGCATATTGGAACCTTTTCTTCCTTTCTCATATTGTGCTGAATTGTATTAGCCTTTACAGGAACAGTTTGATTTCGTGGTTCTATGCGGTACGAGTATTTAAGATCGTAAGCCAAGTGTAAACAATATTCCATAAATCGTTTTCGTGAATGAAGCGGTGATATTCCAAATTGAAGAGCATCTTTATTACTTGTGGCTTCACAAGAGACGTCATCAACTTCAGAATTTTTTTTCCTACATATATTGCATCTACAGTGCGATCTGACGTCAGTTATAGCATTGGATATCTTTCCATAGATAATAGTCAAATGTAATTGAAGCACGGGCGCGAATAACGTTGTAGGTGACAATGTTTGTAAAATTCTAATTCGAATTAATAAGCCAGATTATTTGAATTCAAATCTAAGTAAAAAATATTTTTTTCGGACATTTTAAATCCCTTCAAAGTGAAAAAACGACGTGTTATCATCCAAATTGTCACCAATATAAAACGTTATTTCATTGTGATGTCCATACAAATTAAATTTTCTAAATAACTTAATGTTTTAGTTAATATTATTTTGTGTTTCATATAAGTGGAGATAAATCAAAATCGTAAATAGACAAACGAAGGAGCAGTGTCCATTAGTTTAAGCAGTTTTTTGTTTTTTGTGAACAATTTCCATTTTGTAAATTAATTCGCATAATTCAATTAATTATATTTGGATTTATTTGCAAGTACATCCAGCATACAACGAAGATACCTCTATAAAGTTTATTGGATGCTACGATACTTCATGTGAGCTACGTTGCAAGATCCATCCGCACGTTCGCCTGATCACGCTTGGTCGAAATTCAGTGTAACCATGAAAATCAAACGAATTTAAGCCAAAAAGTAGGAATCCAATACTCAACTGTGAGCTTCAACCCAAACGAGTTAAATATCCGTGTGTGCATGTATGATTTGTGGGTACAAAGCCTCTTGGTGGGTGGTTAAATGCACACGAAAAGCCAACTAGATGGTAGAACAGTTTATACACTCAGTTACTTTTATACTTTATTATGTTATCCCATCCAAGGGAATATTTCAAAATCTCGATCGAGTTTTTAATACTTCTTTGCATCAACAAACTCTCGCCTTCTTAATATATCGAACGAAATCGGACTGCAGACAAAGAATCTGAACGGAACACAGCAGTCGAAAAAGTTCACTTAAAGTTACAATAAAATCCAAAGGGGATTAATGCGTATTCAGTGTTGCCAGATGCTATCAGGAGAAAAATTCGTTACAAGTTCAAAATAAATAGAAAATAAAATTTAATATTAATAAAATCAAAACTTTATACAGTGATTTTGGTAGTAGATAAATATCGCCGAGTATTCAACTTTTTCGAAATCAAAAAATTAATTTTTGTAGAAGTGCGATGCTGTTTCCATGTTATTTTTAATTTCAAATGTTATAATTAATTGTTGTTATTAAAATAAAATTAAATTTATATTATACATTTATACATTGTAGTGACATCATTCACATTCTGACATACTTTATACAACAATTATATTACAATTTTATTTTTTTTAATATTTTAAAAAATTAATTATTTGAAACTGAAGAATAAATAATTTTTAAAATTAAAATAATAATATTCGGTTGGGTAGTGGCTTGAGGTAGCGGAGAAAAATTCTTTCAAATAACTTCGAAAATATAAGTAGTAGCAACACCTCTGTATGAATCAACACAATTGTCAGGTTTGCCGGGATTGCTGCACATTTCCACTGAATACGAAGGAATTGTATACAAATAACTGAGTCGAAGAATCAGAATTCCATTGAAATCTAATAATTTGATAATTTTCTCGTCTATTTCATCGTATTCGGGGCACTTAATTAGTACTCGTAGTAGTCATTATCTTAATTTCATGCCTAATTTCATTTGGTGTTATGTGTGCTATCCATTTATGTGTGCTAATCCATTTGGAAAGGAGAATCCAGGATACTACCCAGCGGGCAAAAAACCGAACCTTAGCGAGTGTTACGCTAAATGCTCGCAAACGGGCTCAGAAAACCGGGGGAGAAATTAAACTCGCCCAAATGTTCGCAAACTGGTTTAAAAACGGGTGCTAAACGGAAGAAAAAAGAGAGAAACATTGTTGTCGTTTTGTCGTGTGGCAAACAGAGGCACACACGTGCAGGCACACGACACAACAACAAAGTTTTGGCAAATGCATTTTGTTTTGTTTTTCGTGTTGTTCTCGCAAAAGATATTGCAAAAGTCTCGCAAACGAATCTCTTGCAAGACATCGTAAACGAAACTTTTACTGCCACAAACTGAGCGACTGATGATTCATTTTCGGATCTCTTTTCGAGAGTTTTACCCGCAAAAGTTTCGCGTAACTCTCGTATGCGATATCGTATACGAAGTTTTGGTCCGCTGGGTAACTACTTCTTATTCGTTTGTGTTGAGTGAAAAATATTTTAAAGTTTCTTCAATGTATGAGTTCTGCACCAGGAGTTCGGAGGCACCCTAAATTGCTATGTTTTAGGGTGGTTTCGAAAATATGTCTGCTCTAGGAAGCGCCTCCTTTGTGCTATGAATTAGACGCCTTAGACTGATTGATTTTTCACTAAGTATTGAGAAATTTAAGAAATGGTATTTGTCTGTAAGGAATTTGCAATAAATAAATAAAATTTCGATGTTAACGTCCTCATCTGTAAAAGTTAGAGCCAATTGAAAGAAAAATTGTTCTAATTGTTTGTATTCTTTACTTAATGTTTGTCTACGGTTTCTAATATTAAATTTGGGCATTTGGGTAATAAATCACAATTGTCATATCACTAATCAATACAAATTTATAGATGGTAACTTTAAAAATATAAAATGATTCATAATTTCTTGCACCGGAATTCTATAACGTTTTAGCGATAAAAATCATTAGCTAAAAAGAGATGATTTTTCCCAACTTTCAAATTATATTGAAAATTAAAGTGTTCATTTGAATCGATAGTTAAGTTGTCAAAATGAATAACAAAAAAATTTTCAAATGAATAAAAATTTCCCATAGCATGATGAAAAGATTCAGGTGCTCTAAGAGTAATATTTTCCGGTGGAAGATGTCCCAAACAAATCAGGCAATGATGAATCAATCCTTTATAATCATCATCTCTGGTCTGGAGATTGTTTAATTGATCAAAAAGAAAATTTTAAATTTGGTGTGTATTACTCATTTTATTTCTAAAATTGTCATCCTCCATAATTGTTTTGGATTTCTTTCCGTCTAGCCCAGACCACCCATTCTGGAATTTTCGAAAAATATATGAAGCAAATCTGACCTAAAGCTCGGAGACTGTAGATTATTTATTGATAACGAAAGGTCGAACAACGGAATACAAATATTCAAACCAAATTATTTAATACTTCATCATATGCAAATAAATGTTCATTTGTTATTGGTTCAAGGAACTAGTACATAAGACATTTGTCCTTTAAAAAAAATAGATTTATTTGTGTTTGCACCGAAAAACGGCTTATGTGCAAATGACAGAGAGCATTTGTGGTAGGAATTTAAAGTTTGAAGTTCTGACATCCAATGTGATTAGTTGAAAGTCTCTGGGAAATAATTTCTGGGAAAATCGATCAAATTAAGCCACAGGAATTTTCTATTGATTCGTTCAATTAAGGAGATCTTTGTGGTATCCTTAACTGGATTTTGTCCTAAGAACTCGTAAGTCGGGTTTTATACAGTGTCCTGTTAAAAACGTCTGCACGCAGGAGAAACTACTTCAATAAAAAGGTGCTGAAAATGTTGCACAAAATATGCTAAAGGAGCCCAAAAGTGTCGAACTGGCAACGCTGGTTCCATTGGCACCAGTGCCACTACAAGAACTACTTGAGCAACGTTGTTGTTTTCTGATTTGTAATTGTAATCGTAGTAGTAACTAACTAGTGGAAAATATACATTGGGAAAAAGTGAAAAGTTCTTAAAAGCAAAGTAGTGTCGCTGTGCAATGTGTGGAAAATATAGTACAACTTTGCTGCTGCAAGTTGTATCCTTTTATTTTCCTTTCGCCCATTTCGGGGTTAAATGGTTTCCGTAGATATGAAACTCTTGTTGGCAAACACTTGCACACGGAGTAGACACCTTCAAGCCGAAATCACTTGCATGTGCACTTGGGGAAAATTATTGGAAAATATGTGGCAAAAATGTGTTAAGCGTTATTGATTTGTGACGAAGTGTTAAAACACTATTTCGGCTGCGAAATGTTTCATTCAAAAATGTCTGCCACAGTGATTCTTGTGTGGATGTCCCGATGATATTGATAATATGTTATGTATCACAAGCTACCAAGCGGGAACATACAGGACTTTAATTCTCTCAAATATCCTCATTAAGTTGTGGAGTTGTTATTGTTTTTTTTTTTTTATTACTCCTAAATCATTTGATTATTGGTGTAAATGTTCTCTCTGCCCAACACTATTTCTTTTGTTTCTTCGGCAGCGTTTGCTTCACTACTTAGTCTTTTGCCCCGAAAGGACTTCTGTGTACATCACCTTTCTCAGCCGCTATAAAACTGTGAGTTCCAATTACTGATCCACAGTGTGGCCCGAATGCAACCCATTGATAATACTGAACAGTGTCGGTTAAATTTAAAGGATTTTATCATGGACATTTGCATTGCCCTTGCAAATTAACCTTATGAGCTAAACCCCACATCCCATTTATATTTCAAATACAAATAATTATAAAGGCCCCGCTCATATGTTTCGCCCTATTACCCACTACAGGGTAACAAAGTCATGTTGACTGGGAAAACATACTAAGTACAACCAAAATGAATTAACCGAAATACTGACCACTTTTGTAGCAGATTTAACAAACAGACAACGCACAACGTACAAATGCCCTGATATAAACTTTCTAATAAGCTTAAGCCGGGCGGGAAGTAATCGCAACACAAGCATACCAATACATCTACCAATGTGTGTGTGTATGGATTTGTAAACGTTCATAGTATACAAACATTTTTGTGAGGATAACAAAAACAACATTAGACAAAAGAAATCAAAATTGCATTTCCCAATTACGTAATCGTTTCAGGAACAAAGGTCTTCCAATCATTTCTTTGTTATGTCTCCCGCCCTAAAATCTGTTAGAGTATGTGTGTGTGTGTGTGCACGGGCTTGGGATGACGATGGGCACCATCAGAACTTCCGGCTTTAAAAGGTCAACCGGAGTTTTATTTAGCATTCCAGAGTTGTGCAAAGCGCCACAAATCGTCCGCAAATGTTTGGCTCATGGAACACATGCAACAAACGATTTTTAACAAAACGTAATTGTATAAATTTTCTTCACCATATCGCTGCCCCCTACCTCTTATCGGTGCCCCAGCTACTATTCCCACAACGGAATACGATTTTTCCCAAAAACGGAAAAAAGTAAAACATGTAGCAGTGTATATGTTGGTGGAATGTGGTGGTAGTGCTGGGTAGTGAGGGTAGAGGGTGGTGCTTTACATCCAGTCAACTCTGTTTTAATTACGATTTCATGCTATTGCTCGGGCAAAGAGAAAAGTCATCCAAGTCTGAAGCCAATGGTTTAACAGTGGATTCTCGCCGGACATGTTCCAGGAATTATACATTTGGTTAGAAACGTTGATTGTAAAATAAGTGGGATACTGAGATCATTTTACGAATAGTTCAGTGGTAATATTGTGGGCGCTTAATATCGTTGTGAGGTACGAACCCGACTATTCCTTTTCAGTAGTCCCGCAATTTAGCTGCTGCACGACCAACAGTCCCAAGAGGGGCAACGCCACATAAAAGTTTCTCCCAAGAGTGGGATGTAGCATAACACCAGCAGAAACAATTCCAAATAGGTGATGAGCGCATGTTGAGTTTTTTCCACAAAAGACTTATGTAATATTTGTCACCAAGCCTACCCAGAATACCATCGCTGTTCCTACAGGCGGATGTTAGGTAACTGCCACACACTAAATTTATATGAAGCTTCAACTCTGTCGCAAAGACGACTCCATGACAAAAGGAAATTGGGTGTGAGCTTCCTTCGGTCTTTCAATCTGAACTGTCGACCTTTTCCATGCACTCTTCAGGTATATATCGGGTTTTTCAATAAGAGCGCTACAAAAGTTTTTTTAAATAAAACAAAACCGGTCTTAGATACCAATGAAATTCTTTATTACTGTGAAAGTACGTTCGATGTCATTATGTATGGAACTCGATTTCTTTTGCATGGCCACCACGGGCACGCTTGCAGAAGTCAAGACGCTGATATTCGTACGAAGTTCATCAATCGTCGCTGGCTTGTTGGCATAGACCATAGACTTGACGTAGCTCCACAGGAAATAATCTAACGGCGTCAAATCGCACGACCGGCCCACGTTCACCAAACTTGGTTTCCAATAAATTGATTGTGGCATTCGCTGTGTGGCTTGTGGCGCCGTCCTGTTGGAACCACATGTCCTCTAAGTCCATATTATCCAAGTGGGGCCAAAAATATTCGGTTATCATTGAACGGTAGCGACTCGCATTCACAGTAATGTGCCGGTCTTGATCATCACGGAAGCAGTACGGCCCAATGACGCCGCCGGCCCATAAACCGCACCAAACCGTAATTTTTTCGGGATGCAATGATGACTTATGGATTACGTATGGATTACGAAGCCATTCAGCAAGAAATGAAATTCAGAATTCAGAAATTGGACGTAGCGCTCTTAAAGTTGAGGCCACTGACTCCAAATTTTGGGTAGTAAATTTTAATAATTTTGACTCGTTGTTGGCTCGTATATCTTTCCATGATGAAATCGCAAACCTTACTGAAGAGAAATGTCAAAAGAGCGGGAAAAAATATGCCGTCGTTTGCTGTCCCTATCCGTTTACTTTTGTAGCGTCTCTGTTGAAAACCCCTTTACTTAAATCTCTCTACCATGTCGGCAATCCGAGGACCCAGTGATGTTATCCCTAAACCACATATTAAATTTAACTCAGATATTTCCTTCAGGGTGTAAGCTGGAAGCCCATACCCTTCTCCGAATGTGATTCTAATGGATGCCAAAATATCTAATTGATTATGTGGACCTGAACGACTAGGACATATTGGACCCAAAAGCTACTTGCGCAATAAGACTCCTGTTACGTTTGTTCACAGCTCGTCCGTTTTGGTCTTTAGTTGCCATGCAACCTGCAACAGTTTGTTGGCGACCAAGCCAATATAACCCTTTTGCTTCTATTGAAATGTTTCCTACTCTGGCTGTTATGGTACTAGGCATTTCGAAGAATGTACCACAATTTGATTCTTCGTAATTTTCCCAATCAAATAATCTCTGGGCATACGAATGGGGCAAATATCCTTTCAAACCAGGCTTTCTGGTGTTAATTTTGTATCCTCTTCTTTCACCAAAATAGCTTTTGCCAATACAGGATCACCTCTTTGTGCCATTAATTAGTCTTCGATGGGCGCAATTCGCCGTGATCTGAAGTCAGTAATTTGCTACTCTATCTCAGTTTTAGAATAATTTACTTGTCTTCTGCCACGCGTTAGAGCTAGAGATGTTTATCGCACTTGTGTATCTCTGCCATAAAGCGCAATGTGTCCAAATTCGTCACAATTTCGGCATTTTAATCCTAATGTATCTATTCCTGGAGACAATCATCGCTGTCTCAAGTGCCACACACGTTGAAAAATTTGACTTTTTTGTAGTTTGGATGCAAATATAACTTGTTTGTAGCGCATAGCAAATATAGCATACCTGTGTCCAAACAAATTGCGTTTGCTATTAAATACAACATTTTTACGTTATAATATATGCATTTGTGATCCAAATGTGGCTTTGTTTGTTGAAAATTGCTGAAAACGAAAACGTGATAGGCTAAAGATAAACAAAAAGCAGCATATCGTCTATTCACGAAAACAATGCTTGCAAACATGTACATGGTTCCTGCAATAAGTTGCTGGGGCCGTTATTTTTCAGCGTATTTTTTTGGCGGTTCAAATATTAGTTTATCCAAAACTTTAAATAATTTTTAGTTACTTATGTTTAGCATGCATCCCCTATTGAAGAAACTCACTCTGGAGCAAAATCGTCATTTTTGGGGGGTTTGAGCTTAAATGTGACCAGTAATTTTTCGAGATAGTCAGTCAAAGTTGTCTCAGCAGGTTTTCAACTGCTAAACTTTTAATCCACTTATTTTGATTATTTTCTATTTGTCGTTGAAATTTCTATTGGATCCTGCTCTACAAATTATAGGTAAATATTTCCATAAATTGTGCGTTATTTTTTATTTTAGTATGACTTGTATCCCATGTTTTCTCGGAATTATTTTGTCGTTTGACTCGCAAATTATGTTAACATTCTTGTACTTATACATAACCTAACCAACCGGCCCGCTTCTTGCGGGGTTGTCCTGCGTGTCGGTGTCTCATTCTAACTTGAATATATTTTCCAAAACGATAATATTAAAACGCTTTATTTTGCGTATTTAGTCTTTTTTTAACTAAACACACGCATTTTTTCGTAATTTTTATTTTAAACCAAAAACTTCATCTTTTGTACCCATTGTGTCCCGCCTTTTTGGTAATAACCAGCTGGTCAGCATACTCATTCAGGGTTGCATACATTCTATCAGGGTTTATCACATATTGACAAATTGACTTACACGGGGTAGAGATACAAAACCTGTTGACTTAACTTTTTCATGTCGGTTTGGTGGAGAACTGTGAAATTCAAATGTATTTTGCACCTTTTTTTTTGACTTTTATTGTTTGAATACATTTCTGTTGTATTTAATTCAATTATTTTACCACACAAACACGAAATGCCGTTCTTGTTGCCATGTTGGATGTTTTGTAATGATGCCCCTACCTGGTATTATTACTTTATATTTTAATGTTATTAGCTTGACGCTAAATATGTACGTATAATTTGTAATAAAAAATACCCTATACATGCCACTGCTGATCGAAATAGTAATGAACATTTATTACAGAACAGAGGGACAACCTAAGTTTGAATAAAGTTTGATTGATAGTAATAAGAGGAAAAGAAAAGAAAAGAAGTCTTATCACCTATTTCTGTTCGTTTTATGTCCAACTTCTAACAACAACTCGAACTCTATCAAATCTCTTAGATCCACTGTGGCCATAACAGAACGCAAAACAGCTGATGTAAACTCTTATATATTGCTCTATGATAGGGCTTACATTTTATTGATAAAAATCAGTCCAGATTCTTAGCAGCAACACAACTTAAACTAGGCGACAAATAGTCATATATAAGTACATAAATAAACTATTAAGGCCATTTGAGTAACCCGACGACCTGGCTGTGTGCAAAAAGCGGGGCACAATGGGTAAGAAATCGACATTAGTTTATTTAAATAAAAAATCACATGAGCTGTCAGGGGACACCCGGCTGGAACAAAGTTCCTTTCGCTATATATTATGTACTAGTTAGTTCCAACACGCCTAAGGTGCCCGTTGAAAAATACGATAATTGAAATGGATCTTTAAGAAAAGTTTTGTTGTAAAATGATAAACTTTGTTTAACAAATTTTTTTTATACCTATAGAATGTATTTTTTTTAAAAAAAAGTATATTTTTAGGTGCTTTTTGTAAAAATATATATTATTTTTTCTTCTTTTACTAAAAGCTAATATTTTTGTTAAGAAAAGGTACTATTTTTAGGAAGAAGTACTTTCTGTAGGAATAAGCCATAAGAATATGCATTTTTTTACAACAAAGTACTTTTTAAAGAACAGGTACTTTTCAAAGAAGTGGTATTCCTTTTTTAAAAAGGTTATTTTTTTAAGAAAATGTATTTATTTTCAGAAAGCCTACTTATCCTAAAAAAAGTTAAGAAAATGTATTATTTTATATTTACGAAAATGTACTTTTAAAGTTTGAAGCCACTTATAATATAAAAGGGAATTTTGTAAAAAAAGTAGTTTTTTTGGAAGAAAATACTTTTGTTAAGAAATGGGATTTTTTTAGAATTGGTCCCTTTCTTCAAGAATATGTAGGTACATTTTTAAGAGTATTTACTTATCTCAAGAAAAGTTATTTTGTTTTACAAAAAACGTACTCTTTAAACAAAACGTAGTTTTTTAAGAAAAGGCAATTTGTTGTAAGAAAATGTAAATGTTAAGGAAAGGTATTTATTTTAAAAAAATTACTCTTCTTAAGAAAATTGGCTTTCTTAAGCAAAGGTACTTCTTTAAGTTAAGATATTTTTTTTTAGGAAAAGGTACTTTGTTTAGGAATATGAATGGTATTTTGTTTTTGAGAAAATTTACTTTTTTTTAAGAAAAGGCACTTTTTTAAGAAAGTGTTTTATTTTAAAAGTTCTTTCACTTTGGCATTTCTAAATTTACTTTTCAGTGAGTTCAAAACTACAATATACTTCTACTTTATACTATATATAGGTTACAGCCTCACCCTAGAAAACTTCCCAATACACAAGAAATTTCCCAAAATATGTATATGAGACATCTAATTAATTTCTTTCTCTATGATCCAAGCCGTTAGTCTAGATGCAAACCAAAGCAGAAGTAAACAATATAGTTGATAATAGTGGGATGTAGCATAATAGTGTTAAAACAAAAGTTGTTTAATTTTTTTTCATTTAGCCCCATTCCAACATCGAGCTATAAGGAACTTCGTTCAAAAATTAAATAAATGTACATATATTTAGGTAAAATAAGACTAAATATATAACATAATGCATTTTATTTTGAATATAATAAATTTGTTTTATAGATTACACAACAATGTGAATCGTGCCAAAAGCGAGACGGTTGGTCTGGTAAGGTATGAGACAACCAAACAACAATAGTACAAATCTCAATCGAAGTTGTCGGATTTAAGAAACATTTCATTGCAGCAATGTAAAATCATTCACGAGCCCGATTTATCTCTGCGATGCTCCGTTTTACTTCTCTTTGCTATTTTTAATAAATATTTGAATAATGTAGGACAATTTATTTAATATTTTTTATAAATTTTCCGTGTTAGTCAAAGATTACACTGTTTCCGTCACTGTCTAGATAATTTAGTTCATATTTAAAATTATTTCTTTAAAATGTGTTACATTGTTTTGGCCATGGAATACAATTTCGAACGAGAAATGAAAAATGTTTTGAGCATTAAATTTACTCATACAGAGAAAGAACTTCCAAACCCCCTGACCACGACCACAATTTGCTGAACTGTGTAACTTGTATTTTCAATAAACTGATTCCCCTGCTGTGCTGGTCTACCGAGTCTTATCTGTAAATGGAAATTTGCAATAGAAGTGGTAGGTAGATATATATGTGCAACAACATAATACATGCAGCATTAGCCATTTCCACATTCACATGACATTTGACCGAAGCGTTTATTATTTCTCATTCAACAAAGCTCTCGCACGGGCGCAGCCACCCACGCACACCTGCAAGTTGCAACACGAAGCATTGGCAGCATCGATGAGAGCGTTACATTGCAGGAGTAGAGCGGGGCGTGGCACTCTATCCCTGCCCAACAAAACTAAACAGCAACAAAGGAACTTGGCATTTTGTGTTTAATGTGGCTTAGAATTTATTTGAGGTTATTTTTGTGTTGATACAAGAGAAATTGTTCCACACCAAAAAAATGTTGCTGCTAAAACAATTTCGAATGATGCCAATGTTTCTGCTTCCACATGGTAGGTACATATGTGTTGGTGCTAAGATTGCATCAGCATGAGCAGCAGGGGGAAGGAGTAGGAAGGAGCTGGTTCATTTGAGAGTGGTTTCGGTGAGACGTGTCACAAACCCAAATCGGAGTAAGATACAATCAAATGTCATGGTTTAAAAACGATAAAAACTTTATATCGAACATGTAAATGTTTACCAGTCGATACAGCAATAAAAGCAAATGTATTGCTGTGACACACACACACGGAACGACATTCGTATACCCTGGAAGGGGTAGAGTCCAAACAGAACCAGACACGCTACTAATGACGACGAAAAAATTATCTAGCGTCTAAACGAAATGGCGACAAAGCGTCTGTCAGCTTTATCTGATTCACATTTCTTTGTGTCGTATACAGTTGCGGCTCTTTTTACGAATTTGTTTGAAAGTTTGCCAAAATAATATTGTCTAGGATTTGAAGTTCTTTACTGCTTCTCACAATTTGTCATTAAATTCTATAATTGTCTGTGCCTTTTTGTGTTGTTCATACGATTTTCACGAATATGTGTCAACTTCATTCTCTCAATTGAGAGAGTTCGTAAGAGCGCGAAAATATTCGATTCCAGTAGTGAGTCGTCACCCGCTGCAGATTTTGCACACGATTTTTCCTTGCCATAATAAACCCATGTAAAAAACTTCGTCATCGACAGCGTGTCAGGTTGTGTTTGACCTAATATAGGAACAAACACACATTCGGATTACAAACTTAATGGGCAGAAAATGATAACGTTGAACAATTTGGCAAATGTTGCAAGTTAAGAGCCCATAACTCGTGTTGCATTCAAATGAATTCATTACCATCTAGTCCACTGGTTCCCAACCTTTTGGGGTAATCGTACCCTTTGGTAACAATTTGGATTCTTACGTACTCATAACTTTTTTTTATTTATGTACAGCAAAAAATCAATATTATATAAAGACAAAACATTTATTTACACTTTATTCAAAAATGGTTAATTAAAAATAACAAAAACAATTAAATTTAGTGGGTACGTTGTTGCTGCTTACCGTCAAACAATTGTTGTATTAGTCGTAGAGTGTTTGAAAGAGCCAACTGCATGGCATGTTTAGCATTTAGCTTGGTCCTTAATTTTGTTTTGATGGACACAAGCACTCAAAATCCAGATTCACAAAGGTACGTAGTGACACACGGAATAAGAACTTGCAACGCCCGTTTGACCAACATCCAACGTCATTGTTTCAAAGTCAGTGCTTATTTTGTTGTTATTCCGCAATTCGACGAGGTCGTCTTTTGCGTCATCAGCACCACTAACTTGATCCAATGAAACGGTGAAGAGTTCCTTATCCAGTTATCAATTACAAATGTGCGAGGAATAATTCCGTCGAAAGTAACTTGAAGATTTTAAGGCATGCATTTTAATACAGTCCAGAATCTGAACATCAATTTCACGTTTAACTTGCAAGGAAACTATTTCATTAAATAGCGAAAAATTGGCGTAATTTTCACTTTTATCTCTTCTGCCACAGAGAGCCAAGTTTTCTTGAAATGATGTAACCTTCCCCTCAGCATATAATATATTCATACAACCTTGGAGTGAAATATTTAAGGAGTTTATATGACTAAATATATCTGCAAGGTAAGCTAAAGATAGCGCAAAGCTGGTATCTGTGAAGTGAAGCAATAGAGTTGATTCTTTGTCCCGTAGAAATGACTCAATTTGAGATCTAAGTTCAAAAACCCGGCTAAAATTTTTTCCTCTGGATAGCCAACGTACTTCAGTATGCAAAGGAAGTACGGTATGGGCGCACCCAACATAGGGGGTGATTCTATGCCCTTGATCTGATAAAGTTTACGGTTTTCACGACAATATCCAATACGTCTTGAAATAAGAAGGAAAAGTCTTTGATGCCAAAGCATGACGATGAAGAAAGCAATGACTAGAAAAAACATCTGGGTTTATCAGTTTCACAAGGGCAATAAATCGAGAAATTTTCCCGAGCATAGCTGGAGCACTTGCTTCAAATCGGGCTGTCTTAATTTTGAATAAAGCCTCTGTGTCATTAACGTTGTTTGAATGTACTGCCTGTAGATGTTCGCTAAGTTTAAATGGTTTCATATAACCATTACTAAGTACTTTCGCGCAAAGTATACATTGTGGCTTTTGCAATCCTTCTTTGTCAACTATGAAAGTGAAGCCGAATTGAATATATGAGTCCTGATAACAACGCTTCTTTGACACTGTGATATTGTTGGTTAGCTGTCGTAAAGAAAAAAAATTATTTCTGGAATCTAAAATAAGTATGCACTGGTTTATTTATTGTGCTTACTAAAATTAATCGATAACCGTTATATTTATCTTTTACACGTTTTAGTATTAAAAACAACAACAATTTTATATTTAAATTATTTAATAGTGCACGGAGAAATTAAATACTCAGGAACTTTTAAAAATCAACCAAATCCTTACAGGTAGTTTTTACAATGAGTCTTTGTCTTACTGATTGTGCTATTAAAGAGCTGCATTAATGTTGCGATTTACTGCCTATTGAGAATGAAGCGATAACATAACTCTAATTGAGAATAAATCTAACGTACCAAGGCGAAGTGATACAAGGTGGGAACATAAGCCCAGCTGATCGAGATAGTATACATGCCAAATGTTGCTTACATATGTTTGTTTCCATTGCTGTAAATAAAAAATATAAAGAGACGCCATTGTAAGTGCTAAAGTTAAGCAATTTAGTAATTCCTCTACTTGTTGCTTACCTTTCTTACAAAAAACACATAAAATATAAGACTCACAATCACCAGATTTTGGCATTTTTCAAACCTTTGAATTCGCCCCTCAACACCAACAACATCTTATTCTCCCACTTTGAAACAAAAAATTTTCTTACCGGTCGCGCTTCTCGTACCCCCGGGGAGTGCTCCACGTACCCCCATGGGGTCCATAGACCCCCGGTTGGGAACCCGTGTTCTAGTCGATGGAGTGCCGGAGATACTCCCATTTCTCAGAGGATTATTTTTGTCTGTTCTTGTTTTTATCCTACTTCCTGGCTTAATGCAAACGCATATGCATAACATGTTGACTCAACTTTGATTCTTTCCGTGCAGGCCATAGTATCTATAAGTTAGCCGGAGCTAAATTCATTACAGCTCTAGCAATTTCAATATCCAGTGAATCGTATAATTTACGTACACAAAATGTCCATTTAAAGATGAGGAATTATGGTCTACCAGAGGTATTGAATGTTAAGATTAAACTGGCTTTACATTAGGAAGACTCCAGTGATGGATTATAACAATGTTATAGAGCATCTTGGTCACAGCTTATGGGTCTGTTGATTAGACGCAATTTGCAATCTAGGTTCAGTTTGTGACTTGTATTATAATTAATTAAAATTGAGAAAAACTTGAAATCTGAATTGTTAAATTAATCATTTAGTATGATTAGGTATGATTGACGCCAAATTGAGAGACAGCATAATTGCAATGTGCACAAAAACGGATGCGCATCTGTTTCGAACTCGTAACGAGTCCGTAAACTCATAAAAAATCGAAATATGAGTTCTCGATGGGATGGGGCGTTTTTTGAAGTCTGGCTCTGAAGAATCAAAAATTTAATCAACCTAAGAATTTTCCCAGAAGATACCAATGCATGTAGATGAACTCTACGCCTTCCAAAAATTCAATATACGTAACAGCTTCACACACCCAAAAAAATCTCTCCTGGTTGTATTAAAAAAAAATCTAAAAATGATGCGATCCGTCAATAAATTTGTCCGCAGATTATTTTAAGGGCGCTGATTCCATTTTGTTGCTATCAAATCTAGATCTCTCCGATCGATTGCTCAATGATAATCGCTTTCATTACTAATTAGTCAATAGTGTCGCCAGCACTATGCGGGAATTCAACATAGTGGCAAGAATCGGGAGGTCGATATATCATAAAATTATAGTGGCATAACCCTTAGCCAAAGCAGAAAAGACATAAGGTCAGAGAAGGAATTTATTAATATCGCTTCGATTTTAATTTGCATTTCTTAATCCAATGCAATTACAAAACGCATTGCCATTGTTCGCAACAGTGTTGTCAATTTAACTTTCTCCCCGTTAGATTTATCTATATTTAAGCTTTTTCTGGCTTTTCAGTGATTTCAGATTTTTTAAACTCCTAATACTTTGACTATTAGTATTATAGCAAATATTATATAAATAACGACTAAAAAGTGCATTAAATTTGCATAAATCTTTGGAGTTTATTTTCTATGAGATTTCGTTTTGGTTTCCAAAGTTACAATCTTTAGTTTTTATACAAGACTTTGACAACAATTTGAGCGGAAATGTAAGTTTCTTTAAAATTATCTGTATTTTTCAATAAATATTATATTTGTAGTTTTCTTAAGGAACTTTAAAAAATTCCGAGAACATCAGATACCATATGGCTGCCTAGATAGGTTGGAGTTTCTAGAACATTATCGTATTAGTATTTTGGAATGACAAATGGAAACGTTAATGAAACCGATATCGAGGTCAAACTGTGAAAAAAGCATTTAATCCAACGAAAATTATTTTTTTGATGAGTTTTTTACTGGATGATCAATTCATTGTTATCTTGCTTTTGACTTCGAAACATTCGTCAACAAATTCTAAGTTTCAGGCAAATTAAGTACCAGACATGAAGAACAAATTAGAAATAAATGCACAAACTAATAAATGCAAAAACTAATGTGAACTAACGAATCAATTGAAATAAATGTATTCGTTTTATATCATATGAATATATTTGACTGTAACTTGCGCAAATGTCTCATTCAGTTTAGATTATCCGGCAATGTAACAACAATACAAAACATTAACCTGTGTTGTATACATGTACTACATGAAACACATTTTCAGTTCCGATAAAGAATAATAAGAATAAGTTTAATTATAAATTTTCCAGCCATAATTCGGTTTAAGATCAGATTTTCTATTCAAATAAATTTTTAATAGGAAGTAGTTATCTCAAGAGGAAGTGAAATTGATTATTCCGGAGGAATAATATTTTGATGACCAGATACCTCTCCACAACTATCTAGGTATATTATCACTCATTATAGAGCTAAAGAAACTAATATTAACGAGAATGTTTTCAACCCACCAGGGTTCGTATTACATATTATACCCCTTTATTATTGCCGGGGTGAATGGGTAGCGTTTCGTTTACCTGTCACCCATAGAGTATGGCGAACAAAATGGGTAGTTACCCATGACAATGGAGAATTACCTATCACGATTACCCATTACCCTCAATTTAGCCACATTTTCATTTTAGAGATTTTCTTATTTTGGCGGATTTTTGAAACAAAATTCTTCCACACAAATTGGATTTTTTCCGATTATTTTCCCGATTGTAAGCTCCGTTTCCGAGATATAGAAATTTTTTCTAATTGTTTCATATTTTCGATCAAACATTGCCGTGGGTAACTAACTAACCATTATTTTCCCCATTACCCTCAGGGCAATGTGTAAACGTGATGGGTATTCCTTCCGATATTACTTTTGGTTTATTAATCTTTAAAAGTTTACGTTTTCCAGTCATAAGTCGGTTTAAGATCATATTTTCAATTTTAATTTAATTTTTAATTTTAAACATATTTAAAATGTAAGAATAATCTATTGGTAGAATAAGAGACCAGTACAATAATATCCAATTTATCAAATGGAATAATTTCGGCCTGAAAAATTTATATTTCGAGGAAAATCCGACTATGGCCTGACTCTAGAACTACTAGCTTTTAGTAACATGAATCTTATAAAGACAAATATACGTAATGGGCTGTAAACTCTATATTGGGCATTACGTTAGCAGTTGTTTCAAAAGTATACTGTCTATAAACAAACAAGTTTATATTTAGATGTGTTTGCTTTTTTGTAGCTGTTTTTCTCAGAAAATCAAAACTTGGAGAAAAAATTGTGGTTTGGATTACGATACATTATTTCTTTTTTCAAATATCATTTAACGCTTCAATTAGTTCTAAATGACATTTTCAACCAATTTTTGGAACGAAATGCCTTGGAGGATAAATGCCAAAAACCAAACAACTTCTGTTTTAACACTATTATTTACAACCCACTATTATCAATTATATTGTTAACTTTTGCTTTGGTTTGTGTCTCGACTAACAAATGTTACGAAATTTCTTGTTTAATGGGAAGTTTTCAATGTGGAACCTGTAACCAATATTCAGTTATATTGTAGTTTTGAACCCAATAAAAAGTAACTTTAGAAAAGCCAAAGTGAAAGAAGTTAAAAAATTAAATTTTCTTAAAAAACCCTTATCTTAAAGAAGTACCTGACACTAGCACGGTCTTCAAAAATGCTATACCACGGAAAAATACAACTCTGCGATATGGATTAAAACAATTCACCTCAAAGTACTGCAACAAGCGAGAACGCATGAGAATAGAAGTTGTTGGAATTATAGGCCTGTTGATACTTAGGGATCTTCGATAGATACTAATTCCCACATGTGAATTGCAGAAATGAGTTTGTATATATACAATTGATGATCAACAGATGGTATCAATTCAGGCACAGTAGGTAGGCATCTGATGATGAACTTGTCACGGAGTTCGAATTGTCTACTATTTCCAACAAAAGCTAACCATTTTCCAATTAGAAAAATGTTCATGACTTGTAAGCATGTATCTAGTATGAATTTCTCATACATTAACCAAAAACTAACAAAAATTGGTCATTCAAATTCAAATTCAAATAAAACTTAAAGAGTAAATTTTCTTACATAAAGTACTTTGATCGGGGTGCAAGCTGCAGTCAAGTGCTTTCATCTTCACCAGGACTCTCAACCACAAGTATTTGTTACCAATCAGATAGTTCAGATCAAGCACTACCATCTACATCTGTAAATGACGAGTTCATGCCACACAATCATTTCTCGCCGAGACCAGCTTTATGATGTAATTAGAGGCCTTGGATTGTCGAAAAAATCTTCTGAATTACTTGCGTCCCGGATGAAAGAAACAGATCTGATAACTGAAGAAACTAAAGTGTCGTATTATCGTACTCGGGAAAAAGGCTTACTTCATTATTTTGCTGAAGAGGATGATTTTGTGTACTGCACAGATATATCTGGTTTGATGACTGCCATGGGCTTACAGAGATATGATTCAAATGAATGGCGTTTATTTATCGACTCATCAAAACGCAGCTTGAAGTGTCCTTTTGCATAATGGAAATAAATTTGGCCCCTTGCCGATCGCACATTCAACCAAAGTAAAAGAATAATACTCTGTAATTGCATTGGTCATGAACAAGATAAAGTACGATGAACATAAGTGGGTAATTTGTGTTGATCTAAAGATGGTCAATTTCCTCTTAGGTCAACAAAGCGGCTTTACCAAATATCCTTGTTTCATATGTTTATGGGACAGCAGAGCTAAGTCAGAACATTGGACAAGAAAGCAATGGCCTACTAGGGAAAGACTGGTTCCAGGTATGCCAAATGTTATAAACGAAGCTGTAGTGCCCCGAGATCGTATCATATTACCCCCTCTTCACATTAAACTTGGTCTGATGAAACAATATGTTAAAGCACTTAACAAAGATAGTGAATGTTTCCAGTATATTTCAAGGAAGTTTCCCAATCTGAGCATGGAAAAGCTTAAAGCAAATTGGTGAAGGATACTGATTTTGGCAGTTCAATGTCCGAAATTGAGAAGAATGCATGGGATTCGTTTGTATGGGTTATTAAAAATTTCTTGGAAATAACAAGGCTGATGATTACGTTGCGCACATTGAAGAGATGTTATCTCACTTCCACCGACTTGGATGCAACATGAGCATCAAAGTACACTACCTGGACAGCCACTTAGATCGTGTTCCTGAAAATCGAGGAGACTTGAGTGAAGAATAGGGCGAACGATACCATCAAGATATCCGGACAATGGAGGAACGATACCAGGGTCGGTGGGATGCACACATGATGGCTGATTTTTGCTGGGGTATTCAGAGTAACACTTCGTCATTCAAGAATAGTTTGTGGTTTGTAGTTTAAATTAATTATTTATTTAATTTCTTATTTTATTTCATATTATAAATTCAACTAATAAAATATAAATTTTAATAAAATATAAAATGGTTTTAAGGTTCAAACAACCGAAAGAAGATTATTAGCAACTATGATTGTCAAGTGTGTTTTATCTTCGTGTTGCATTCAGGTAGAACTGCGTTTTTACAACACCCCTCCTGTGTGTGTTTTTACAAGAGCACAAGCATTAAATACAAATTTGTTGCTGCTCAATGTAACTATTTTCAATCGAAATTCATTTTTTTTTCATATCAGAATCATAAAAAAAAAATTTTTAATTTTTTGCTCATTTTTGTTGAAATTGTAAAATTTCGATATTCTTGACGAAATGGGATGCCTTTACCTAATTGTGAATAAAATCAAAATTTATCCATCGATTTTCTTATGTAATGTCTCATTTTACTCCTAGCAGGTCAGGCTTTACTATCAAAGTTCTAAACCGAGCACTTTTTGCCGCTTAGTATTTTTTCTAATTTAAAAAAAAATTGTATACATTTTCGCTGAAAAATATTATTTTTCACCACAACTTTTTAGATAACTCCGCAACTCTTGTGCAGACTAAAAAATAATGTTAACAAAACTTGTAGGCATTTTAGTAGCAAATTATTTGGTGTATTCAGTAGTAAAGTGGGATGAATCGTTCTTGAGTTATGTTAAAATCATTGGAACAAGCTTTTCAAAAACGGACAATTTTACTTAAAAAATTATTTTAAAAAAAACTTATCCATAGAATTTAAAATTTTGTCCACGTTTATAACATGGATCTCGTAATACATCAGAAAAAAATAGTGGTTTGAAATGGTACTTTTTTCTGTTGACTGGTGTAATTTAATTAGTCAATTTAATTAGACCTGTGTAATTTAATTAGTAGCTTTTCGCAAATATAGTATACTTGTGTATAAACACATTGTGTTTGCTATTCAATATAACATGTTTAGCACATATTGATTAGTAGGTTATAAAATATGTATTTGTGACCCAACTGCGGCTTTGATTGTTGAAAACTGCCGAAAAGAAAAACGTGACACGCAATAAATAAACAAAAAGCAGCAGGTCATCAATTCAGGAAAACAATGCTTGCAAACATGCACATGGTTCCTGCAATATGTTGCTGGGGCCGATATTTTTCATCGTGTGCATAAACGATCCGTCCAACAAGTGTATAAGTAGAATGTTAGAATGTTCTCTTAACTACTGAACTGTGATAGAGATACGTTTGGATTATGAATTTGCTCGCTCGGCGGCTTAGGCACCCCTTAGGCATGAGTTGATTCATAAAACTAGGCTACAGAATACATAAAAAATGCGAACATGTCAGATTTAGTGAAATGCAACTCCGACAATCGTAGTGCTGCCAGAAAATGCAACTCTGTTTTTATTGTTGCACTTACAATTGACAATTTTATTTAATTCGAAGCGTTATTCGGTTACACCGAAAATTAAAAGTTGACAAATGCAAAAAAGGTTTTCAAAAGCTCAATAAATGTGGATCAGGAGGAAAAGGTAAAGAGCAGTTACACATATAGTTAGTTTTATGTTAGCGCAACATGTGATAGATAAATTGGAAACAATTGAAAATGTTTAGAGTGAGACCAATACCAACAAAACGAAAAAGGAAGCTTCGAACACGATCCTTATATTCTTTAAATGTGTAGCCTAAACTGAAAGGGCATTGAAGCAGATGCAACAACAGTGGCGAAATATTGAAAAGTTCTACCAAGACCAAACATTCAGCTCTTTTAAGAAACAGGGCACAGATGCCACAATAACAGTTTTCGCAATTTTCCCAAACGTATACGGAAACGACTTTCCATACCCCGAAAAGCCTCTCTATAACATTGCGAGGTTTAATTTTGAGTTTTGTTATATGATTCTTCTATATTGTTTTTGGGATTATTTACAGTAGTGAACAGATAATTAGTGTACCACCATCTCCAAGAAGTTTACCGGTGAATTTTCAATTTCCAATCTTCTCCTTAATTTCATTGAAATTTCCTGAATCATTTGTACTGCCTTTCTAACAAGCAACCATATCAATTATTTTTAAAGACGCATCTGGAAGCGGAATAAAAAAAATCTTGTTCGTTCTTCATAATCATGTATAATTATACCTGAACATTAATGGAAATATATCATTTTCTATTAAGATACAATTGTGCACCATCACCGTATTGCAAGTTGTGTACAATCAATTGCGCCAATAACTTTTTTCATTCCGATAAGTTCTTCAAATTTATTCTTTGCACAAATCGGATCTTCGGTACTTGATGGCATTTTACCATATTTGCATGATAGTTTCTCAAAAATTGTAGCAATATTTTGAACAATTCTCCAAATATATGAGATTGACTTAAACTTCGTTGACAGCTAACAGGAATCAACAGGAATTCGACCTCCCCCCACTTTTTAAACGTTTGAGATCCGGCTTTTTTTTTACGATCCCATCGCAGCCACTCACACTAGCCCTAATCGACCGTGGGGGCCTCATCCCTATGACGTAGGGATAACCTACACACCACAGACCGATCCGTAGCGGGGAGTAACCGAGAGGAAAACGTATAACGGCTACATAAAAATTCACAGCCGATTAAAGCAATACCAGTTAAAAGAGGAATAATATCTACAGATTACCACTATATACTTATTGAAAAATAATAAATCTTAAAACATTAAAACATAAATTATCAATACAACATTAATACTCGTACATAAAATACTACACACTAGCTATTTAGATGATTTATAATAAAAGACTTTATCGTGTCCGGTGATAAAAAAAAGTCATTAAACTGATAAACATCATTAAAATCTGTGCACATTCTCCGAACCGGTTCATTCAAAGCATAATTATAGCGTCGAAAACTAATATACAGGGGTTTATAGTTCCTAGAAGTTCTCGAAGGAACATTTATCGTAATACGACCAAGAAGATACTCAGAGCGTATGTCGCCCCTGAGAATCTTATATATTGTAATCGAATTAAGCATAGTCCGTCTACTAGCCAGAGTAGGTAATTTAATTAAAGACAATCTACTGACATATGGAGGAAGATGGACGTTAGGATTCCATCTCAGGTTCCTAAGACAAAAAATAAGGAATTGTTTCTGTACCGATTCTATCATATTCACACAAAAGTCATGTTGTGGATCCCATACCACTGATCCATATTCTAATATGGGCCTCACAAGGGATGTAAAAAGATTTTTCGTGATATATGGATCAGAAAATTCCTTCGCCCAGCGCTTAATGAACGAAAGTACGCCATAATCCTTATTAACAGTAGCAATAATGTGACTATTGAAAGACAATTTCCTATCAAGTAAAAAACCTAAATCCAAGAATGAATTGACCAATTCTAATGTAGAACCACCTATAGAATACCGGGAGGTAATCATACGTGATCTGTAAAACGTCATATGTTTACATTTACCCAAGTTTAACTCCATAAGGTTAAGATTGCACCAACTCCCAAGCCGATCCAGATCATTTTGAAGTAGAATATAGTCTGAAGCATTTTTATATGACATAAATGTTTTCACATCGTCCGCGTACATAAGCACATTAGACTCAGCTATCGAATTAGGCAAATCGTTGATAAACAAGAGAAATAAAATAGGACCCAGGTGACTTCCCTTTATGAACGAAATTATTTATATAATTAAAAATTAGCTGATCGTCAAATCGTGTATGTAGTGGTTCGCTTCGTTTGCATCCGTTGAACGCATTTTTATTTCAGGTACATAATATGAATCAAACATCGTAAGTTAGCCGCTCGCCGACGACTAACTTTTTGTTATGAATACGGGGGTTAGTTGTTTGTACATATAATTTGTGTAATAAAATTTACCCGATGACATGCATACGCACATGGTGAAAAATCTGTATTTGTTGGTTGTTTGCATGTTTGTTGTTGTCGTGTTTGTAGGTTGTCGCAAAAATTGTATATTTGTGTTCAAACACATTGGTGTTTGCTATTCAATATTAATTGACACAATAATTAATATAATAGAATATATGTGTGTGTGACCCAAATGTGGCTTTGTTTATTGACAGCTGCTGTAAACAAAAACATGATAGACAACAAAAAAGCAAAAAAATACAGCAGCCAGTTGTCCGAGGCCTTCGGCCACGGACTGTCCCTGCAGGCTGTGTCAGAGACACGGCCATTAAGTTTATCGTAGAATACGCCATCCGATAAGACAGAAAACATATATAACAATAAATTCATTTGCTTATATTATTTATCATTTATTGTTATATATGTTTTCTGTCTTATCGGATGGCGTATTCTACGTTAAACTTAATGGCCGTGTCTCTGACACAGCCTGTAGGGACAGTCCGTGGCCGAAGGCCTCGGACAACTGTCTGCTGTCATTTTTATATTTACCAACGGCATTTGATTCAAGTCCGTTAAAAAAAAAATATTATGTTAAATTTTTTTAAACTTAATTTAATTTATGTATTTTAATTAATATTTTTATTGAAATAAGTTCTGCGAATGTTGAGAGGGCCGCCCTAATATTAAAAAAGGTTTACCTTATCGAGTCTTCGCATTAGCATTCGAGCGTTGTGTGAAAGCTTTACGCTTTACAATTCAAAATTAATGTTACAACAGCTTTATTGAAGCTTTCGCAAAAAAGCTTTATTACGTTAGCTTACTGTTTGTTTCACTTTTTACTAGATACATGTTGCCAAGCAACATTAGCTTGCTGTTCGTTTCACTTTTTACTAGATACATGTTCCTAAGCAATGTTGAGCAACCAAAAACACTCAACCAAACACTACACATATGTTTGAGTGTATGTGTTTAAACAATTTTCATTTGAGAAATTAAAATACTAGAAATATATCAACCAATATGAAATGTATATCAAACGAAAGATAACATCTTCATTTACCTACAAAAAAATTTTAAAAAAATTCATCTAGCCGTTTCCTCAAATTCAATGAAATAAAGATTACAACAATAAAAACCTGACATGACTCCTCATACCGTAAGGTAAGACGTATTCTACGTCAAAACGGCAGATTTTTAATTTATGAAAGCAGTGCTAGCAAGCATGTACTTGCATGCGTGTTTCAGCGTATAGTAAAGGCAAAAGCAACACGGACACCATCTGCTTCATCCCAGGCAATTTTCTCAGATTCATGTGAGATAATGTTATAGTTTAACATTCGTAGTTTAGTTTTCTAATTCGTGTCATTTGCATTTGCATGTGGTTTAAAAAATCACACTTATATTCTTGAGTGGCCACCCTATTCGCCAAATCTAAACATTATCGAAAATGTCTTGGGTTGGTTATCTCGTAAGTTCTATGAATGAGGTGGACAGATTGATGACAAGCAGTCACTAATTCAGGCCATTAAAGATGCTTGGAATCAAATTTCGTTGGATTACATAAATTCTCTTTATATCTCCATGTAAACCCGTATATTTGAAGTTATTCAAAACAAAGTGGGTTGTACCCATCCATTACTAATAGTTCTTGAATAAAGTAATATAAATTAAAAGAACAAGAAAAACTGTTTTTCATTACAATTAGTTAAAGTGGGTTTATTGAAGTGAACCAAGAAAAATAGCAAATTTTTTGACTTTTTTTTTATAAATTGTTCAAAAAAGTTCTTTAGTTAAGAAACCACTATTGTCAGTTCTTGTTTTATATTTCCATATGTCTAGCTTCCATTTCCATTTTAAAATTCTGCAATCGGTTACAAATTGCAAAAGATACAGACTGCTGAATATGGAATTTTTAGTGCCTTTAAATAAGTGAACCGGAGTGTAAAATACATATATTTGTAAACAATTTTGCACTAGTTTTATCCCATATTTTAAGTTCAAGGCCTGTCTAGATCAAAAGATGCCAGCCCCTTCTGGCTTTGAGTGTACAAACATTCATAGTATGAAAATTCTACATTTATTATTAGAGAATTGAAAAAAGCCACCCGATCAAATATATACACAGAGTGTGATATAATAGTTTCGTATTTTTAACTATTTAATATTTCAATAAACATGCCAGGTGCCAAAATATTGAAAAAAACTTACCCCACCCAAACCAAATATCCATAATTTGAATTTGTTGCCGTTTATAGCAGTTGATAATCTCCAGTGTTGGTTATAAATACAAACTTCTGACAACCCTCACCTTCAGGCCCATAATTAATATAGAAACGTAACTTTATTATTGTGTCCAACGATATTAACCGAATAATTCCAACTATAAATATAAGAGATCCATGAAGGAATCACCGGGTGTAATACTTTTGACCCCAAAAAAAATTATATTGTTTATATATTCTTATGCTCCCCAAGAAAAGGCAAAAGAGATTAATTTCAAATAACATCAAAGTATAATCATTGTCCCCTTCAATCTGCAAGCAACTCCCCCGTTCATAGATACTAATCATGGTGGAGCATTGGTATCCTTGAGGGGCTCTTATGCTCTTATGAAGGAAACAGTAGATAACCCTCAGCTGTGCTTTGCACCATTCAAAAAATAACAAGAATAATTGGCGATAAGTTCAGCTGAGCCGAATTTTATATTCCCTCCACCATGGATCCAATTAAAACAGTATTAAATAATCAGGTAATATAAATATAGTTCATTAATGCGTTTTAATGCGGTTTTTAATTATAAAACTAAAAAACTAATTTCTATCGTTCCTAAAATATCAACAATACAAACGAACTAAATGTCATGTTGTGTGTTGTATGGGCGGGACACACCCCTTCATCCAACCAAAATATAATTGGGCGAGAAATCATACATTTTGAAACACAAATAACTCATGCACATGCCAAACCTCCTTATAGCTCAATATTTCAAGTTTTGTGTTCTATTTTTCGACAATAAAAAACATATGGACTTTATATAGTCCCCGGTGATTAATTCGCGGGGTTACAAACGGAATTGCTTAGTGAATGTACCCCCAACCCTATGGTGGAGAGGACAGAAAGGTGGATACTAAGTGCATTTTCTGGCACATAACTAAAGACGTAGCCCCACACAAAGGAGACCCCTTTTATGAGATGCGCATAAATCTCTCATATACTATCTTACGTTCTTTATCATCTTCCCCTCTGAGGAGTGAAGAGAGTAGAAAAAGGTGTTCGAATGAAAACAATTGCACTTCAACTTTGTATTTATAATTAAGCCATACATTATCAGGATTGTTAACTCAAGTAAGATATTATGTATAATATGTGACATGGGAGAGAGTTGGTGGCAAGTGTAATGTGTTCCTTGACAATTCGGTGTAGAGTTTTTAGCATGATGGCATTTAAATGGCAAAAAGTATATCTAATTCCGAAAGGACATTTTAATCGGTCGACTGGAGCAAAACTTAAAGTTTGTTACACAGAAAAAAGTATTGCCTTAACAAATATCAATTTAAGCCCAATATTCTGGTTTTGGGAAGGTAACTATTTATATTGTGATCTTAATAATAAAAAAAACCCGTAAAAAACGTAGTTTTTGACTATAAATTCTTTATATATGACCACGACCATTTGTCCAATTCGGCCCAATTTCTTTTTGTCGTCGGCATTAGTTTTAAAAGGGTTAAAAATCAAGCCAAAGTTTCCTCGGCATGCATGCATACATACAGACAGGTGAAGTTAATATAAAGAATTTAAAATGTAACTGCAATTTGTGATTGAAAATGGAGTTATTGCTTTCAAAATTTACTTTTTTACCAGATTTAAAAGTTGTATTTCGTGTCATATTTCAGCTCGTTTTGTGAATTGTGTATTGGCGGTGGAATCTGAAAATTGTTATCATTTGATCATAGTAGAGAAATATTCAATATCTAATAGATTATTTCACCAATTTCAAGTTTCGATGGTCAAAAAGTATTTTTACCCAATGTAAGCGTAACTCTTCATTAGGGTGGAGCACAACAACAAGTTATGGGAGTTATGATGGTAGCATCTCAGAAATACAAAACATTTTTCTTTTCGTCCACCCTATGGAACCAAATTAAAACCCGGTTTTACTGCCGGTTCCAGCGCCTTTACATTTTAATCTATCAATTTTGCAAAAGCTTATATTTCAAAGAAAGTAATTAATTCTTCGTTAAATTTTTAATCGAAAATTTTAAAAACTTTAGTTTGCATTTTTTTACAGAAATAAGAATGGAAAATTGAAGGTTTGATTTATTGTAGTTTATAGAAAATTTAAATTTAATTTTCAAAAGAAAATTAAAGAAAACAGTAATTGTGTAAACAATTTTTACATAAAGCTTAAAAAGAACAAATTACTCATTTTGAAAACAAAAGTTCATAAACATTTTGTAATGCTGAGTTTTTTCAATTTTGTTCTCATAAAGTTTTAAATTCGCATGTGTGTTTTCAAAAATACATTTTGTTACCCAGCCAACCAAATTAGGAGCGCTCCAGAAAAGGTGCTTGTAGGGACTCCCATAGCGCTCCTCAAAGGAATGTTTGCGGAGTGGATTTATAACGGGCGTCCGAAGGGCCTCCGCATGGGATTGTTTTGGGAGCGATAAATCACGAGAAACTCCTACAAAATTACCGGGAAAAATATTAAAAAATTCTGTAAAAATAAACCAAACATTGAAATATACATTTACTTCATATTCTAAGAAATGTATTTTGAAGTGAAACAGGTTGCATTGCAGAGGCTATGTATGATTGCATTGATGCCTTATGTCTTTAATAATTTATAAGCTTAGGAGCTGTTTTTTGAGGGTTGCTGTCAAATAATTTTAGGAGAAATTTTTTAAAAATCAGAGGCGAAAAAAGGCGTCCGTGCGGAGTCTTTGCAGGTTATCTGAATGAGCATTCTGCGACTCCAAAAACCCTCATTTATAGCAGTCCACACGGAGTCCTTGTGCGTTATCAAAATCAGCGTGTAGGGACTCCGAAAACATTCATTTAAGGAGTCCCTGCGGCGAACTTTCTTCATATATTTTGAGTGTGCTGATATGCTCCTTTGGAACTCCTTTCGGGGCCTCCCTAGGAGCGTTAGCGCACCATGTAATGTGAGGAGTCCTAACGGAACACTTTGCGGACTCGGTTGGTTGGCTAGGAAGTAACGGCTTCACGTTTCTGAATGAAAAATCTATTTTATAAAGCTTCGATTCAACTTAGCGTGTTTAACATGATTTGAGGTCGAACCACGATAAGTTGGACCTGAAAAACCGAAACCGGTGGAACCCGTTTTCAAAAATCTAATTTTCCAAGCAAAAAAATCGAGTAGTCGGTTTCACGGAGTTTTTGGTTTCGTTTTTGGATACTCTAGCCTACATCGCAGTTCCGGAAATAACGACCGACTTTAACAAAAACGTTGCTCAGGGCTAGCACAGAAATCAACGTTGTCACTATTGGATTTAAAAACGACAAGAAAAACTAAAAATTTATGTTGGTTTTAGGTGTCACAGAAGCCAATGTTAGCTGTTAGTTTTCATTTGCGCGCTTTTGGTTTGTTATTTGTCTCCACCGGGATATTTTGTAAAAATGTCAGTGAATTGATTTACTTTAATAATTGCTTAATAAAAATATATAATTCTGCATATTTGTTTTTATTTTTTAGGGTAAAGAATAAAAGTAGGATCCAAAATACAATTATCTCGGAGTTTATGGAGAAATATCCAGACCTAGCAAAGGCGTTTACAAAGCGCGAAAAGCCGACAGTGGATCCTCTACGGCAACAATTGACAGAATCAGCAAATGGTGCAGGTCCACCACAATACGATGCAAATATATGGGAAAAGGCAAACAACAGTTTTGCCACATTTGTTTTTTTTTTTATTTGTATAGAAATGGATTGAGTGGAAAACTGAGGTGAAAAGAAAACTGGTGATGGACCGTTCGCAAAACATCAGCTGGCAGCTACTGACGAGGCTATAGTGCGTTTATGTGGCATTGAATAGTCGGTAGAAGGTGTGTTCGGCGTTGCACTTGGTCGCAACGAAGATACGATTGGTTCAATTGAAGAAGAAAAACCCTCAACATCGTCAAAACAAGTAGTCAAAAGAGGTTTATAACCGTTTAAAAAAATGTTTTGATGAAAAATATAAGAGGACTCAAGTGGGTTGCTGCAATCCCTCAGAATCTTCCTCGTCACCTTTACTATGTGTTCTTCATCTAATAACAAAAATGCTACAACTGCTGATGACATTTTATTTTATTTTACAATATTTGAGTGTAACACAATTACTTTTATTGATATTTCAATGAAAACAATTCAGATTTTTTTTTAATTTTTTGCACACAAGTAAAATAAGATTGTAAACAAATAAACACATGTAAGCAACAGTTGGTTCTAAAATTGTTGTTCTTTAGATTCGAAATTGATAAAACCTACTTGGTTTCATGACACCAAATGAAACCAGCTTTGGTTTGCAAAAACGACCTGGTTTCTATGACATCCTTAACTAAATTTGTTATGATTACGGATATCATAGTAAAGATCTTATATCAATTTTTTCTTAAAATGTCATAAGCCGGTTGATTGTGTGGACAGTGTTATGGTGCCCATAATTTTAATTTAATGGGGACCATTAAACCTGAGTTTTGAGACATCTATGAACACTTGCGGGTATTAACTAATGTGTAGTGTTGGACATCTCTAGTTGTGGTTTCTAGCGTTTCTATCGTGAGTTCCCCTAATGCAAGTATACGGATTTTGACAATTTCTTTGCTATGGCATATACCCTTGTGGACTGTAGGTGTTACGTGTTTCCATGTATAAAGTATCAATTAATTGTTAATTTCTTCTAGAGAAATTCCGATACAATCTTTGAAGCAGTATTTTCAAGAAGATGTGAGAAATTAAATCTTGAACTAGTATCGTGGATGGCAAAAAGCCCCAACATTTTTCAATAAGCGAATTTCATATTTGTTCCTTACGAGCCCTAAGTTTAGAAATAGCGCTAGCGAGTCGTTGGAGTTGGTGTACTTTCTACCTTTAGTTTTCATCTTCTCGGACAGGCTGTCTATTCCATTATATTGTCGTCCACTATTCAGCAGCATCAGTTTAAAATTGTACATAGTGTTAGATATATCTGTGTCAAAAAGGAAAAACGTCTTAAGTGCACTTAGGAAAATATTGACTAAGTGCACTACCATAACCACTGGAGTCTCAATTACCTCAAGATCCAGTTTTTTCTTAATTTGACTTATGTATCAGGAAGTCATACACCAGATATTGTTTACATATCTAATTAAATGTAAGACCTTCTCATGGAAAATACCTCCTAAAGATGCATACATAAAAAAGTTGGAAATGCACATAAGTCGTTTTTCCTTTTCGGCACAGATATAGTTGTGGTTTAAAATACTATGTATATATTTAAGACAAAATAAGCAACTAATTTTCTGTATATTCGATTTTGAATCAGAAATCGAAAAAAAATCTTTGTTTTTTTATATCTATTAAACTGTTTTTATATCTGTTAAACTTCATAAAATCGATCAATTTGTGGTATGAACTTCAGAAGAAATTACAATTTTTGCGAGTAAAGTTTAGCTTACTGCATGATTTTTTGAAGCACATTCTTATATGACAATCGCGTTCCAGCAACATTCCAATGCGTTTATTTGCACTTACTGTCTTCCTTTTTAGAAATAGTTTTCAAATAATAATTCAAAAATTTAATTAACTACGTTCTGTACTAACTATTGCCAATTTTTTGTCACCCCAACTATTCACATTCCCTCCTATTTCGTCGGTCTAACCCCACAGTCTACTAAAATTCGAAATTTTATTATACAGAAAGTAAATACAAGAGTCCATTGTAATCTTTGACTTGTATGCAAGTCTTCATGTGGGTGTATTCATTTATAGGGGCTGGTGTTCTTCTTTTTGTTGTCATTTATACATATTTCGAAAATATTAACACTTGAACATGTGTGCCCCATTTCCTGAGAGCATTCAGATGAAAACGACGCCGCACAGTCAGTCGTCCCATGAAATTAAATCGAAAAATATAATCATAAGAATTGCAGTTAAAATTTAAAATCAAAATAGGGGCAAATATTCATCAGCTTTTCGCGGCAGCTCTACTCCTTACAGCTAAACTTAAGAGTTTCTTCTAAATTGAGAACAACAATTCGTTTTTAATTTCTAAGATGTCCTTCCAAGAAGCTTTGTTAACTTTATTGATTCCTTGATGATCAGTAAATAATTTTCAGAAATTTAAATATCTTTATCTCCGTCCGATTTAACTTAAAAAATTTCACATTTTGTTGTATGCGACTCCTTTTGGGAAATATTTTTTTTGTTTATGGCGCATACGTGAACATAAGCTGAAAAACATGCATTAATTTTTTTGGTCGGAAATTTTTTTTGTTACTTTTTTATAATGTTATAGACTTTATCCGGAGTTTCTTTTGAGATATAGAACGAAAACAAAATGCATATATTAATATTATGATACTTTGTTTTTTTTTTACGTCAGTGAAATATTTTTTCCACATACGTGAAAATAACTTGATTTTTTTTTAATTCAAAATTTTCATATTATTGTGGATATACAATATATTTTTCACCAAACGTGGATATACAAGAAAATGACTACATAATATCTCGTAAACCATAAGAGATAGGGACCGGGGTATTAAACAGATGGATAGATCTAAAAAATGTATCCCATGACATGTGTTAAGTTGACATGTGTTAAGTTTGACATGGGGAGAGCCCAAACAAACAGAAAATGGCGGTTGTTGCTTCCCACAATTACAACAACATCGTTTGCTACTACCTGTATTATTTTGTCATGTTTTACATGTTAATATATTTTTCAGAAGTTCATATTACAAGCTAGCAATTGCAGACGTTTTTCTAAGGTTAGACTAATATCCGATTCAGGAAGGTCATTCAAGGTCATGTATAGTTTTGAGGTTCGTGACAAGTTCTTCATCATATGACCAACAACTGTATCAGTTGAACACTAAATTCAATTTAGTATTATGCTATAAACACCATCATGATATTAACTTGTGGAGTTGAACCACTGTGTGAGTCGTCGGTGGGCAATGTAAAAATATAAGAAGCGCCAACGAGGACTCATCCTCTACAACACAAATAATATGCCAGCGGATGGATGGCGGGCAAAGGGACTCGAATGTCGCACTCCAAGGAAGTATACAGGGAAAAGGACGACGTAGAACAATGAATGCACCCACCACATATTGCCTGGCATGGGCTAATAATATTTCACCGCAATCTGGAGACGCCGTTAGCATTAGCTTTTGCTTATTGCCATTATTATTATGATAATTGTTATTGTTTCTGAGGTTGCATCAACGACGGAGTATCCAAAGTTTGATATTTAGCAACAAAAACGGAGCGAAAAACTTGTAAAGGAATTAAAGGGATACCATGTAAAATGTTAGACGCACGAGGATGCACTGCTTGTTGGCGTCGGCTCGGAAAGAGGATTTGAAGCGATTGTGTTTCGCCATTTCTGGGCGTACACGTAATATAGTGCACAGGCCTGTTGTGCGTTCTTCGCGTTGCACACTGGGGTAGAATGGTACAAAGGCAATTTATTCAAAAAAGAGAATTGATACATTATACTCCTGTTTGATATCAAATTGAAGTGTTAAAATTCCACATTAAGTTCTACAAATATGCGTTGCGAATTGTATACTGTTTCTACAGTGTGCGCTCGAAATAAGGCAAATATTACTCGATTAAAACGGCAAAATGGATTTGGTTCATTCTAAATGACAGTTTTTTGGATAAATAAACAAAATAATTATGTTTTTTATTGTGTAGCCTACAACATCGGACATATAGCACAAATAATATATTTTTTAAATTGTTTTTACGTATATTTTATAGATTTTGAAGGAGTCTCCTGTGGAAATCTGAAGAATGCACTATATAAAGGGTTTTTCAACAGAGACGCTACAAAAGTAAATCGATAGGGACAGCAAACGACGACATATTTTTTCCCGCTCTTTTGACACTTCTCTTCAGTAAAGTTTGCCATTTCATCATGGAGAGATATCCGAGCCAACAACGAGTCGAAATTATTAAAATTTACTACCGAAATTTGGAGTCAGTGGCCTCAACTTTAGTGGTCGTCATAATCGTCCTACCAGATCAACAATTGAGCTTCTAGTGGAAAAATTTGAATCCACAGGCACAGTACAAAATGTTCCCGTACCAGTGAGACAAAGAAGTGCCCGTAGTGTCGAGAATATTGCTGCCGCTGAGGCTTCAGTTCAAGAAAGCCCAAATGTGTCTCTCACACGTCGTTCTCAAGCGTTGGGCATCTCTGTGACGTCGTTGTGGCGAATTTTGCGAAAAGATCTTGGCCTACATCCTTACAAGATCAAATTGACGCAAGAACTGAAGCCGCTTGACCACCATAAGCGTCGTATGTTAGTAAATTGGGCTGAGCTACAACTTGAAAATGATTCGGATTTTCATCGGAAAATCATCTTCAGCGATGAGGCTCATTTCTGGCTGAATGGCTTCGTCAATAAGCAAAATATGCGTTATTGGTCCACACACGTAATCCATGAGTCATCATTGCATCCCGAAAAAATTACGGTTTGGTGCGGTTTATGGGCCGGCGGCGTGATTGCGCCGTACTTCTTCCGTGATTATCAAGACCGGCACATTACTGTGAATGAGAATCGCTACCGTTCAATGATAACCGAATATTTTTGGCCCCAATCGGATAATATGGACTTGGAGGACATGTGGTTCCAACAGGACGGCGCCACAAGCCACACAGCGAATGCCACAATCAATTTATTGGAAACCAAGATGTTATCTCACGAAATGGCTCAGTCGATTGGCCGCCTCGGTCGTGCGATTTGACGCCGTTAGATTATTTCCTGTGGGGCTACGTCAAATCTATGATCTATGCCTACAAGCCAGCGACGATTGATGAACGTCGTACGAATATCGAACGTGAAATTGCAGCAGTATCGGCCGATTTATGCTTGAAAACCGTCGAAAATTGGGTTGAGCGTCTGGACTTCTGCAAGCGTGCCCGTGGTGGCCATGCAAAAGAAATCGAGTTCCATACATAATGGCATCGAACGTACTTTTTTGGGCTTGTTGGAAAGGTCTTTAAGAGGCCTTTCAGAATCAATAAAAAAAGTAGAAAAAAGTCAATTCGCCGAGATACAGAGCTTGAGCTTTCGGAAAAAAATGGAAAAAAAATCACATAACCTCAATTTTCTCAGCCAGATGGCAGGTAACTTATGTTTTTTTCTGTGGAAAGATAGACATACCTCTTACCTTTCCAGAATGACCTAAATGAAGTCCAGAGGTCTTACCATTCCAAAGTTATGAACTTCCTGAATCACAATTGGCGTTTACGACAAAAAATAATAATAAATCGATGAAATATTGACCTTATGACACGTTTGAAAATAAGGCTCACCTATTTAGGAAGGACCACCACCAACGGTCCAACTTAACCGCCACGTCGCAAGACTCCAATCATGTAAACTACATAAAATGTCTGGCCACCCTGGTGTCTTCAGTTTATTTTGGGATCAAGTGGTGTTCCCACTCAACTTACCATAATGTGAAAATGTTAGTGCACACAGTTACTAAAATCTTGCATCCAGTGTGGTTAAAAGTACGAGTGTGCTGCACTCTGAGTGTGCTGCGCTATCTTAACTTACATCATAAGTGCTTTGTGGTGGGTTTAACTTGAAAATGTTGAGCGAACCTCTTTAAGAATGAACAACATGAAATATGAAAACCGGGAGTTTATTTTAAGAAGGCTTATTCCTTCACAACTTGGAATATGTTCCTCTCCCCTTAATGTGTCCTTGTGTTTGTCGGTAACATTTAGTAGCTGTTCTGCATCAACAACGACACCACCACTACTTCTCCTTATTGCTTTGGTGGGGCCACAAGAGTCATTTAAAAGTCAAGTAACTTTCTTATATGTTTAGTTTCTACGCTACAAGTGCATCTGTCGCTAGTACCCTCTAAGAGCTCAGCGTCAAATCTCGTCCATCTGTCTGTCCCACCGGCGTGCATATGGTTTTGGGGGTTTCCTTTAATGCATTTGCTTTGTTTTGAACACTCGAACCAACTCGAGCATGAGAAAAACATATACATGGATTGGGTCGACTTGATTGTGCTCTAAATTGGAAAGTATGTTTAACCCGCCAATGGTGACGCAAATTTGACTTTGATTAATGGTGACGCCGGTCTCATGCACCGGGGTTTTCAACTGAAGATTTTTCGAAACGTGTTGCTAATAGTTAATGTTTTTTTTTTTATTTATGCACTTTGACAATAAAACAAAGATATATAATCATTTTAAGTTCTTGTATTTCAATATTAAAATTCACAAATGTTTTTAAATAGAGAATTAGAAATAACAATGTTTTAGCAATAAATTTTTTAAAATTAAGAAAAAATAAAAAAATCACATGTTCATCATGGAAAATAATGTTTATTTATTTTTCGACAATAGGAACTTTTAGAAAATGAACAAAAATTGGTATCCTTCCAAAATATAATACAAAAGTGTTACGATTATTTTACTTACATACACGGTCTCACACACCAGGTTAGAAAAAAAATACAGAAGTTGTGCTCACTAAGCAGCTTCGTCATTAACTGAAGGTGGGGGATGTGCAATGCTGCAGCAACTCGAAATCGCAACAAAAACAATAACGCAGAATAAAGTTATACGAATTTTTTAACACAGCCGGTCTCACAGACCAGTACGTCACCATTGGCGGGTTAAACATGTTATTCATGGAATATAACTCAACATTTAAGGAATATAACTTGCAGATGGATAGCGACAATATCGAGTACCTAGCGACAAACATGCGTCTCAAAATCACAGTGAGTGTGTCTCCAAAAATACGATGCACACAGCTCTCTTATTGTGCGAAACTATTGCTATCCTTTTTTGGAATTATAAGTTTTTTTCATTCTTGAGGAAGTATGGGTGGCGCACCAATTGTGCTACAATAAGAAATTCCAATAAGTTTCTATTAACAATGTATTTCATTTATTATTATTTGTATTGTATAGAAAATTCAATTTTGTTGTATACAACTAAATGCTTTTGATGATGATAGATCATAAATTATCTACATGCTCATCCACGCATATGCGACACCTGATCAAAAAATTATTCATTGCGGTCTGAAGGGTTGAAGTCGGGATCGCCTCAATTATTGTTTTAATGGATTGCTTCAATTCAGTTAAATTCCTTGGTTTCGTTTCGTACACCTCTTGTTTGGTATGACTCTATAAAAAAATCCGGTGCAGTTAGGTCAGGTGACCTTGGGGGCGCCAGCGGACAGTGAAGTTTCTGGATATTAATTTCTTTGGGAAGTTACTCTTACATCGTTTTCTTCAAAGAAGTATGGCCCCAAAATGCAGCTTGATGAAATTGCGCAACACTCAGTGACTCGTTCTGGATGCAATTCCGTCTTATGGAGTATTTCTGGATTATATTCATTCCATATTCGGCAATTTTGCTTGGGTTCATAACCGTTTAGATCAAAATGGGCCTCATAAGATATAAACAAGCAGCTTATCAAGCTGTTGTCTTCTTCGGCCATTTCAATAATTTTTTCTCAAAATTCCAGGCGAATATCCAAATCCAGAGTATTTAACTTGCTTGTAATTTGGACTTTGTACGGAAACAACCCTCTGGTACTGGGCACTAGTTCGTACCAGTTGAAATAAGTACTTACTAGGGAACCACCTCTACTTACTGTGTCAACCCTAAGAAATGCATTTCATTATTTCATTTCTTGTATGTAATGTCCGCAAAAAGGGTCAATCGCCACCACATCGTTTACCGCGAACTAGTGAATATGGGCCCATGAAAGGGGGGGTACACAGGTACCCATACTAGGGGTGGTGATATGAGTACCCAGAAGAACTAGTGAATATGGGTCCCCATGAAAAGGGGGTACACAGGTAATAGCTGTAATATAATTTGAAGTTAAATTTTTATACTATATTATATTAGGTATTATTAGTTAGTTTTCATTTATTTATTCATTTTTAATAATTCACAATTGATGTTGTTGCTGTCTTAATTTTAGTTTTTGCTTTTGTTGCAGCTGGAGTTTTTCAAGTATGGCTTCTTCTGAAGTTGCAAAGCCTTTCGGAGTTGTTCCTCAGCTGTCCCAGTCCCATCGACCTAATTGATTGCATCTGAAAAAAACAAGAGTGATTAATTTATGCCTAACTCCCATTACAATGAATTTAATAATACCTACCAAGAAATACTCCACTTTATATTTGCACTTGACTTCTCTAAACTGTACTGATTAAAAAAATTAGCTCAACCGGCAAATTTGTTTTCGATCGTTGCGAAAGAGCAGCAAGCAAAACGAAAACAAACGGTACTAGCCATAGAGTAAATTTATAGTAGAGCCGCCATTTGTCTCATCTGACGTTTCCTTTCACACTCCTCGTGATGCGGTCGGTGTGATAGAGAGATGTTTGACGAAAAGTGATATACACCAGGTGGAATTACAATAACTTCTTGCTTTAATTTGTCATGCCATTTTGGTGAAAAACTGTGAAATTTAAATGTGTTTTAAACTTTTTTATTGACTGTTATTGTTAGCATACATTTGTGTTGTATTTAACACATTAATTTTAACACACAAAACGAAATGCCGTTGGTGTTATTTTGTTCGTTGTTTTGAACTATTGCCTCTATCTGGTATTAGTAAAGCAATTCTTTTCAACATCAAACGTATACATCACACGAGGACAAATGTCAGAAATTTGGTGAGTGAAAGATTTTCTCTACCCATATTTACTCTATGGTACTAGCACACAAATACTCTTTCAAATACTCATACACAGCCTGAAAACGAAAAAATTCATAGGCGAAAAAAAACAACAACAAAAATGCATACATATGCAATGAAAACATTTCGGTTAGAAGCAGGGGTACCCCCGTAACCGCAATTAATCGGATCGAATAAAGCACACTAGACACAAAAGTCTTCTGTTAGAGCACTGGCAGAGGGAACAAGCAACGAGAGAATAATAGAGCGTAATATAGCTGAGAGCATCACAAAATGAGAGCACGTGCGCATACATTTTTTTACTCGGTGGTTCGGCGTTCGCTTACCGTAGGGTCAGTGAGAGCATGTGCGCACACATTATTTTACTCGGTGGTTCCGCGGTTGCTTACCATAGGGTCAGTCATGTACGGAGCCATGTACGGAGTAGTTAGGTATGTAGTTCAAGCATGGCTAATCGACACCTCCAGAACTGCACGGAAGTTTAAGTCATCATGAATAACTACAAACGCTTGGATTGCCCGCTTTGATGAATTGATGATCCGCGATTGTGTCTTGAACCCGAACATAGTGTTCTCGATGGTACGGTCTTCGTGCGTACGATGGTTCCAGATTCGGAAAAGCATGTTTACCCACTTTATAATGGTCCATCTTTGGAAGGAAATGAAGGACTATAAAGCATGGTATGGCTGCCGTCGGTGGTGTAATGGTTAGTGTGCGGGGCTCTTGTACATGAGATCCTGGGTTCGAAACCTGCTCTAACCACCTTCAAAAAAAATTTTTTTCTTTCGGCGGCGGTCACCTCGCATAGTGACGGCGACACTATCGAGTATATAGACATGAAACAGCTTCTCAAAATACCGTTCGGAATCGGTGTAAGACAGTAGGTCCCAATCAGTGAGTGAAAACTGAAAAGCGCACAGCGCAGTGATTGTGAGAAGTTCTCCCCGGTCCCTTCATGGGATGTAATGGGAAACCATGTATGTATGTATGTATGGCTGCACAATCCAAATCCTCTTTTCGGTATCCCAATCATTCATTTTAATAAATCGAAATAGTGACCAGCAAAATATAAAAAAATATACCGATTACTCACAGAGAAAAACGTTATTACGTTTAATTTTTGTAGCACGATTCGCGCGCCACCCTGTATAAACGGATGTATACAAAAAGTTGATGCAATGAACAGAGTTAGGGTCCTGTTGTTTCTAAACCAAGATTTGTACCAGACAACATGTCATACTTTAAGTGAGTGTGAATTCCAGAGTGGTGTTTCCTTTGATTACACTCTTTTGGTGTTTTTTGCAAACCAGAAGCACAAACATGTTTGCCTAGCGTAGAGCTGCAAACACCACCTAGAATAATAAAAAAGCAAAATGCTATGCATAGCATTCTTTGAATGGATCATGGAAATGAAAACCCGGAGTCTTTATGTTTTACTTTTACCAAATGCGGATCAGCATTAAGAACGATTCATCCCACCGCCCAATGTTAAAAAAATTATCCTATCGAACAAAAGACTCCACGAGAAGAACTACCACCGTACTTTGGCGTAGGGTATGAGGAAAACGTTTGGAGACCTATTTGGAAGCGAGAAAGCGTATGAGTGTTTTCGCTGTGCATCTGGGTTAGTGTATTCATACCTATACACATTTATGTATGACCAGCAAAACAAGTGTTCCGACAATCTCTGATATCAGAAATATCTGAACAACTTCTGAAGTCTCCGTCAATTCTAACCCATTTTCTTAGACTTGTCTAAAGGAATGTTATTCCGTTTTGCTGTATTCCATTTCAATTCTTTGTCCGCTATATTCGTGTGTGCGTATGTCGTTATTCATACTAATACATAACAAACTAACAAACCCTGAATTGTGAACGTGATTCAGTACAACTTAAGAATAGTGAAGATTGCAGAGTTTGCATTTACTCCCTCTCCCCTGTGTAATCCATTTACATCGCTGGGGAGAATGGGTAGTGAATGTTTACCTATTACCTGCAGGAAACGGTGCGTCCAATCGCAAAAATAATTAATTTTTTCCTCTGAATGAGGCTTTAACCAATGGTAATATTAAAATATTTCAATAAAATATCGGTAAAACAAGTATCTTATTTTTAATTTATATTTTTTAAAAAGTGATGCCGTATTAAAGACGTCCATTGGTTAAAGCCTGCGAAATAGGTAAAAAAAAATTATTGTTTTTGCGATTGGACGCACCGTTTCCGAGTTATAGCTATTTTTTAAACGAAGTTCCTTATCGCACGTTGCGAGATGGCGGCTAAATGAAAACAAATTAAATAACCTTTGTTTTAACACTATTATGCTACAACCCACTATTATCAACTATATTGTTGACTTTTGCTGTGCTATATGCCTAGAATAGAGTGTCCAAACCCGAAACCGGGAAAACCGGTTTTTTTTGCTATTAACCGTGTGCAAGTTTAAAAAAAACGTAATTTTCGAACAAGCAGGAAACCGGTTATGTGACGTCGGTTAACCGGTTAATCGGATTTTACTTAATTTGTGTTAATATCCTTAAAAAGATTGATAATAAGTGATATGATTTTCGAATTTTAGTGAAATTTTGGAATTAAGAAACATGATTTCGATTTTGAAATTTGATCTAAATGGAATATCCAAACAATTTTTTTTCAAAATGATTTTACGCTTTGAATTAGAATTAATTAAAAATTAATTAAGCTTTTCAAACTTTTTTTTTATCAAATTACAAAATTAAAATGATTTGATGACTAAATGTTTTAAACTTAATAAGATTTTCATACATGAAAATCTTTTTCAAATTTGAATATGATTTTCGATTTTAAATCAATATTTTTTTTGTAACATTCAATAAGATGGAGAATCGTATTAAAATTTGTATCCAGGAGCAACTACGATGTATTTGCTCTTTGGTAACGGGATGGCAGTTTGGGGAATTCATCAATAAATTTTTCCACGAAATTTATTTCGGTGGACTTTCGGTTTTGCAACGGTTTCTTTTTCTGATTTCGCGGAGCTGATCCAGATGGTATCATGTTATGGGAAGCTTTTTTCACATCAAAATGCGAGCATACGAAAACTTTTCTTTGAGACCAATCGCTTGTGCCCGAAAAAGTTTCAAATATACTTTTCCTCTCACTTTCATTCACCAAGGAACACAATCGTTTATTTGTCATCTTCTTAGAATTAAATTTCATGCCCATGGAGTACCCATCATACTCCATCCCTTTCAAAGAAAGATATTTATTTTTGTTTGCCTTCCATGTGCTTTTTTGATCTGCAATCACTTTCCGAATCCTCCCTTTATTCATATTCCCATATATTGGGTTTTTTCAGGGGCCACTGTGTAATCATCAATTGGTTCTATCACAGGTGAATTCATTTTCCAATCGTCAATATTTTTGAGTTCTGGCATTGCTATATCATCTTCAATAGATATCTCATCTTACACGGCATGATCATTTTCAACTAAGGAATCCTGGTCCATATCAGCTGCACTTGCAATAACGGAGTAAATCTCAGGATCATGTGTTAAGATGCTATCCATCTCACCAAGTATCCCATATTGAAGGTTTTCAACGAAGCTCGGTGTATTTCGGCCTAAATTTGCTAATAGTTTTCCTCATCACATCATACTAATGAAGCAATATTTCTATACAAGGTGATTCATGAAGTTCCGGACAGATTTCTGCAGCGTATTCCTTGACTCATTTCATGAAGAAAAGTCCACCAGGATCATGTCCGAAAATGCAAGGGTGCGAAATGGCAGCGGGTTCAAAATTTGTCCGGAACTTCCTGAATCACCCTGTTTAAAGTAAAATAAAAAGTCATATTATTGCATTGGAAAACAGAAATTGAACACGCAATCGTCCTATCAAAAAACTTTTAAAAATTATGAAACTGAAAATTAAAAAATTTCCAATTATTGCTTACGTTACAAACTATTAAACTACATTTAATGGTATTATAAATTTTAATTGTAATTTATTTAATTTAATTAATTTACTTACCACTCCCCCACAGCAACAGAAGTTGATTGAATTCACTATGAAATTACACTGGTAGGACTTTTGATTTCAACTATATCTATCCGAAAATGATAGCTGTTTTTTTACGCGCGCAAAAGACGAACTCCGAATTTTTACATTGTTTCTGTTTTACTCATTTTACGCAGTGTAAAATATGTCAAAATATGGCATCTCATATGGTCTCAAACGACGCGTATGAAATAGGTGATTACGGGAGCGTAAAACGGGAGCGTAATGAAGAGGTGATTAAGGAAATTTCAATTTTTTTTTAGACGAGGGTACTTACACCGTGTTACACACATTCTGTCCTATGAACTAAATTTACTTTTTCGGAAAGGGGATAAAAAATAAAAATACACGTGTATCGGCGATTTTCATGTACACGTCAGAATTTTTTTTTTTAAGTTTGAAATATAAAGCTCGTAGTGGCCTGTGTGAAAGCCTTTGGACCGATTTTTAACCCATTTTCAGTGATCCAATCGAGCTGATTTTTTGCAGGCAGACTCGTGGAAATGACTGTATCACGTCAAATTTTTTAAAAACAATTTTTACCAATTGTCAGATTTTCCCCAATTTTTATTATTTTTGAAAAAAAAATATTTTTTTCACTTTTCTTAGCATAACTTGAAGGGACTCCAAATTTTTAAACTACTTAAGGGTTACGAAAAAAAAATGTTTTTTGACCCATCCTACTCTATAGTTGTAGTTAATCAATAGTAACCTTCTAACACTAAAGAGTTTTTGACTTTTACAACACTTACAACTGGTCTGACAGAAGAAATAAGGAATTGCAAAATTGTTTTAATGATGTTTGAAAATAAATAGATTTTAGTCAGTGGATGTACTAAAACAGTGGTAGGCAAAACCGAACGCACGCACAGAAACATTATGTGCTTGTGTGCAGTCGCAAACAGAAGCAATGTCGCTGTCGCATCCCTGCAGTCGACGTAGCTAACGAATTTCTAGTTATTTTCCTAACTACCAATAACTACCATTACCTACCCGCCAGACCACCAGCAATGCTTTACACTGACAAATTTAACATGGGGATGTCATTGACGGTAGTCAGTGGCTACCCCCTGCACTACCATGCACATGGAATTAACGAAATATCTAACAGCATTGTACTACTAAATACTTGACTAGTAACGGGATTTTCAATAAGAGCGCTACAAAAGTTTTTTTAAATAAAACAAAACCGGTTTTAGATACCAATGAAATTTATTCCTGTGAACGTTCGATGCCATTATGTATGGAACTCGATTTCTTTTGCATGGCCACCACGGGCACGCTTGCAGAAGTCCAGACGCTGAACCCAATTTTCGACGGTTTTCAAGCATAAATCGGCCGATACTGCTGCAATTTCACGTTCGATATTCGTACGAAGTTCATCAATCGTCGCTGGCTTGTAGGCATAGACCATAGACTTGACGTAGCCCCACAGGAAATAATCTAACGGCGTCAAATCGCACGACCGAGGCGGCCAATCGACTGGGCCATTTCGTGAGATAACACGTTCACCAAACTTGGTTTCCAATAAATTGATTGTGGCATTCGCTGTGTGGCTTGTGGCGCCGTCCTGTTGGAACCACATGTCCTCCAAGTCCATATTATCCAATTGGGGCCAAAAATATTCGGTTATCATTGAACGGTAGCGATTCGCATTCACAGTAATGTGCCGGTCTTGATCATCACGATCATTGATCATTGATCATTTTCGGGATGCAATAATGACTCATGGATTACGTGTGGATTGCTGTCTGACCAATAAGGCATATTTTGCTTATTGACGAAGCCATTCAGCCAGAAATGAGCCTCATCGCTGAAGATGATTTTCCGATGAAAATCCGAATCAAAGTTGAGGCCACTGACTCCAAATTTCGGTAATAAATTTTAATAATTTCGACTCGTTGTTGGCTCGTATATCTTTCCATGATGAAATGGCAAACCTTACTGAAGAGAAATGTCAAAAGAGCGGGAAAAAATATGGCGTCGTTTGCTGTCCCTATCGATTTACTTTTGTAGCGTCTCTGTTGAAAACCCCTTTATAACCCGCTTGATGAATTCGCCGAACCATAATGAATTAATGTTATGAATAAATCTTTTTTATTATCTTCACCACAAATCTTTTGCTACATTTTCATATTTTTCCACAATTTGTTCTTTTTCTTTCTTTATTAAGCGTATCATTTGTCTCTTGCTTGTCATTTATACCGTTCTAAATATTAAAATTCACTTTTTTATACTTCTAACCCACGTACGCTGTCACGAAGATACTTCTACGAACGTTTAATAGCAACTGACGCCAACACAAAAAAATAAGCAAGCAACCAACAAAACATAACGGGATAACGGTTCAGTGCATTGTTTCATACTTATAGTAATCAAAAGTCGAACTCTAGCATTACCTGTAGCCACTCAAGTAGCTAGTCAGGCTTTTCCCTAACGAAATAACTGACTACATAGAGCCACTAGCTACTTTTGAAACTGCATGGATTCTACACAACGCACATGTGAATTTCCGATCGTGTGTGTGTGAAATATACGATGTTGTCTATCACTGTACTAAAGGCTTGAAGATCATCTCATGCAGCTTTATTCAAATGACGTCCACATTAGCCGCGAAGGATATTAAAACTGTAATTGGTCGAATACAAATTGTAGCATATGAACCGGTATAAATAGGCAAGACAGAAGAAAAGGGAAAAGTAGAATCGCATAGACCTAAGTTGAAATATTCGTTTACAATAAATAAACTGTTTGGGAATTTTCGAAGCGACGTAAACAACGCTGCGAGCATGACAATGCTGCATTCTTTTACGCACGAAATCCATTTATTTAGGCAGAAAACACGGCTGTGGAAAAGGCACGAGACTGAAACCTTAAAACATACAGAATGAAAAACAAGGTCCGCAAAATTAAAGTCAAACCTACGGCCATGGATCAAAACTTCTCTTTTATACATATATGAACGATAATCGAGTAAAATATGTGCAGAGTATTTTGGGAATATGGGCAATTTTTTTCTGCTTACTAGTCCCAGGATACTCAAATGCAAATCAGAGAGTTGAACAAATTCAAGACAAATATGTCGATTGCTCCCTCCATAATAATGACAGGTTAGAGCTTGCATTTTTTGGCTTAGAATCAAAAGAGCCGCTGCTGCTGATGGACTACCGCCTGAGGTATTCAGGGCGCTAACGGCGATGGGTTGAAAAGCTGCATACATCAGCCCATATGCAAAATCTGATTAGACGAATGCATGCCCAACCATTGGAGTCTTGGCATTCTGTGTGATGTATTTAAAAACGGTGATACCAGTATAGCATACCAATTGTCGTGGAATATGCCTTTTATATATTACATACAAAGTATTTTCGAGCGTAATATCCGAACGACTAAACCCATTTGTTGCAGACCTGACCGGAAATTATCAGTGTGGCTTTACACCCGGATATCCACGACCGACCAGATATTTACATCATGACAATTTCTGGAGAAACCACACAAAAAATCTATCGACAGATAAGGCTGCCTTCGATAGCCAGATAGGGAGAAAATTTTTCGAAGCTTTGTATCCCTACGAATCTATCACGCCATCGCCGAACGTCACTACACGATACAAAATCTTCAGTGAAAATGGGTAAAATAAATCTAGAAATCAAACGGAGAATTGTGCTTCCAAAAAGGTGTTATGTCGGGATAAGCAAGCACTTTGTTGCGCAGAATCCTGCATCATATCGAACACTGATGCAACATCACTGGGAATTTTCGTGACTTTCGATTATTCGAGATACACCTCCTCGCAACTGTAGGGAATCAATCTTCCGGTAGTTGCAAGTTTTAACATAAAGGGAGAATGATATCGCTGAGGTTTGATAAATAATGCTGAAATTGTTATTGTGAATGTGGAATTCTTGTGAATATATGTACATCGTGAATTTTTTTATAATAAAATTTTACAACAAATTAAACGACACATAACTTAAACATAAAATATAAACCTTAATTTTGTTTATAATGAACAATACGTTTAAATTGTATATTATTACGGATATCCCTAATGTTTCTCGGTAATGCGGTCCCCAAGCGAATTACGTTGATAAAATATTGCCCCTCAGATTCTGGAGCCGAGTGATGTAATTGAATAATAATATATCCCCTTAGATACATAACAAATTTTAGGCGATCATAAAGGCAATTAAGTTCACGATATACATATATATATATATATATATATACGACACAAATATTGAACATCTGATTTTCAAAAAATGGTCTAACCTAACATGTAATATTTCACATGCGAATAGAAAGATATGATCAAGCTTCTTAAAATATACTCAGATCTAATAATAGTATTGAAAGTCAGTCAAACTTAATATACACCTGCTCTGCGCATTGCAGTTTGCTAAATTTCGACGTCTTTACGATAGAGTTGGCACCAAATACGTTATTGCCAGCAGCATTCCAATTCGGAGTGGGGAGTAATACTGTGTTGTCCACACTGACCTTAACATTGAAAATGGTTTGCCACAAGCAGTAGTGCTGTTATAAATAAGCGTGTTTTGGTTGCACCGCTTGCTTAGATATTCGCTTGTTTTATATGAAGCACTTAGCGAGAACTGAGCGACGAGAATCATTTTCGCTAAGTTTACACAAGTTTTTGACACCTTTTACCGTTTCAACCCTTATTTATATTTTTGAAAAAAATTACTTTTCACTAAATTGCCATCTTTTTTGCAACCTAGCAAGAGACAATCGCTTGCTTGTATCTAAAACACGACTAATGTCTCCTATTATTTTTGGGATTTGGCAGTGAAGTAATACCAAACAAAAATAAAGTGACTTTCGTTGTTGGCTGTTTATATTTGTTATCGTAGTTTAATTAGAGGCATTTGCCACGAATTCTTACTATGCTTCAAATGCAATATAAGTTCCTCTCGTTTTTTGACGAATAATTTCGCACAACTTCTTACAAATTTTTAGTTTAAGATGTCTGTGCGTCTGTGTAGTATATATATGTCTGCATGCCTGTGTGTTATATACATATGTATGTTTTTATCTGAATATTTATAACGATAAAGGATTTTTATATTTCCAACTCTTTTATATTCCCCTTATAGTTATATTCTTTCGTTTTTAAACAATTTGCTATAAAAAAGAATTCATGGTAGAAATGTATTTCTTTGGTTCCCCAGATAATGTTCCATGCACAGATACATAAGCCGAGTGAAGGAGGCATATCCCTGCAGTTTTAAAAGTAGCTAGTGGATCTATGTAGTCAGTTATTTCGTTAGCGAAAAGCCTGACTAGCTACTTGAGTGGATACAGGTAATGCTAGAGTTCGCCGTTTGATTATTATAAGTAGGAAAACAAGGAAAAAACAATACACTGAACCGTTATCCCGTTATGATTTGTTGGTTGCTTGGTTATTTTTTTGTGTTGCCGTCAGTAGCTATTAAACGTTCGTAGAAGTATCATCATGACAGCGTATGTGGCTCTGAAGTATAAAAAAAAGTGAATTTTAATATTTAGAACGGTAAAATGACAATCAAAAGACAAATGAAACGGTTAATAAAGAATGAAAAGGAACAAATTGTGTGCAAAAGTTTGAAAATGTAGGAAAATAATGTGGTGAAGATAATGAAAAAGATTTATTCATAACATTAATTCATTATGGTCCGGCGAATTCATCAACCGGATTGTACTAGTCAAGTAGTTAGTACAATGTTGTCAGATATTTCGTCAATTCCATGTAACTAGCGATCAGCATGGTACATGGTAGTGCAGAGGGTAGCCACTGACTACCGTCAATGACTTCCCCATGTTAAATTCGTCAGTGTAAAGCATTGCTGGTAGTCTGGCGGGTAGTTAATGGTAATTATTGGTAGTTAGGGAAATAACTAACAATTCGTCAGCTACGTCGACTGCAGGGATAACTAACAAACTCGCAAACAAATACACATGCATAAGGTATGTAAACACTCAGCAAACCAAAAGTTCTGAATTCGGTCAGAAATCTGTACGAACATTTTTTAATATGTTTACAAATAATTATAGTAGGTACCTTTACAAACTACCGTATTGTAGATATCACCCCTATTTCAACTGTCTTCGGAGGAATTGTAGCCTAAAATTGTTGATGTGTTAACATCTATAGGCCCGGGTACGGCCTAAATTCACAAAGTGAATACATCCAAACATAATTTGTCCATTGTTTGCCGTTAAACTCCTCCGAAACAGCTGAACCGATTTGTATGAAATTTTGTGTGCATATCGGGTAGGTCTCAGAATCGGCCAACATCTATTTTTCATACCCCTAAATGATAAGGGTGACCCACCCCTATATAGAATAAGGGTGACCCACCCCTATATAGAAACACAGATTGTCAAACTGCGAAAAAACACACACACTGATGTAGCGGCAGGGAATAGTTGTATTGTGTGGGTGCGAAGCACTCTCAGAGCAAAGAGAATAATGACGTGGTTAGAGCAACGAAAATTGTGAACTTGTGTAGCGTATGTACGAACATAACAATGTATGTATATATGTACATACATGTGTCTGTTGCTTTGCATTCTCTCTGTTTTTTGTGGGTATAAAATAAAAGGTATTAGCAAGAAAATAATGACACTTGTCTTTACATATTTTTAAGTGTTATTAAGTATTAATATTATTTAAATCAAACGTCATCATATGATTGAACGCCTTTTTAAATTCTTTATATTAACTTCACGTGTCTGTATGCATGTATGTATGTATGCCGAAAAAATTAACTACCAAAATATTTGCGGGATTGGACAAAGGGCCGTGGTACCTCCCATACAAATCACAAATTAAAAATCCATTATTTCTGCTCCTGTTAACTGTATTTGAACAAAATTGGGTACGTTGGTTAGGTTTACATATTCTAAGATCTGCTGCAAATATGGGCGGGATTGGACAAAGCGGCGTGGTCATATATAAAGAACTTATAGTCAAAAACTATGTTTTTTTTCGGGTTGGTTTTTTTAATTCTTTATTTTAACTTCACCTGTCGTCTGCGCACCGAAAAAACTTTGGAATGATTTTTAACCCTTTTCCCGTGATCCAATCAAGCTGAAATTTCGCAGGCAAACTAATGGTGACGATTGGATTGTAGAAAAGTGCGTGGTAACGCCCATACAAATCACAAAATAAAAATCCATCATTTCTGCTCCTGTTAACGGTATTGAACAAAATTGGGTATGTTGGTTAGGTGTACATATTCTAAGATCTGCTGCAAATTTGGGCGGGATTGGACAAAGGGCCGTGGTAATATATAAAGAATTTGTAGTCAAAAACAATGTTTTTTACGGGTTGGTTTTATATTATTGTGAAAGGTAAGTCAAATAAAATGTGGGTGCGGAGCACTCTCAGAGCAAAGAGAATAATGACGTATTATAGGTACATAAAAATTATATAGCAAGAGAGCAACGAAAATTGTGTGAGCTTGTGTAGCATCCCAATAAGCACATCGGATCTGATTCGGATCCGAATTCTCTGATCGCGTTTCGAGATCGGATCAGTTCTCGAATCGAGAACGGATCCGAGAACGGAGGCAATTCCTCTTTCTTTCTCGAAACGAGAATTGCTCCGATCTCGAAGCGAGAACGAAACCGATCTCGAAAATAATTGAATTGTGTTTATTTAATTTTGTGCTAAAACTATAACAATGTTCTTTGATTAGCTGCTGTTAATTCAGAATGAATACGAACAAAGCAACAATTAAAAAAGAAGCAGAAAAAATCGTTACCACATATTTTCCAAAAAAGAAGAAAAATGTTATTGAAATAGTAGAAGATAACTTTGGATCTGAAGTTCAAAGTTTTGAAGAAGAGGAATCAAGTGTAAACTTTAAAAATGTTTGCACTGTCCAAGCAGAAGCAAACACAAAAGATGAATTTATTGGAGGCAGTAAAAGGACTGTCCAAGCAGAAGCAAACACAAAAGATGAATTTATTGGAGGCAGTAAAAGGAGTATTCGCGACCAGCTTGCAGAGTGTTTTATTCAACATAATGTACCGGCTAGAACAGCAAACGAAATATTACGAATCATAAAACAAGTCATACCGAGTTTGCCAGCTGATGTTAGAACGTTAAAAGGAACCCCGAGAGTAGCTCCTTTAATATTAATGGACGGAGGTAAATACGTGCACTATGGAATAAGGGACAGCCTCACGGATTTCGTACGCCATAATAATATTATAAGCAAATATTTGGAGTTAAATTTTAACGTCGATGGTCTACCAATTTCTAAAAGCTCAGGAGCGCAGGTTTGGCCGACATTAATGAACGTATCTGGTTCAGAGGCTGTTTTTGCTATTGGCGTATATGAAGGACACACAAAGCCAAAGAATTCAAACGAGTATGTTTAATATGTACTAAATTTCATATATTAAAATATAGTAAATTTGATTATCATTGCAGGTTCTTACAAATGTTTGTGGACGAACTTAATGAGTTCATTGTGGAAGGTTTTCAGTATTGTGAATTGTATTTCCCAATAAAAATTGGGGCATTTATATGTGATGCACCAGGGCGAGCTATGATTATGCGAATAAAAGGTCACTCCGGCTATTTTTGCTGTCATAAATGTGTAATAATAAAATAATTTTTAAAACCATTTCAAATAATACTCGAACTGATGAAGATTTTAGAAGCAAATCATGTTTGGATCATCATTCGAAATTACCAAATACGGTTTTGCAGTTGCTACCAATCGATATGGTTAAGCAGTTCCCTATGGATTATATGCATGTGGTGTTACTTGGAATCACGAGAATGCTACTTAATACGTGGATAAAAGAAAGAAAGAAACCGTATTCAATTTCATCAAAAAAACTTCAGCAGTTAGACACTAGCTTGATGAAAATTAGAAATGATGTGCCATAAGAATTTAATAGAAAGCCAAGATCAATTCAAGAAATAGACAGATGGCCCTGTTATATTAAAAGGATTATTAGATGTTGACAGATATAGCCATTTTTGTCTCTTAGCTTTGGAATAAATATGTTACTGCAAAATGACAACGAAAATATTAATGAAGCAGAGGTACTCTTATTAGATTTTGTTGAGAAAATACCATTTTTATATACCGAGTCCTTCTTATCATACAATGTGCACTGCTTAACGCACTTGCCAACGGTTTGTAGAAACTTTGGATCGTTGGATAAATTCAGTGCATTCAAATATGAAAACTACTTGCAAGAAATAAAACACAAGTTAAAGAAAAGAAGTCAATTTGCGAGTCAAATATATAAAAGGAGTGTAGAGAACAGCAACTTCAAAACAATTGTCAATAAAGCCGCTGAAAACGTTGTTCTTGGCGATTACATAGATGGCTCTTATACATACATTAAAATAACAATAAATAAACAAACAACAAAATATTTTTCAGTAAAGCACCCTAATAATTATTATTTCTATAATGATAAAATATTTAAAATAAAATATGTCAAACGAGTGCATCAGGACTATATTGTGACTGGCTTCCCTTTAAAAATGGTGACAAGCCTTTCTCATTCAATAAATACTAATTACAACTCTATATTCAAAACTAATTCTGTTGAATTCGAAGACTTCTACAATGAGCACAACGTATTAGATATAAAGAAGGTTTTCAAAATTAAATTTATCAACGACATCTTTTTTGTACCACTTATACACTAATTTAATGTCTATTATAATAACAATGAAATCATAATATTAAAATACAAAACTAAATTAAAAAAGTGTATTTAATTACTTGGTTACTTGAAAGGAAAGAGCGTAAGTGCATCTGAATCGAATCCTAAAGGTACGCGCACATAGCGGACCCGAATCGGATCCGAATCGGATCAGCGAGAGGGAAGTCCGACTTCTCGGACTCAAATCGGATCCGAATCGGATCAGCGAAAGCGAAATCCGAAATATCGGACTCAAATCGGATCCGAATCTGATCAGCGAAATCCGACTTCTCGGACTCAAATCGGATCCGAATCGGATCAGAGAAAGCGAAATCCGACTTCTCGGACCCGAAACGGATCAGCGAAATCCGACTTCTCGGACTCAAATCGGATCCGAATCTGATCAGCGAAAGCGAAATCCGACTTCTCGGACTCAAATCGGATCCGAATCGGATAAGAGAAAGAGAAATCCGACTTCTCGGACCCGAATCGGATCCGAATCGGATCAGCGAAAGCGAAATCCGACTTCTCGGACTCAAATCGGATCAGACAAAGCGAAATCAGACTTCTCGGACCCGAAACGGATCAGCGAAAGCGAAATCCGACTTCTCGGACTCAAATCGGATCCGAAACAGATCAGCGAAAGCGAAATCCGACTTCTCGAACTTAAATCGGACCCGAATCGGAACCGAGTCCGACTTTGTGCTTATTGGGATATGTACGAACATAACAATGTATGTATGTTCATGTGGCTGTTGCTTTCCATTCTCTGTTGCTTTGCATTCTCTGTTTTTTGTGGGAATAAAAGAAAAAGTATTAAGCAAGAAAATAAAGATACTCGTGCTTGCACTTGTCTTTAAATAATTGTAAGTATTAATATTATTTAAATGTAACGTCATCATATGGTTGAAAGCTGTTTTTTATTTTCCAATGTAACATTTACAAATGTGTTCATAGAAATCGAAAAGTGTTAACACATCGCCCGTGAGTTCGAACACTCATTGGATTTTTTTTAAAATATTGTAAAATTCACTAATCAAAAAAAATATATTTCCTCCAAACACGTTTTTAATTTTGAACTTTTTAATGATAACTGTGTGTATATTTCGGAGCAAAAGGATATGAGTTCACTAGTTATACGTAGTTTTCTTAAGCACTATAACTTTACAGAATATTGTCAAAGCCGCAGTAAGAAAAGTTGTAAATCCTTTTAAGCTACCAGATCTGATTTTTCAGTCAGTGTAAACAATTCACACAGCCGCGTGTAGGATTCGAACTCACATACGCTGAGCAATCGTTTAGATGTTTGTGAAACATCATCTTCAGCACCGCCTAGCCCGTTAAGCCACTGCATTGAAGGTAGTGTTCAAAACCGAAACCGAAAAACTGGATAAACCGGTTAACCAGTTTTCGTGCAATTAACCCTGTGCCGGTTAAACCGAAAATCGGTTATTAGAGGTCGATTAACCGGTCAGAAAGTCAAAAGCGTTAATAGGTCTTACAAACTTTTAATAATGAAACAAAAAAAAAATATAATTTGCATATATTAATTATTTTTTTGAATTAAGAAACACGACATCTATTTTGAAATATAATAATAATAAGACATTAAACCGTTTTTAATTTCGCAATTATTTCAACATTCGAAAACAATTAAATAATTTAAATTAGTAGATCAATTAATTTTGTAACCTTTGGAAGATTATCATTCATGGAAATGGCGAAATTGCGAGAAAGTCGAACATGATTTTCAAATTTAAATAAGTTTAAGTTGTCAGTTTTACATTAAACAGGCATTGTAGATTGGAATATGATTTACGTTTGATTTTAAAAATAAAATGTTATTGTTAAATTTAAATACAGCTGAGAGATTGAAACATCAATAAAAAACTTCAATTCATTTCAAAACGATTCCAATTCAATTCAATTCAATTAAGATGATAAACAGAATTGAAATGAATTAGACTAAATTAGACTTAGTTAGATTAGATTGTATTGAATTGACTTTGACTAAATTGATGGAATTTAATTTATTTGAATTGCATTGCCTTGAAATGAATTGAATTGAATTGAATTGAATAGATTTGAAATGAGGTGAATGGAATTGAATTAACTGATGTTTTCTTTAACGGACAATTTAAAAATATTAAATGCTGCTCCTTATATATTTTCAGTATAAAAATAATAGCTCTCTTTACAGACAAACCAAACAAGGCAAGAAAATATTATTTGGTGTTAATTTGTATTACTTTTTTACAAAATGTTGAACATATTGTTTTCCATACGAAACGAAAAAACCGAAATTAAACTCGAAAATCAACCGGTTTTCTCTATTCTGTGAAAGCGAAAACCGGTTTTCCGACAAAATGATTTTTAAAATAACCTGCAAACCGGTTTTCAGAAAAAGTGATTTTTCAAAAAACCTGAAAACCGGTTATCATTTGGGGATATGAATATCATTTTGGGGATATGAATATCTTTTTTGTTGAATAATGTATTGTGCAAACTTGTCAAGCAAATTTGTGCGCTTCAATTTCGGTGAATGGAGTTATTATGAAGAAGTTATAATGAAGGGAGTTACAATTTCGTCGAAGGTTACAGTGAAAAATTTCGCACAGCATAGCATTTATTGGCATTTATCTTATTTGACTTTGGAAGGAGTATTGTGAAGACGGTATGTGCCACCCACTGGGTGGAAAACTACAAAGTGCACAGTTCACTTATTCTGTGAAGCTCCCTCTTGTCTCTTCATGGAATCGAATTCGAAATTTATTATTTATTTGTTTAATGTTAAAACTAAAGTATTCTTTTAAATATGTTGTTACCGAAAGATAGTACTCCTAACACAGAATATCAATGGGCACTAATTTAGACGCAGAATGCTAAAATAAATTTGATTTTTTGGCGCAGTCTGATTTAGACAATCGTGCCAAACAAGGTCGAGTACGTACAATTAATAAATTGAATTTCATATTTAAGCCAAAATTATTCTATAAAACTTGCCAGAATTATTTCACTGTAGCTGTAGTTTAACTGGAGAAAATAAGGAGAAAATCGGATAAATAGCCGCTCTGTCATTGGACTTGAGTTTATTTGTGTTGTTTTTCTTGGAATTTCCAATGCATATCCCTGCATTTTAAAGATAACTCGTGGTCTCACGTAGTTAGTTATTTCGTCAACGAAAAGGTTGGGTAACTACTGAGCCACCACTGGTTATGCAAAAATCACCGGTAATTCGTTAGTTGGAAATTTATATTAGAAGGAAGTAAAATCAAAATATAAAAACCAAAAATCTTTCGTACTTGATTAACATCATTATGTACAGTAACAGAAAAATTTGCTAGATTACAACAAAAGTTCAGTTATTCCTAAGCAAAGAAAAAGTGATTTTGTCCATTGGCTTCCATTTTTATGGTCCCGGCATTCGCTTGCCAAATGTCAACGTGATAATGTTGATTTGTATAAATGAAATTAAATGACAAAATGAATTTTACTTTCATTTATTTTAATTTTAAACGAAAAATATATATACATATATCAGAATTGAGTTCATAACGAATTTTTTATAAAAACTTCAAGTAACGCAATTTTTTAATAAGGTAAGATAGTTTTCATATATATCTTCAAAAACTTTTAAAATGGTATTAACGCCTTCTACCAATTGTTAAAATACATGTTCAGAGAATTCACTAGTCATATTTTACTACTGATGTAACAATTACAATATCACCTCTGATATCGTTGGTTATATGTCGCTAGCGAATTGGGCGGCTCAAAGTTATGCAGAGGGTAGTGACGATTGAATACCTGCAATGTTAATTCCCCGTGTTAAATTCGCCGCACAAGCCTATTACGGCTAGTTTAGCGTACAACTAATGGTAGCTTTTGGTAGTTAGACGTATCACTAATCATCCATGTTTCATAGTTTTACTGCATATGTTAGGAGTTTTGGTGCATATTTTTTCCGAACTCTAACTATTATTATAAATTGTACTATATTTATAATTGGCGTTCCCCAATTAACCATATGTTTTTTGTTTGCATTGGTCACCTGTCACGTCAACCCTGTTATCTCTTTCGCTTATCATTGCCTGCTGAGTATTGACGTGTTGATACATACATGTATAAATTAACAAGATTAAAGTTTATTCCTGTATTGCGCTGCTTAGAGGAGCGACTTCTTTATTTAATGATTCAAAATGAACTGACTTAAATTAATTACAAAATTCTTAATGATAACTACCTTACCAACTAATGATGACGTCGCAAAATGTGCACCGTCGCGTTGACTGCTGGCATAACGTAAATTACCTCTGGGGTCGTTGTTCTAATTGTGGCACGCTTAACAGCGTCAGCATTGTTTGATATTACTTATGGCACAACGTCTGCGATCGTTGCTCCAATTGTGGCACGCTTAACAGCGTCAGCATTATTGGTTATTGACCCACCAAACATTTTTGGTGTTAACACCTCCCCTTTTAATTATGAGCGTCCTCGATCGTGACATTTTAGAAATATGGTATTTGGGACAATCTTGGGGTCTGTTGCGATTCCATAAAATTTGTGGTGGCAACTTCAGGGAGTGAGAGGTGTACTGCTGGTATAGTGGTTACAATTTCTTTGCTTGTTTGATTTCTTCCTCTCACAAGCATCACTACGAATAGTATGATAATGGTGGATAATCCAAAATTAATTCCTGAAGTCCATCTGTTCTTGACATCTAGGAGGCCGATTTCTTCGGTATTCTTGAGGTGAAGTTCTTTTACTGATTGTAAGGTAAGCGTTTTCTCAATCGTTGATCCAGGTAATCTAGGCTGTAAAATAGGTGGTAAAGGTTGAACATCCATCATTTGGAAATAGTTATATGTTTTGTCTTTGACAACTATTGATGCATTATGGTACTGCAGAATGTAGGTTCCGGTCAGATCCCGTGGTTCTTCGTTAATATGAATAGTTTCGTTGATTTGATTTAGTAGGAGTATTCCAGGAACAATTTCTTCAACAGTGGGTATGTCGGCATTGTCTATTAATGTGCAATTTGAAGTGTGACTTCTCAGTAAATTTGTTAGGCAGGTATCATTATTTATATTTTCAACATTAATACTATTACAGATGGTTAATTTATTGTATGATTTACAGGGGTACTTTATGCCAAAAGTTGAGTTGTTACATAACAATACTTCGTTATACAGAATCTTATTAACGTATTTTCCAAATTTAGTAGGTTTAACTATTAATTTATTACATGAATTTACATCGGTAGTTGGTATGGTAACAATATAAATAAGATGACTATTGCTGGAGGCTATTTTAACTTCAGAGAACTCGAATGCTTCTTCTAAATTAATATAAGGGATGGCTTCCTTTTCAAAAATTTGTTTAACAATATTTATTTCGTTGTTTGTGAGAATGAATGAGTTTACTATTCCAGCTTTTGCCCAGTGGATGGCATATTGAATACTTAAAAGTTCTTCTTTTAATAATTTTATTTTGTATTTAAGAGTTGATACTTGTGATTCATTGACTATTTCATGAGAATTGAAATACTTTACAATTTGATTAGTTGTTTGAGCTAGAGCATTCATATTATCTATAGATAGTTTATTTACAATTACTTGTCTATCATTATTTCGCAAAACATTATTCATTTTTTGTTTAATTATTTCGAAGTCATCATGGTCGGGATTACCAGCAATCCATTTCCATGCAGACCCTATAAAATTAAGCGATCTCCTTACTCGGGGTTTAATTCTATTGAGATGGGCTTGGAGTTGATTGGTTTCATGGGATAGGAAGGGGTACAGAGGATGGGATGTGCTCACGTTGTGGTGTAGGGTCAGTTGTATTTTGTCTATTAGATTTTGATAATTGTCTGGTTCAATTACATGTATTAGTTTGAACGTTCCAGTTTGGAGCTTGGCATAACCGGTGTTTATGGTGACGATTTGTGAATTCGAGTAGTCAAGAATTTGCACTTCAGCTCTTGTGAGAGCAAGTATGATTCTGAAAAGAAATCTTTAATTAGTTTCTTATGTTATTTTTATGCACGATCCGTCCGGATTCTGTAACAATGGTAGTTTTCCTATTTTCTTTAATGATTTCCTCAGAATAGGTCTTGCTTAACTTAGTCCCTAGCCGTTTATTAATTTTTACATAAATTTTCTGCCCAATTTCGTAATCCTTCTTAGGTGATTTCTTTTTATTATGAAACTCCAGATCTCGTACTTGCTTTTCCTTTAATCTTTCAACAATTTCCAGTCTATTTTTTTCTAGGTCTTGAGGGTCCGAATGAATGCGTTTACCGAAGAAAGCTTCAATTGGTTTTTTGCGTATAGTTGAGTGGATGGAGTTATTATACTCGTATAAGGATCTATGGAGGAGTTCCGATAAGGAGTTGTGGGCACCATCCGACTTAAGGCACCGCATTACTTCTGCAAGTGTGGAATGAAATCTTTCTATCTGTCCATTAACCGAGCTAGCATATGGGGGTATTTTAAATATTTTTACGTTAAATTGATTCTCTAGCATAAACGTAATGGCTGTTGAGTTGAAAGATTTTTCATTGTCCATTACCACAATTTCTGGCATGCCAAATGCCAAGAGGATTTCGCTTAATGGTTGCTTAATATCTTCCGTAGCCCTGGATTTCAACAGTCTCGCTTGTGCGTATTTTGAAAACTTGTCTATTGCCGTTAAAATGGGTTTCTTTTCGGTGATGAAGATATCAATATGAACAATTTGCCCTGGAAATTGGGGAATTGGTGATTCCCGGAGCATAATTTTGTTGGGATGGCGGTCATATTTGTTCTCTTTACATACTTTGCATAATTTTGTTAAACGTTTAATCTTTGCGTGCATTTGTGGGAAATAGAATCTTGTTAGAATTTGAGACTTATTCTCCGAACTGCTTCTATGGGCTCTGTTATGCTCTGTTATAATTTCCCTTTCCTGGTCTTCCTCGCCTATGAGGTCTATTACCATAATCCTAGTGTATTTCACTTGATATTGACTGAAATGTTGTCCGAATATCTCCTGAAGCACACCAAGGATTTTGTCTGTAGTTTTAATGCAGTTCGTTACTGAAGGGTTTAAATATTTCTTCAGAATATGAACCAAAATATCCTTTGATAAAACCTGTTCTGAAACTGTATGTCTATGGTACGTGGGAAAAACGATCTCAAACTTGTAGGAAGCTGTACTGCCGGTAGATATTATGATTTGATTTTTGAAGGCATTTAGAGGTGCATTTGTAAACTGGATTAGATTCTGTGATGAGCTCTCATCACTATGTTGCGTTGCTGTCATGGAGTTAATATGTGTTACCTCCTGTGGAATTCTTGACAGTGCGTCTGCAACAACATTAGTGTTTCCAGGTTTGTACATTAATTCATATTTGTAATCTTCCAAAAAGGCCTTCCACCTTTTCAGTTTGTAATTCGAGTTTTTATTATTTAACGCATACGTTAAAGGTAAATGGTCCGTGAAGATTTTCATCTTGGCTGCGCCATAAAGATAATTTCTAAGAGACTTGAGAGCCCATACTATTGCGAGCATCTCCTTTTCGTTCGTCGCATAGTGCTCTTCGGGCTTATGGAGAGTTCTTGATAGAAAAATTATTGGTCTATTATCCTGGGATAATACAGCGCCGAGGGCAAAGTTAGAGGCATCCGTAGTCAATTGGAATTCTTTTTCGAAGTCCGGGTAAGCTAATAAGACATCTTCGGATATCAGTGTATTCTTTAATTTCTTGAAGGCATTTAAAGCCTCTTCGTCAAGATCTACTTTTATTTTACTCGAAACATGTTTGGACATGCGTCTATTTTCCCCCCTTAAAAGTATTGTCAGGGGTTTTGCTATTTTAGCATAGTCCCTGATAAAACGTCTATAAAAGTTCGCAAGTCCGAGGAAGGATCTGAGATCTTTAAGTGTGTTGGGAATCGGAAAATTTTGAATCGCTTTTACTCTTTCCGGATTTGTCTTAATTCCCGAATCTGATATGATAAACCCTAAGAATTCTACTTCTTTTTTCAGGAACTCACATTTGTCCAACTGGACCTTCATATTTGCTCCTTGTAGGGTCTCAAAGACTATTTGCAGGTTTTTCAGATGTGTCTCTTCATCCTCTGCGAAAATGATGATATCGTCAATGTAGACGAAACAAATTTTCCCTATATGCTCACGTAAGATATCATCGAGAGCTCTTTGGAAGATTGAAGGGGCATTTTTCAGCCCGAAGGGAAGTCTTGTGAACTCATATTTTCCATTGTTCACAGAGAATGCAGTTTTTTTCATATCACTTTCCTTTAGCGGTATTTGGTGAAAACCACTCTTCAAGTCGATTACAGAAAACCATTTACTTTTGGATAGTTGTGGCAAGATATCATTTATATTCGGGATTGGGTACTTGTCAGGTATAGTAACATCGTTTAGTTTTCTGTAATCGATAACTAAACGATATTTCTTTTTCCCTGAGGCGTCAGCCTTTTTCGGTACGATCCATATCGGCGAGTTATATGGTGACCGAGATGGTCGTATTATATTGTTATCCAATAATTCTTTAATCTGACTTTCGACTTCATCTTTTAGGTGCAGTGGATATGGGTAATACCGTGAGTATACCGAATTTTCGTCCTTGGTTTGTATTTCACCCATGACCGACGTGGTGACAGTTAATTTCTCATTCGGGTCACTAAATAATTTTTCATACCTCTTCACAATTAAATCTAGGTTGACTTTTTGTTTTTGAGTCATATGGTTGTTCCTGATGTTTATCGTATTTACGGATTGGGAGTATTGTTGCTTTATTAGCACCTTTGTTCTATTATCTATTAACATATAATTTTCGGAAGTAAAGATAACCGCATTCAATTCCTTTAAGCTATCGTTTCCCAGGATAGCGTTAAAAGATTTCAACGTTGGTAACAGAAAAAATTTAGTGCCATTAGAATTTGTATGGAAAAGATCTATAAACGTATGGTGTGTAATTTTGGTTTTACCACCAACAGAATTCGCGTAAAACGTTTCATTATTTGGAATTGGGTTTTTGATAAGTTCGGGTTGGACATAATTTTTATTTGATCCCGTGTCAATTAAAAATTTTAGTGTTTGACCTGAGCTCGTCCTACACTCGATATATGGTAGGGACGAGCTTGTTAGCCTAAAAAATGAATATCAATGAATTCCTGTGTTTCATTCTGTTCATCCTCTTGATTGAAGGTGTTATATTCATTAACATATTCATCTAATGGTTGTAATTCTTGATCATTTTCATAATTGTACATTTCCGATGCATAGTTTTCTTCATTTGAATCGTTTTGAGGTGCATCTGTTTGGAGGTGAAAATTCCTTTGTATTTTCGCTGGTTGATGAACCTGTGCTGATTGATTGGTAGGTCTTTTTCCTACAAACTTGTTATCCTGCACCGGCCTATTCATATAATTGACCGCTTTCGATCGCATGGATTGATCTACATCCATTGGTTCTGGTTTGGCTTGCGGCTTCGGTGCCGTTGGACGTTGGGGAGCGAAACCATAGCCATTTTGATAATATTGCCGTTGAGGCATCTGGTTAAAGAATTGTTGTTGAGATATTGATGGCTGGTTTTGGTTAAAATACCCTTGAGGTATTTGATTGAAGGATTGTGGAATAAATCCTTGATTTGGATTAATATATTTCGGATTATAGTTCTTACGAGGTGGAGGTTGCTGTTGAGATTTCTCGGTTTTTGCATGGGAATTTGCATACTGTGCTCTATATTGTTGGTTCTCTAATTTGAGACACAAATGCAGAGCTTGAGGAAGGTCTGTGGGTTCCCTTATTCCCAGAAGACGGGGCAAATCACCTTTAAGTCCTCTGATAAATGTATCCAGCGCTTTGTCCCTATAGGTTTGTGTTAGAATATCTAACGATTCACGTCCCATCTCCATACTGGAGAGTTTATTTGTTATTAGAGACAGGTGGGAGTATACCACCTGGTAAAATTCTTGTATAGTACAATTGCCTTGTACAATAGATATCATTTGGTATTCCAGGGTTGACAAATCCCTTTTGTCTGCATAATGCAGTGTCAGACAGCGGGAAATGCATTCCCAGTTTAGAGGAGTATTGTAAGATTCTAGGGCGGCGTCAGCGCTGCCAATAATCTTATTTCTGATAACGTTGAGGATACCGAAATATTTCGGCGTTCCCTTATAGGATTCATATAGTTTTAAAATTCTTTCCACGCTCTTTTTCCAGGAGCTATACTCGGATTGGTTGCCAGAGAATTCCCTAAGACACCTAACCACGTCTGGAATTTTGTCCAGTTCGGTAAGATTTCCCCTATATCTTTCCTCTATGTCTTGGTCTATTCCCGAAATATCTGCGTTTGGATTTAGAATTTGCCTGACTACATTTCGGGATTGTTCTGCACACATTTGCCTTATCGCGTCGATATCAATCGCGTTCACGTTAGGTTGAATTTGGGGTATGGGAGGATTTTGGATGTTTAGGATAGGGGGTCTCACTAAATTGCTTGGGTTTGCCATTTTATATTTTTCTTTTCTTTTATATTTTGAATATTTTATTTTTAATCACTTATTTATTATGTTTAAACTACACAGGATTGGTTTTACAATTTTCTTACTGCCGCTAGAGGGTCCCGTAGGATTCGTAGTGGCTTCTAGTCACTTATCACTATACTCACACTAAAATAATTGCTAGCATACTGGGAGCCGGAAGGTCGACAGAATCCTTTTTCTTTGTTGGTACTCAGGGGTCAATTTTTCACAGCTGCTCTCAGTTGAAGGTCCTACGGTCTCTTCCTGCTGATTGTGTTGAATTTGTAGCCTGTTCGGGTACTTGATTTAGTTGCACTTGTAGCCTGTTCGGGTACTTGATTTAGTTGCACTTGTAGCCTGTTCGGGTACTTGATTTAGTTGCACTTGTAGCCTGTTCGGGTACTTGATTTAGTTGCACTTGTAGCCTGTTCGGGTACTTGATTTAGTTGCACTTGTAGCCTGTTCGGGTACTTGATTTAGTTGCACTTGTAGCCTGTTCGGGTACTTGATTTAGTTGGGCGCCAATTAACAAGATTAAAGTTTATTCCTGTATTGCGCTGCTTAGAGGAGCGACTTCTTTATTTAATGATTCAAAATGAACTGACTTAAATTAATTACAAAATTCTTAATGATAACTACCTTACCAACTAATGATGACGTCGCAAAATGTGCACCGTCGCGTTGACTGCTGGCATAACGTAAATTACCTCTGGGGTCGTTGTTCTAATTGTGGCACGCTTAACAGCGTCAGCATTGTTTGATATTACTTATGGCACAACGTCTGCGATCGTTGCTCCAATTGTGGCACGCTTAACAGCGTCAGCATTATTGGTTATTGACCCACCAAACATTTTTGGTGTTAACATATATCTCAGTCCGTTTGTCCAACATTTTCCAGATCCTCTCAATAGAGACTTTAATTGTTTTCACGAAGTGTTTATTTATGTGTCAGCTTTTTAAAATTTTTAAAACAAAAAATTTTGACAGAGCATTTTTTTCCACGACGTCATGTTCAGTCTTTATCATGCATATTTTGTATTTTGTATTTGCTGTATTTTTCATAAAGATTCCATCAAATAGCAAATTTTTCAAAAAATTTCATTTGATTCTCAGGTTTGTCTTTTTATTTCGCAAAATCACCTACAAATATATGTATTTTCTATAGTTGATGGAATATTTATGTAAAATACAGCAAAGTGAGGAAGACAAAATATGCATGATGGAGATTTCAAAATAAAGTCGTGAAAAAAAAATGCTCTGACAAAACTTTTAAAATATTTTTTTCTATATATGTTCATGATGACACGTTGTTTGAGCCCCATATTGTCCAAAAAAAATTATTTCTATTTTTTCGAAAATGTACTAGGAATCGAAGCTTCAACGGCCGGTAGGGGACTAAAACACGGTGTTACAAAAAATAGATTTTTTTCTGTCCTATGAACCAAATGCACATATTCGGAAAGGGGATAAAAAATAAAAATACACGTGTATCGGCGATTTTCATGTACACGTCAGAATTTATTTTTTTTTAAGTTTGAAGTATAAAGCTCGTAGTGGCCTGTGTGAAAGCCTTTGGACCGATTTTTAACCAATTTTCAGTGATCCAATCGAGCTGATTTTTTGCAGGCAGACTCGTGGAAATGTCTGTATCACGTCAAATTTTTTAAAAACTAGATTTTTATCAATTCTCAGATTTTCCTAAATTTTTTTTTTTTAAATGGTTATCGTTTTTTTTAAGGATTCAGTTCGTTAAAAGAACAATTTTTTTTATTACTTTTGTTTTATAAAAATAAAGAATTGTTACATTAAAAATTTTAATGTTTTTAAAGAAATTTAGGCCTTTTATTTTTGCGGTTGTAAGCATTTACTTCAGTATCGCGACAAATAGACCAACAGTATTCGCCAAGCATATGCGTAATGTCTTTTCCTTTAAAGCGCTTTTCAATAGCCGCAATGTCCTGATGGAACCTTTCGCCGTGCTCATCGCTACAAGCTCCTAAATCATCAGGGAAAAAATCTAAATGATTGTGAAGAAAATGGATCTTTAGCGACATTAATATGCCCATTTCGCCATATGCCGAAACCATTTCTGCTACAATATTTCCATAATTGGCAGCTTGTTTGTTGCCAAGAAACTGCTCAATAACGGCAACTGTACCTTTCCGTGCACGTTGTTCGATAGCATTTAATTTTGATGAAAATTCAGAACTTGCAATTATTTTCTTTATCTGCGGACCATTGAAAACACCTTAAATCAAAAAAATCATTAAAAAACATAAAGTTACTGAATGACTTCTTAAAAAAATGCCTGCATGAATCTTTGCGCCGCTCAATTTCGGAAAAATTTTGCGCAAAGTTACAATGGCCTCGCCATCACGATCCAGTTTTTTAACAAAATTTGATACGAGACCGAGCTTAATGTGTAGTGGAGGCAAAATGATTTGAGACGGCTGCACCAATGGTAGATTCTCTATACTTTCTACGCCTACTTTGTAGCATGTTCGTAGCGTCCACTTAAATTCAGTGTAATGCTCATCTCTTTTTCGACCTTCCCATGTACACAAAAAGCACTGGTGCGTTGGAAATCCACGCTTAACACCCATGAGTAAACCGACCACTTTCAGATCGCAGCATATTTTCCAATTATGCTCTTTATACTTTATCAGCTGTAATATTAATTCCATGCCTTCCTATGTTTTCTTGAGGTTTGTGGCATATGCGATCGGGACAGATGGATGTATGTTACCGATATGAAGCAGCACGACTTTAAGGCTGTTGACCGATGCATCGATGAAAAGACGCCACTCCTCTGAAATATGAGGGTAACCAATTTTTGAAAACATCAAATCAATATCATAACAATAAGCTAGGTTTTTTTTCCCGATCTTCGTGCAATTTAAAAAATTCGTCATATGGAATAGTGGTACCTCGACCACGAGCGGCTGTTATTTTAAAATCAGCCGCCACTATATTCCACTGCTTAAAGCGTGATGCAAAGAGTTCTGCTGTTCTCCTCGACAAATTTCCGTCTCGTATGAGGTCATTGAAGTCGGCTTGCGTTATTAAATGCGGCATTGCTGTCCCAATTTCACTGGGTGTTGCCACAAATTCCGATACTTGTGGACTCTCGCATCTCGCATTCGATGCAAGAAAAGTTGATAGCAGTGTTGGTACAACTGTTGATTCTGCATCGCTTATTTCGGGAACATTATCAAAAATCTCCACTGAAGCCGCTACATGCTCTTCTGGTGAGTATAGAACTGCTGGAATTACCGATTCTACATTAGCGTAGCGAATTTTGTTGCGGTGAATGTATTTTTACCCTTTTGTTTGAGCAAAAGTTACACAAAAGTAGCACAATTCATTGCAGTGCTCCGTGCGTGGTAGCCAAATTGTTGGTACAGCGTACTTTATTGTTGACCTTCCATCAGTAAACTTGCACAAATTTCTATAGCAATAGTCGCACACGACTTCCGGAGTATACCACAAGTAAGGAACATAAGCAGTCTTAAATATTTTCTGAAACGAATTCACCACTGTTTTAGTAATATTTTTCAAATTTGTACTTGGTGCGAATAAGCCACAAACGTAACAAAAGTTATTTCGCATCGGACACTGCATTTTTTTCAGATGAAATATATACAAATACGTTTTCGCGCAACAGAACTTAAAGATGCTTAATCCATTTGAGTTCCGTTTGCATCAAGCTTGATGAATCGTTCAATTGCATCACTTCAAATAACTGCTGATTAGCTATGAGTTCAGGGTTCCTCTGTTTGAAAGCTTATCTCTATTAATAGAGGTATAAAATGGTATTGATCTTGTTTACAAAATAAAAAATATCAGAAATAAATTGTTTATTATTTGTAACAGTAAAAATTATTCTGTATATGGGCATTTCCACAGAATGTGCCACCCTATGTCACATCACGTCACCCTTGTTAATTGTTTATATTTTAGGACCATGAAGTTCGATTGTTTTCTATTCTTTTACTAAATACAGAATGTAAGAGGCCCTATATTTAATAACAGATGAGAAAGCAATCAAAGAAACTGGTACTAAAATATAATCAATTAACGAGGGTGACGTTATGTGACAAAAGGTGGACCTTGGTGTGGAAATGCCCATATATAATATTTCTCTGAGCTGTCGCAGTTTCAAATGTATGTGGGGTTATTTAACAACCCAGCCAACCAAATTCGAAGGAGTGTTTACGGAGTGCGCCTATAAAGGGCGTCCGAAAAAGCAAAACTGTTTAAAAACAAAGCAATGATTGAAATATATAAATTCTAAAAAAATTATTTTAAAGAAAAACAGAATTATAATATGCGAAAGGGTGTTGTCCGGATCGGAAGAGAAGCCAAAAAGGCTAAAAATTAGTAGTAGTTTATTTTAATTTGTAATATTAGTATTATTTATCATTTATATTTACAAAAACACTCACTTATGTAAAGAAGCATGTAGGGACTCCGAAAACACTCATTTATAGGAGTCCGCACGAACTCCTTGTGGGCTATGTAAAGGAGCGTGCTGTTTTCTCTCTCGGATATGTTCCTTTGGGACTCGTTTCGGAGCCTTCCTAGCATCGTTAGCGCACCATGTGGGGAGTCCTACCGGATCACCTTCTGGACTCCATTGGTTGGCTGGCTATAAACGTTTTCCAAAATTTTCTATGACTCCGCTGGCTGTCTGCTGCATTCGCTTCAATTTATTGTCAAAATTCACTACAAATGCAATAGATCGTAAATACTGGATATTTTTCCAAATAAAAGCTATGGTCGTTTATGGAGAAATATGGGGTGTTTCATTATCTGTAAGAGAACTGAAAAATGATAATACAAGACAGAAATATTGTTGGAATGAATTTTTTTGTTATAATCTGGTACATAATTTCTTGACATTTATTTTTTAAATATAATTTCCAGCATATGTCCACCGCGGCTACTAGTTACATGGTCCATTCCACCAGTCCTATCTTTGACTACTTCTTCCTATAAATCTGGTAATATGGCGTCAATGGTGACTTGAATGTTGGCTTCCACTGCTTCAAGAGTTGCTGGTTAGTCGACATAAACCAATGCCTTAACATAGTCCCATAAAAATTAATCCAGAGGCGTTAAATCGCACGAAGAGGGGCCAGTGAACAGGACCACTTCTGTAAATAAAGTTGTCACCAAATTGCGCTGTCATTTTGGAACCAAATGTCGTTGGTGTTTAGCTTATTAATTTTTGGCAAGAGAAATTCAGTCAGCATGGCTTGATAGCAGTCTCCATTCCCCGTAACTGCAGATTATTGCTCATTTCGAAAGAATTATGGACCAGTCAATTTTATGATTGATTGTTTAACGGTTTGTGGATTGTATTCAATCCAAACGATCACTAACTGCACGAAATGCTTGCTCACTAGACCGATTATGATGCCCGTAAAATGGAGTGCTTTATGAACTTCGCGAACAGATTTATTTTTTTAAAAGTAAATTTCCACATTTTGGAAGCGCTGACGACTTGTTAAACCCTACTTAACAGATATGTCAATACAGATTGACATTGGCAGCCTTTAAAACATAATTATCGATATAGATAGTTCTCATGCAGCTAAAAAAAAAACGCCCTTACATGAGCTCGCATTATGTAGCCTGCACTGGCAGTCACCCAATTCTTGCCGCAGTAGTAGTTAAATAACCGATCGGCGGTTTCAAAATGGAAGATGTTGTCTGTCTTCTCGGTCCATTATATATATTTCTCTTGTTTGCTAGAACCAATGTGAAATCAAAATTGTTATTTAAAATAAAAAAGTAACTGTTATTTTAATTAAATTAGTTTGAAAGTCAGGGGAGAAATGCTCTGATTTGACATAGGGCCTTTGACATATTTATAATGCTTCCTTTCAGCTATAAAAAGTTAGTCACACCCAACCAACAATTTTCAACAAAGCGAAACATGTAAAATTGCTTAAAAATTAGAGTTCTATATGTTCTGTGATTGTTTAGAAAAAAAAACAAGTGAACTGAAAGTGTCACATATTTTGATTTACCGAGAAGAGACACGATGTCGGAGATACAAAATATGGTCGCCACTTATCCCTTTTCCTGACCAATAAACGAAACAAACACCATGAATGATAACGACACATACACCAACATTAGTGGCAACCACTGAAAGGAAAAGGATATGTAAATATAACAAAAGCAATTTTCCATTTGGCCACACATCGAAACAATGAATGAGCCAAATTCAGCGAAATAGCGAATCGACGAGAATAAAAAACAAAGAGCAGCACGAAAATTACATTTGGACCGACAGACATTCCGACATGGGGACAAACCCAATGAGTCACTCCCTCCACTCATGTGGAACGACAGCGAAACTTGTTGGAGAAACTTAAAAGTGACAACTTTGACAGTTCACCGAAGGTACGATTCGGTTATGCCCATTTTTCTTCAACTCCGTTTGCTGCTGCCACAAACAAATCTCGAGGTAACAAACGATGCAACAGTTTGAACAAAATCAAATCAAATCAGAGTTAAGCTGTTCTCCACAAACACACCCACTCATACAAACCCGCTCAGCATTCAATTTCACCTGACAGCATTTAGTTTCTATTCGCTTTCCCTTCATTTCTTTTTTTTTTTTGAGTCCTTCTTCCTTGGATTTAGGTTTTTTGCCTGCGGAGAAAAGTTTCGCCAATTCTTCTTGTTCTATTTGTAGACAGTCGCTTCTTTTGTATCTGCTGCAGAATTAACATGATCGGTGGGTTAAACAGTTGGCTAAGATACTTAACTACCAGGACATATCGGTTGGGAAAATGTACCACGTAGACCGCAATGAAAGTTTTAGTAAATTGGGCAACTAATTGGTACTTACCGCGGCTATTGTAATTGAGAACTCCTGTTTAATCCACTCACAGACACAAACCTTAACTTATTTTGGGCGACGTGTAACTAGTTTAGTGAGTGCTACTCTAAGAAAGTTAAGTACAATTATTTATGTTCCCGTTAATTTGTAAGTTATTCACTAAATTCGGCTAGATTGACTATTTCGTCCACTGTGCGGCTGCCCATCTTTTGTGTAAGAGGTGCCAGAATAATTTCATTCTGCAAGGCCATTTCATCTACTTACTTAATTCTTTACAGGCAATTTATCACCAGGTGTAGCGTAGTTCGGCAACATTTTAGAGGATTCTCGGCCATACATTGTACCATCAAACTTTGATTCCTCAATGGTAACAAAATCGGTACACTGAAAGAAAAACGCTTCGTCGCATGGATGAAACATTTTCGTTAATGTTTTTACGTTGTTATCAGCGCTTATTGTATTAACAGATTTATCTGTTTTCCACAGATTTTTTAGGTGTTAAACAGATTTCCAGTTTTATTTTTCTGATAAAAACAGATTTTGTAAAATGTTATCGCAATGCGGTTTTTGATAATTTTATAACATAAAAATTATAAAGCAATCAAGAAATGACGTGAAACAGAAAAGTTTGAGTGAAACGTAAGGACTCTCGGACCCAAGTATGCATTGCCAAATACAATGTCAACATTCTCTTTATTCAAATGGATCGCCTAAGGGGAAGAGTGCATACAGACAATTTGTAACAAAGACGAGCAGGAGAAGAGCGAAGTTCGTTGGTTTGCTCGATGACCACCTCTACAAACCAAAATTGGACATGAGGGATAAGATTATTTTAGGCATAGTGGGTCTCACGAGACAATTTTTGTGGGCAAAAAAAATTAAATTCCATCATGAGCGCTGACAAAGGGGGAAGACAGTTGAAGATATCAGGGGGGAAGACAGGGGGGTTCAAGAAGACAGGGGAAGATATCAAAGAACGAATTTAAGATGAAGATGGGAAATATTCTGGGCGATATATGCACGTATAGACGACTCAGGAGAGATCCGGCGTCAAGTCTACAGGAGAAAAATAACAAACTAGTGGATAAATTATTCTTGACGCGCCCACGAGGAAGAAATTAAGCACGAGAACATCTACAGCCCCCAGAATCTATGGTTTGCCGAAAATGCATAAAGAGGGGAATCCTTTGAGACTTATTTGCTGATCCATAAATGCTCTTGGTTATGCACTTTGCAAATTTGTGGTTGAACCTCTGAATATAATGTTAAGGACGCAATTGACTTCAAATCCGGGATAAAACATGTAAAAATAGACCAAGACGAAATATTAGTATCGTTTGATGTGGTCAATCTTTTTCCAAGAATGCCCATAAATTTGGCATTAAGGACCACAGAGGAAAAATTGAGTAAAATTGCGGATTACGCGACTATACCACATAGAATTTTTATGGAATTACTGTCGTTTTGTATCAAGGATACAAATTATTTTAAATATGAGGATACATTTTATGAATAAAGAAAGGGCATGCCTATGGGTTCTCCATTGTCAACGCTAATGGCGGACATTATAATGAAAGGACTACTTGACACGACGCTCAATACATTAACGAGGAGACCGAAAATTAAAACTAAATATGTGGACGATATATTTGTAACCATTGGGAAATATGAGGTGGAGGACACCATGAAGGCGCTCAATTCTTTCAATCGACAATTTCAATTTACAGTTGAAGAGGAAAGGGGCCAATAAATACCATACCTTGATTGCATAGTTATAAAACAAGATGGAAATTTAAAGGGTATCAAAAGCCTACAGGACTCTCTGAAAAAATCAAATATTCAGACATTTATGAGAGGGAGAAATACCATTTAGCCCCAAAGTCTAACTTTACCCTAAATCGCCTTTTTAGTAGGATTACGTCGAGAATCGACACGGATGACTAGCCAAATGTGGTGTACGAAATCAAGCGCTACGGCGACAAAGCCACCATATGCCAGAAGGTATATGTTGGTACTACGATGAATAAACTAAAGACGAGAATTTCATCATAAATCGGACCAAAAGGCACATTATAAGCTTTTAGAACAAAAAACAGCACTCGCAGCCCACTGTACCTTAACTGGACACAGGCCAAACTCTGACGAAGTGAAAATTCTAACTGAAGAGAAGATTTACTCACGACGTCTCTTTCAGGAAATGCTACATATTATTGACGTTCCATCTGAAAAAAGACTCAACTACAAGCGCGATACAGAGCAATGTGCACAAGTTTACAGACATACAATCATACAAACATACAATCAAATAAGTTGACAAAATCTTGCACCAAAGACTAGTCGTATACTTGTTGTTGTCTCAAAATGTAATTATATGCATAAATAATATTGTGATTTCCTACACAATAATCTCTAACAGACACTGTTGTACTTGAAAGAAAAATGTTGTGTTTACTGTTTTCACTAATGTTTTATAAAACCTTTGGGTTTTTCTTATATTAGATCCTTGAAAATTATCAACGAAGTTGATCGAAATATTAGAAACTAAATAAATTGTGATAAATGGAAATTTATACAACTTCGATTTCTTTTTGCCCTACCTATGACCTCACGCCGATAATAAAATTGAAAATCATAATAATAGGAAAGTTCAACTATAAAAACAACTTATTTTAATATTGCGTAAACACAGATTTTTTTCTGAAAAAAAGGTTTCTTGGCAAAAATGGACAGATTTTTTTGAAAAAAATATAATAACGCTGATTGTTATAGTGACAAGTATCGTATATCCGACAATTTGGTAGTCGCTGCAACGAAAAATTTCATACTTGACTTCTTTTACAATTTATCATTTCGATGCTGCAACAACTTACTTGTTGTTCCGGCAACAATTTTATTTAATTTGAATTTTGTGGAAAAATGGGTTGAAAATTTAAAAAAAGTAAAGGCATGAGTTATAAACTACTGATATTTGGTTTACATATCTCTTACTTTTTATAGTTTATATTTATTATTTATTTATTTTGGAGGTTTGTCAAAATTTTTAGTTGACGAAACAATTTCGTTATTGTAACGACACTAATGTTTATTAAGGTATAGAGAGAGAAGCAGTCCAAAAAATGAGCGAGCGTAAAAAAGAGGCCAACAAGAGAAAATGGTGATCGTGAGAAAGCGGTAGACATTTTTCTGCGCCGGAATAATTTAAATAAATTTGTTAAAAAAATCAGACTAATCAGTTATACATACTTAGTAATAATCTTATATTTTGAAAACTAAATTGTGTGAATTTATGTGTTTGCTGTGAATCTGTGAATCACTGGCTTAATGACGGGGAGATTTGGCGCTACAATTGAATATCAAAACCATCAACACAACAACAATTGCCTGATTTAACAAAACAATGATGTAGTTCTAGTATGTTAAAGGAGTAGAGCATAGGGGAGTAGAGATTATGTTCATGGTAGTAAGTACAGACATAGATATGTACATACATATCTTAAATAGAAATCTTAACAATAAACTCCTCTTATACGCTTTTAATTGCAGGACATATTCAGGTTCCGGCCACAATAACACTCAACCCTTCGACTACCACAATCTTCTCCAGACGAGTGCTTCAACATTGAATGAATATAATCTATTTAGCAAACAGATTCTCGAAAACAAAAATTCAAAAAATTGTCATCAAAACACCTGCAATGTAATACTAACAGTACATTTATGTACAATTGTCAATAAATAATTTCAAACACACTTCAAAATATTCATTGCAGCAATGAAACAAAATCATTGTAGTAATGAAACATATTCATTACAACAATGACTCAAATTAGTTGCACTAGTGAAACAAATTCATAGCAGCAATGAACAAATTCATTGCAACAATGAAGCAAATTCCTTGCAAGAACGATACCTATTCATTGCATCAACGAAACAAATTCATTGCAGCAACGAAACAAATTCGTTGCAACAATGAAGCAAATTCAATGCAGCAACAACCATACTTCCACCACAGTAACGAACAATTTGCAGTTGGTGATCACTTTCGATGACAAAAGTTGTTGGGGTGATGAACATTTTCATCCGTGTGACGACGCTTTTCCATTCAGTGTATGAAAGTATAAAATAAATCTTTTTAGGAAAAGGTTATTCTTTTCAGAAAATGTACTTATGTAATTTCAGAAAGGATAATTATCTCAAGGAAAGAAAAGGTATTATTTTATTTTAATTTACACATTTAAGAAAAGGAATTTTTTTAAGAAACTGTATTTTTTTTTAGAGAAGGTATTTTTTTGAAGAAACTGTTCTTTATTAAGAAATCGGTTTTTTTTAGAATTGGTGCTTTTTTCAATAGTTTATTTGTTTCACAAAAAGGTACTCCTTAAAAAGTTTTTTAAGAAAATGCAATTTGTTGTAAGAAAATGTACTTTTTTAAGAAAAGGAATTTATATTCAAAATTAAGGTGTTCGGGAGTTTCGTCGTTTTGTAAATAATTTTATTCAGCATCGTCAGGAAGAGAACACAATTATTAATTAAAAACGAAAAGAATTGTGAAACAAAATGTTTTCTTATATCCTTTGAAAAAACAACGATGACAAAATATTAAAAAATTAAACTATTGAAGAAATTTTCTTGTCATATGAAAAATGTTTTAAGTTACAGCCAGAAAAATAAAAGTAGTTTTAAAAGAGAAGGATTTTTTTCAAGTAAAAGGTAATAAAAGGAATTGTAATAAAATGCAACATTTTTTCCCCAGTCTTGCACTTTCGCTTTTCTAAGTTTACTTTTTATTGGATTAAAAACTATAATAGTTACTAAACATTAGTTACAAGGCTCCACCTAGAAAACTTCCCATTAAACAAGAAATTACCCAATATAGTTGATAATACTGGGTTGTAGCATAATAGTGTTAAAAAAGTTGTTTAATTTTATTTCATTTGCGTTTCATTCCGCAACGCGCGACAAGGAACTTCGTTTCAATAAATGACAATTTTTCCTTTACATCCACTAAAGAGACAATCAGTGAGCTGTGGGGTTTTAGTTTTGCACACATTGGTTGGAAACTACAGTTTTTCACCGGTTCCGAACGGATTTGTGAGAAGCTTTTACATGGTTAATTACATGATAGTACACTAAGCGAGGTGATCGTCGTCGAAAATAGTGAAAGGTGGTGAGAGCAGGGATTGAGCCAAATTCTCATATAAAAATGACGCGCACATTAACCATTGCGCCTGAGTTACGACTTGGCGTCAATTTTACTTGGGAGTATACTTGCCTAGAGGTTATTAGTACGACGACGGCAAGTATACTCCCTATATTAGGCAGGTATTTTGATCGATTTGCCAGTCTAGATCCGTAGTGACTAATGCACAGCAGGGGCACCTCGAGCAGGATGTGGCTCTACACCACGCACTACGGTATTGGCAGGAACATTTCCTATCCATATTCACTACCAACTTTACACTCGCCTCCGTGTAATTCATCTTCCGTTAAATATATAGCTAGAGCTTAGTGCCCTTTGTCATACAAAACAGAGTTGTTCAATTAGCATATACAAACATGTCGAATAAGTTTGCACGAATGGTAATATCACTTGTGACAAGCAGTTAATACATATGTAGTTTTCTTCATATTATCTTTATACCCTCATCCATAGGGATGGGGGTATATATCATTTAATACGCAAAAAAATGTAACACATAGAAGGAGCCATATTAGACCCTTAGTATGTTTGGACGAAATTCGTTTCTGGCTGGTTGGTCAACACGATAACTGCCGTAAATCTTTACAGATCACAATGCACTTTTGTTAGTGACTATTATTTGCCAATATTGAGTTTGGGATTAAAAATGGACGTTTTGACCACGCCCCTTCTGGTACCTCCCATACAAATCGACACATTTAGCACAAAATCATATTTCTTTCAAACCTTTCTTCTGGTAGATGTGATTAGCTTCAACTCTCACATCGGTTAATAATCTGGAAATGCCTACTTAACTGGAGGAAATGGGCGAGATTGTCACGCCCATTCTGGTACCTCCCATACAAAAGAGGGTGTTCGTTCGTGTTGTCAATCCGATAAATTGCGTGAAACAATTCCGACACTCCTTTACAAAAGTTGTTTGGCCGTCTGGTTGTTCGGCACGAGAAGTCCCGCAAAACCGAACCAATCTTTACGAAAGTTTGTACTAGTTCAGAGCTGTTTTGCCAAACCCATTCTGGTACTTCCCATATAAAAGTTGAGCGGCTGTCCGGTTGATCGATACGATAACTCTCGTAAACTACAATCGATCTTAATAAAATTCGGTACTAGGCAATATTTTGGTAAAAGCTGTGTAATTAATAACTGACTATTGTGCCACGCCCAGTTTCGTACCTCCCATACAAAAGTTAGGCGTATTTGCGGTTTGCCGACCCGATATCTCCAATAAATCATAAGTGATCTTAATAAAATTTGGTAATGATCACAATTTTGGCAACAACTTGCCATGCCCATTTTTGTACCTCGCATATAAATATTGGAAGGGAAAGTAACTAATTTGGGTATTCAATAATATTTAGCGCAACGTCGTCAATCTGCTATTGAGTATGGGCTTTTTTTAACAGAACTCCCACGCAATGGATGATTTAGGGTGAGGGTATAATTAAGTCGTTTCACCCGACTGAAACTTATGTACTGGTTTTATCAATTTTTCCGTGTATAAGAAATGTGTTTATATGTAATGAGTTCTGATTTTTAATGGATGTCATGTCAGGCCAATTTCAATTGAATTATTTTTGATTTTAATTGACTTGTTTCCAAATACAATTCATGAAATATACATTTTAATTAATGTCTTCTGAATTTCAAATGGAATTTTGTATTTCAGTTGTTGACATATCTAACTTCAATGAATTATTTTGAACTGCCACATTATCTTCTCGTCGTCTACATCGTACCGTTTCAAAATGAAATAATATTTGTGTCCCCAAGTTTCAAGAAATTTAACGCTTATAACTCTGTGTAAGAAATATATTATTATTCGATATTTAAATTTTTAATTTTACGCAAATTGTGGCGAATTGTCAGGCAATGATATGCGTAATTTATATTAGTAGGTGACTTATTTGAAATACAAAATATTTTTAGGGATATTTCATCGAACAACTTGTGTTAATCAAACCTTTTCATGATTGTAACTCACGTTAGACTGAGCAATCATAGACGAAGTTATATATTATCCGTCAACAAGGAAATGTTGGAATTATGTTACAAACTTGTTCTTTACTTTGATCGCTAGGTACTTAAGCAAACAACTGCTTTGATTAACAGTTGTTTTCTGTGCTAGTCAGATGCATAAACTTTTGCAGTTACCCCCTACAAAATAACGTAATAGAATAATACACTAAAGTCCATGACACCGTAGGCGAATAAAACGGATAGCAAAAGGCTCTGGAGACATGAAACACTGCCCTTCACTGCCAACACATAAAAGTTGCAAAGAAGTTTGTCTGGTTAAATTTCGTTCCCTCAATTTCAGTTAAAAGTTTTATGCGGCTGTAATTTTTTACAACCATAAAAATGGGCGTCTAGTTTTTTCATCAATTTTGTTGTTGTTCTAGTCGAGCTCGAAAAAATCAAATCTTCATGCAAGGATAAACTCACAACTGCAACAACGACAGCGACACAAAACAGGAGGGCATCTTGATCGGATTCCGTTACGTGCAAAGTTGGTATGTGTTTATAACTCCTTTTCATGTGAACTAAATAGTCATCCTTTTGAGTCAGAGTACGAAAACAACAGCACTAGACATGACATCAAAAGTTGTTACAGTTTACGGTTTGAATGGCCAATATTCGTGTTACATTTTCTGCCGTTAAATGAGGTTAATGCAACTTTTCCTTTGCCTTGCAGTTTGGATGGATTTGCCAGGGAAGGCATTTACAGAATCCGATGAATCTTTATTGCAATTAGGATAAAATTAAATCAAATTAATCCAGAACTCCCATAATTATAGTCACATATACACACATCTTTTGACTTTTTTTAATATATTTGCACAGGCCAAAAACCCTTCCTCACTTTGACGAACTCGTGACTTTTCATTCCTGGCATGAACATTTACATTGATGCAATAAATTTGGGGCGATGGACGATGTTTAGTGAAAAACATTTCAAGTTTAAAACAATTCAATTGACAATTTACAAGAAGATTCTAAAGTATTTAATTTCATTTGATATTTTACTGAAATGCAAATATGACACCATACGGAAAATGTCCCTTTTGTAGGTTCACTGGACGATGGTAACCCTAATCGAAAATCCGAAAATTTTAACACATTACTGTAAGGAATAATGCATTATACACCGATATTCTGCATTCCGAATCATTAGGGGCGTTTTTTCGTAACTTATATACGTAAAGACATTCAAAATGAAAACATGCAAGTTAACATTTATAATTGTACAAGTTGAGACTAACCCCGATAGAAGTTTTGCCAAGTTATCATATGTTGTATGATATATAATTCATTCTCATTTTTACATTTCCACGACATTTCAAAAACTATTAGTCTGGAGCGAGAGAAAGTACGTTTTCAAACGAAAAACTGTTCCAAAATATAATTTTTCTTTTATGTAACCATACGGTGATCAAAACCAGCTCAACCTCTTATTTCCAGGTTTGTACACAAAGAACAATGAACATTCCAAACATATACATCTGTAGAAGTATTCCCCAGTAGGATAAAAACAGACCAAAATGTTCAACGTTTAGCAAAAGGAGACCAAACTACTTTACTGAAGAAACTCCAGTCGACATGAAAGAAAGTGTGGAAGAATCTCCAGATGAAATCAATTATTGAGGGCCCTGAAGATCCAGATGACTCTCCGTTCAACCAAGGGGACGATAATGAAGATGTACTCCACATTTCAGGCCACAGGAAAGTTTTGCTGAACACAGTTTCGATACACAGAAAAAGGAACGGCTACAAATAGAAAAAACTGCCGATTTTGAATTCAGGAAATTTGGCGAGAAACTTGAAGCTTTAATAACAGGAATTTTCTTAAGCACTGGATGTATTACAAACCGAATGTACATGTACATAATTTATAAGTAATTCTGAGAATAATAATAAGTAAATGCGAGTACCGACGTCGCTGCAACGCAGACCTATATAGTCTCTATTCCGACGTGGACATAGCTAGACGAATCAAACTGTGCCAATTGCGTTGGCTAGGTCATGTTATCAAAATGGATGAATATGAGCCAGCGCGAAAGATTTTTGAGAACGTACCCGATGGAAGCAGGAAAAGAGGACGACCAAGACTCCGCTGGAAAGACCAGGCAGAAGAATCCCTCCGTATCCTTGGTGTTACCAACTGGCGAGAAAAGGTGAAGGATAGAGCCAGTTGGAAGAATATGTTGAAATTTGTTTAATTTGTTTGTTTAATTTATATGTATGAGAATAAAATATGCAAGATAATGAGAATAAAAATATGCAAGATAATTTTGTACAATCGGATTTTTCTGCTTTCTTTGCGAACAATTTATTACTAGTTGTAGTTTTCAGAAGATATAAAATTTAACAGCTATTGATAGGAGGATACAAATATAGAAGGTAGGTAAGGACAGTTGCAAGAGTATAATTCCAAGTAGCACTTTCAGGAGCATCTTCAGGAACTACATAATATCTGTGATACATATCCTCTTCTTTACTTCTGTTTTGCAGGTGCTTGCCAGATTTTTGACACATTTTACTATTTGAACACATTCCGTAATTTTTCCGGCCATCCATGCACTCTAACATGCAGACTGATTATTTTCCAATAAAGTTGTCGTTTTGTAAACAAACAAAATTTAAAATTTTTGTATTGAGTGTTTTGAATGTTATGTAGCTTCCCCGTAGAATAATACATACCATAGAAGCTTTTATTCGCTCAATAAATTAAACGTCATAGGTACGATGGAAAGTAAACATTGGATGGTGGAAAATATGGGTTCAATAATACCAGATGGTGGCAATAGTATACGGCGAAATCAGCAGAGTACTCCATATTCGAAAATTCGAAGTTATTTCTTTATTTAAGAAACTCAACAATCAGTTTATTTATTTTTGCAGTTATATCCCAGACATACCAACATAAACAAGACGGGATATGTAAGACAAGAATGAACAAACTATTATTTTCTAAGTTCTATGCTTCTAAATGAGTACAAATTATAAATATTCACTCAAAGCCTAAGTGAGTGACAGTGGCAACTCTTTGACGTGCCATTTTTTTTTGGTTTGTTTTTGGCACAAATATGCAAGTAATAATTTGGAGGTAATAAACAAGGAAGTTGCATGAAGAAACATAAGCATTTTAATAAAATTTATGTTTACGAATAATTATTTATATTTTATTTGTATTTACAGGGGAAAACACAAGAACAAGAAGTGAGGAAGAGATACAATAACCGTTCTGTTTGTTTTTGTCTTCCTTCATTTTTGGCAGCAAAACATATGTTTTGCAATTCAACTGTGTAAAAACGGCCACTTAAAAAGTAAGTTGGAAATGTGAAATCTCAGAACACCAATCTCGAATACTTAAAATGCTTTATGAAATGAATACGAATCGGAATGCAGCATATGGGTGATAGTTAGTTGCAGTCAGTACAACTTACGACACACCTAACTCTCTGAATTGTGCACTTTTCCGACTAGGGTAAGCTAATATTCTCCTTGAGATAAATATGAGTGATCCGGATGGAGACTTCAGTCGAGCATCTGACTAAATATCTGAGATAAATATGAGCAGCTTGTTGTTGGATGAAGCATCTCAACCTGGGGCAGAAACAAATGTCTCCGCATTGATTGCGGTGGTGTTGGTTGTGGTGGCGGAATCCTCTTGACCTAATTTTTACACCCAAACAGTGTTATATTTTTGTTCTTCGGATTCAATGGGGGCAGTAAGGACTTCAAGATGAGGCTTAGCAATACCTCCAGTACAGTATTTCTTATCTTCGGTATTTGGTTGAGTTTCACATTCAAAGCTAGGGACATAATTGAAGTCATCAATTGTAATCTTGACAGTAAAATATTGTTGTTTTTGTTTCTCAGCTTGCTCAATAACGGTGCTATCGGTTTCCGCAATGAGTGCACCACAGGACAGTCCAACTTACTCGATACTGTTTGTCCTGCCTTGCTTGGTCTGATAATCCCTAAAGTTCACACTTGGATTTTGCATCAGAACTCTGTTTTTAATTTTCCCAGCCATAAATCTATCTAGTCGGCTAATGAACATAATAATCGAGCCTTATCTGAATTTGACGGAATTTCTAATCAAAATTCTTATTTTGTTGGGAATTATAAACGTTTTGTGTCCACAAGGAATGTTATAAATTTTTAAGTAAAAGGTTGTTATTAGTTTTAAGTCATAGTCAGTAAGGAATATTGTATGTCCCTAGACTGAATTAAATAAATAAAATAAAAGATTGCATAAATAAACTAAGAGATTATTCAAGAGCGATACATTTTGAAAGACAGTGCCCGAAGATATCGCCATCTACTGAACAATTTCGATGACTTCGCTCTTCAGCTCTGGAATCGTCACGGGCATATTTTCACGTAGCCTCAGAGAAAGAAGACCAATTGTGTCAGATCGCAAGATCTCGGCGGTTATTATAACTTCGGGAAACTTCGTTCGCAATGGGGCCATTGCTTCATGCTCAGTGTGGCAAGTGGCACCGTCCTGTTGAAACCGAAGAAGTCTGGCCCGATGACTTCGTCAGCCCAAAAACCACACTAAACTGCGGCTCGTTGTGGGAGCATACTTTTTCCTTGAATGAAATGTGGATTTTCTATAATGAGGTTTCTACAATGAGGTAGTTCTGCTGGTTAAAGAATACGTTTAGGTGAAAATATGCCTCATCGCTCTTGATGATTTTTTGAAAAATCGGCATCAACTCGGAATGTACTAGACATTTATAGAGAAGGAGGGAGGCTTACAGACTATAGTGTTTAGAGGTGCTACAGGTGGCAAATTTGACCACTTTGGTGCTGTTGCCAATTTCAAAAAATTTTTTACTTTTGAGAATCTACTATCCAAGTCAAACCAAAAATACGGTAAGTGCTACGCAATATCTTTTGCCGTTATTAAGATATTCTCTATAAATGTAGAAAATTGTAAATTTGTTCACTGATTTTGTCAGTGTTTTGTTAATTATATTGGGAACACTTCAATAAAGCATGCACTGTAAAAACTGTTAAGTTATCCCAAGGCGGTTGGAATTGCCGACTTCTCAAAATTTAAGTTTTTTCCAATCTGCAAAAAACACAATTTTCCCCAAATTGTACCATCGTTCATTCAGTATTTTCTTTAGATGTTTGTGGTCTGTGGATCTGAGGTCACAAACAATAACAGCCTAAGTCGATTCTAAAATTTTCAGGGAGAGCAGTTTAAAGTTTAATATCTTTACTGGAAATGAGGAGTCGGAGTTTTTGTGATAACTTTGTTACAGATAACAAGGAAGCGAATTCTTTTACTTACTTCTTAACAAAAAAAGAGTTGCTTATTTGAGCACGGTGACTTCTCAAACATTTGTTTTCAATTTTGTCCTATCTCGAGTTAGGCTGTTATTGTTTGTGACCGCAGGTATACAAATTTCTAAATTTTTCTGAAAGGCAAGGTTTTGGCAAATATATTTGAAGTAAAATTGTGATCAAAAGGAAAGGCATCCTACAGTCAGCATTCTTTGAAATGTGAAATTTTTTAACAAATTTTTCAATTTCGATGTTAGGCAAAATTTTCGCTCGGGGTTTTTCATATATTTTTTTCTCTTTGTCGTAGATTAAAATATTCTTAAGTACCCGCCAAAAAAGAAATAAATAATACGCATAAAATAGTTCAGGAGAGCTTAATATGTAAAAAAAGTCGAGATTTCATGGAAGATTTGTTTGGGATTAAAAGTCTGGACGTGTTTTTACTATTTGAAAAAATTTAATTGGATTTAATATATTATTATATTGAAAACCAGTACAGAAATTTCAGGTGGGTGAACCGACTAAAATATACCCTCACCCGAAGTTATCCATTGTGACCGAGTTCCATTGAAAATTGAAACATATGCAGAGTGGCATTGCGCTAAATATTATGCAATACCCAACTTCATTACGATCCTAAGTGATTATGAGGAGTTATCGTGACTACCAGCCAATTGTCCGCCCAATATTTATATTATGTTCATCTGTTTTTACACAGTATTGCACAAACTATTGATCAGTACCAAATTTTACGGTATATGGGAGATATCAAGTCGGCCAGCTGGAAAACCGCCTAACTTTTGTGTGGGAGGTCCGAAAACGGACGTCGGCAGTAGTTAACCTTTAATTTTTAGGCCAGCCGGCCGAACATATTATGCATGGGAGGTACCAACATGGACATGGCAAAATCACACTTGTCTTACTTGGTGACTCGCGTTTGATGACATGAAGCTTCTAATCTAATTTCATTAAGATCGGAAAAGTTTCACGCGTGGCAACCTCGCCAATTTTCTCGAATTAAGTAGAAATTTACAGACTATTAACCAATGTTGGAGTTGAAGCTAATCACAAAATGTGTCGATTTGTATGGGAGGTACCAGAAGGGGTGCCAAAACGCCCGTTTTCGACACGAACCTAAGTTTGGAGAAATAGTAGTCACTAACAAAATATCATTGTGATCGGCAAAGATTTACGGGAGTTATCTGGCTGAACAACCAGCCGTCCGAGCAACTTTTGTATGGGAGGTACCAAAATGGGCTGGTAATCGGTGACTGATGATTGACAACACGGACGACCACCAAGCTTTTGCATAGGAGGTAATGGACGTGTCGACTTCGCCCATTTTCTTCAATTAAGTAGATATTTACAGATTATTAACCAATGTTTGAGTTGAAGCTAATCACATCCATCAGAAAAAGATTTTAGAAGAAATATGATTTCGTACTAAATGTGTCGATTTGTATGGGAGGTACCAAAAGGGGCGTGGGCAAAAGACCCATTTTCAATCCCAAACTTACCTTGGCCAAATAATAGGCACTGACAAAATTTCGATGCGATCGATAAATATTTACGGCAGTTGTCATGTTTACCAGCCAGCCAGACAGACGGACATGGCTCAGTCGTCTTGAAATGTCCCAAAACGAATGTTGTCCAAAGATACTGAGGGTCTAATATGGCTCCTTCTATGCGTTACATTTTTTTTCAGTAGTAAATGATATATACTCCCATCCTATGGGAAGGGTATAACAAGTCCTTATCCACTACGAATATCATCCCTGCCATAGTGGCTTCTCCAAAATAGCAGTGGCTTTTATTCCGTTCGAATAATTTATAAAAATTCCGCAATTCAAAATGAGTGACTCAATATAGCGGTTACTGTTGTTAAAATACGATGGATTATGCTGAAGCTTTTAAGACCTCTACGTTAAAATTTGTATCCAAACTTTAAAGTTCAATCAGGTCACGATCATCAGAAATTCTTTAAATCGACTAAGAATATGAAAAATAATTCGGAAACAATGTGTACGGAATGAAATATAAACAAAGTTTTGTGATCTGATTAACATATTGACGATCTTGTTTCAATCATGTAGAATTAGTTTTATTGCGTAATGTGATTTAATAGTCGTGCACATCGGACGCAAATTGGACTTTTTGTTTTTTCATAAAATACAGATTTTTAAATTTGAGTTTTCTTAGATTCATCAGTAACTCGTAAAAAAAATTTAAGCGGGATGTTTCGGGCATAATGCCCTTTACTATTCGAAAAATAATAATTCTGAAATTCAAAAATTTTTTTAAAAACTTTTAACAATTGCCAAGGACGTAATGTATTCAAATATTACCAGTTAGTGCTTATTGCATGTATCACATGTTAAATAAAAAATTATCTAGTTACATTCTGGGGTCCCTTACTTTTGGTCGAATTTAGTTTGGTGCCTTTTTACGCTCTTTCCGAAATTTTTTCCCGTTTTTACCTTTTTTCATTTGAGCTGCTGGTGCTTTTCATATTACGAGCGTTGGCAACGCGGCATAGGCGTTCATAACCATGTATACCGACACTGGGAGACTGAGAGGACAATAATATTTTTTGATTCTTGCGTATTTCGTTACTGAGAATACCTCTTTTTAGGTTTCATGCTATGTTTTGATCAAATGCTTGTCTGGCTCAAAAAATTGAAATCAAATCATTGTTACTCGTTTTATTTTCTGTGTATATCAGCTACTGTATCGGCATATCTAATGTTGTTGACATGATGTATTTAAAATTATCGAAGATCAACTCATTTCGGAGGCATAAATTTACTTTAATTGTATGAGAAAAGTCGATCTGTTATATCCATACATGGGGCACATTAATTATATGACAATTATAATTTTTTTTTGAATTTGAATTTCCTGTAAAAATTCAAATTCCAAAAACTTTCAATATCATTGGTAATTGTAATTTTTTTCAAAGCATTTCCATCATATCTGACACTTTTTGTTTTGAAATATTTTATACAGTACAGGTTTATGAATTTGAAAGTACTGTGAGCCAATACCTCTCAAAGCCACAAATGTCCACATATAAAACACTTTGAAAATAGAATTGCCAGCAAAAAAATTCAAAACACTTAAAAGCTTTCTCATATTTCATTTCATTTGGTATCCGATTCCACAACCTGCATTTGCATTGCCAGCGGAAATGCAAATTCAAAATTTTGTAATTGCCATTGCGAACAATGGTAATGCTTTTGCATTTGCATTAGATAAAGTAATGCAAATTAAAATCCAATGCAAATTTAAAAACCCCATGTATGATTATATCTGTCAAATATAAGGACATAATGGGTTTATTACTGTACATCCTCACTTCATCATGAGTATTTTAAAATAAAAAAATCCTTAGTGCAATTCAATATAATTATATATATAAAGTAATTTCATTGAAATTCTTAATAAAAATTAATAAAAAAAATTAATTAAAAAAAAAATAACGTAAAATTCTATTTTCTACTGCAAAATTCAAAAATAGTTTTTTTTATTTCTTTTACCTTTTGTTAAATAACAAAATATTATCTCATTATATCGTTTACAATTTTGAAAATGAATTTAGGTACAATAGACAAATACAACAATCTACAAAGAAATATTTTTAAATTTATAAAAATGCAAACCTTGAATCGTATCGCAATAACAACAAATTTACTGGCCACACATTCAAAATAAAGGGCTCATATGATAAAAATCCATAAATACCGACTAATGCAAGTAAATATTCAATAGCATCGTTCCAAACAACCGCATGAAAATCTGTGGCTATATCTGAAATAGCTTAATAGTTAGCAAGGAATCATGATGATGCATTTTGGAAAACTTATTTATGAAAACAATATCTCTGTCATATAGACTAGTCTTGAGCTTGAATAAATAAAATTCTAAAGTCTCAGTTCTAATCAAAAAGGCCGAATAAATAAATATCATCCCTGATGTTTTTAGTTAAAGCGTTTTTAGTTTCTAGATATTCAAAAATTGTAGGAAAACAAGCAAATACAAATGCAAGGTTACGATTTCACCTTTTCCAGGAAAGTGTTCTACCTTAATACATTCATCCAGTATAAGAATTATAAGAATTGTCGCACAGTGTAATTTCTTCAAGTGCGATTTACGTTTTAGAACTTAAATCAGCTAATGTTATGAAAAAGAATATGGTAACTGCTTGCGGCCTGAGATTTTACTGGAAACAGAAGTCGAAGCGTGTTTTATGGGTTTTACAATACCAACTCCCTCCTTCCTCCCTGCGTTGTATGTTTACGCTGCTATTATCGCTTATATTGTTATTTCAAGATTTGTAATCTGGCGCAAATGATTTTCTTTCTCTTCTCTTTTATCCGAAGGGAACAGTTGTATTTACTACCTTCACGCCCCGTTTTCTGCAATCGACAGTTTTCGTAAAATTATTTTGTATTCATCCATTGCTTTTGTCTTTTGTGTGCACTGCTCAAGAAATTGTAGTGAGTTTTAATATTTTCTATCAGGCAAAGGGCAAAGTATAGTACTATTGACCTGGGTGGTGGACAGAGGAATGGATTCACTAACTCTCTTTTTAGGCCAATACAAATACTACTTCCATGTTAAAGTTGCATTTTTGTTTAGAGTAAATGTTGTTTGTCATTGGAAATGCAATGGAGGCGGGCGATAGTTCGAGTGACGTGTGTGTGGTCGCCAGGAAGTGCATTTGCTCGAGACCTTTATGAATCTCGTTCAGTGGCTTTTGTGTGTGAAACCACATCCACTGGAGCTTGGTCATGTAGCACAAGAAGTGTAACAGCAAACAAAAAAATATATTCCCAATTCTCACATTCAATCCAATCTTCAGGAAAACGAAAAGTGGTTCAGCATCATTTTCACACACACAAGTGTATGGATATTTGATCATCTGTACATCTGGTTTATATGCGTCTATTGAATGAACGAAAGTAATAATAAAAACTAAGAGTGTCTCAGTTTTGTCTTTTTAAACAAACTATTATTCACTAGGTCGTCATTAGCGACCGACTTTACAAAGGACAAAATGAAAATATTATAACATTTTCAATGGACCACAATGAAAGACACGCGCCATCTGCTTATTCCAACGCAGTTGCATAGGCACATAGTCGAAGTTAGTTTTACTTTTAACGATGTTAGATAGTTTGCGCAATATCAAAACAAAACTTGGCTAGTGTCGCATACAATAAGCTACGCAACTGTCACCGAAAAAAGAGGTGGTAAATTGAAACATAACTGAACATGGAAGTAGGCGCCGAGCCCATTTAACCCGTTAACTTTTGCTAACCCGTTTAACTTTTTATTAATTTTGTTACAACTCACATAAGAGCGCCACGTGCAAAAACATATCTTGTTTAAATTTTCACTTCTTGTCACAATTTTCATTATGTTTTGACATTTTGGTTAATATTTTTACATTTTGGTTAATATTTTTACTTTAGAGTTGGGGAAACATGCAGAATAAAGTAACAAAGAGAAATAGCGATAGATGACTGGAAGCATGTAGGGTTGCTCAATGCGTTTTTCTCACATTTGTCTTTCCGCATTGAACCAAAAGTCCAATACTCATCAACTGGGAGTATTTTTGTGATAATTAAATCTAGGAAAAAAGGGATAACAAGTGAAATAGAGCAAAAAGTACTGAAGTGTTAGAGTAAAACTTTTTATAGAGATTGCAATTAAAACACAAATTTATTAAAATATAGATTTTTCTCATTCTGCATGGGTTGCCAAGTTTGTATAACTCTGTGCTCCAACTTTTCCAGTGACTTTTCTTGGTTTCCGGTCCAAGGAAAACACCTGTTGCAAACTCTTAGTATATTAATCTATGGATTTACTATTGCATTATTTGTCTTCTACAGTACACCAGCTGGTTGCTCGTTCGCGTTCCTAATGAAATTATGTATTAGGTTTAATTCCGTCAATCGCCAGTCAATCACTAAAACAGCAGTGATTTTTTCGATATCTTCCGGAACTGGGTAATATTTTGTCAACCCGTAATGTGTAGTTGAAAACGGACTACTCTGCCACAACCATTTTTGTATCTCCCATACAAAAGTTTGGTGGGTTTATGGTTGGCCGACACAATATCTCTCGTAACCAACGCTAATTTGTATCCCTCCCATACTAATGTTCGGCGGACAATTGGCTGGTAGTCACTTTAAATCTCCAAAAACTCTTAGGATCCTAATTATACTGGACATTAGATAATATTTCGTGCAATTTCACCCTGCTATTGAATGTGGGCGCCTCGCCCATTCGTGTCACTGAGGGGCAACTATACACGTTTGTTAATGGAACACGAACCCATTGGATTACTTAGGGTGAGTGTATGTTTAAGTCGATTCACCCAACAGCAATTTCGCTACTGGTTTTATATAAGATTGAAGTAGAACTAAAGGCGTTCCCATTTTTAAATTTGGGGTAATAGGAATATACTGGTATCGAATAATTTCATAAGAAAACTATTACAGACTTGCTCAAAAACCACCACAAATAAAAAGAGGATGTCAACGAAGCCTAAAATATACAAAACTATGGCATTTACCGCAGTAGTTTCGGAAAAGATAAAACAATCTGACATATAAGGTACGGAAAAAATTGGAATCGCACTAAGATCACACAATACTGTCAACCGACTCTTCAGACTCTATCCAAGGAAGATTAGGCCAATTTAGTATATGCTTTTAGTTTTAAGGGTGACGCCAACAATTACGATTTTTAAAACAAAACTTTAACTTTATTCCAGTTTTATATGAATTCACATTAAACTCATTTAAATTTGAAAAAAAAAAATATTTTTATTTTTTTATTCAAGTTCAATGCCGTACTAGTTTGCTAAAAGAAATTTTGTAAAATGCATACCCATGATGCCTTGGAAACCGTATAGGTATTCCAAAGCAACTTTAGTCACAGATCTTCATCGGTTGTTTGAAATAATGCTATTGGAAAATTCATCAAACTAAATACAAACAAAAACTCATTGTAATTGAGGATTTCGCACTATGCAAGTGTTCGAAAAATATTGTAAGTAAAATACACAAGGAAACATTTCCAAAAAACTTCTTTCCATCTCCAGAGAACAATCGGTCTCCATTAGAAACTGCCTGTTCTTGTCTATAAAGACAACACAATACTTAGTTTCAAGAAGATATTTGAAATTATCACTCATGTTTCATGAATGTTTAATGACACCTAACACAAGCTGAGTTAAGCCCAATTAACCAGTTAATCATCGCCAATTAACTGGTTTTCAGGTTGTCCGAAAATTACGTTCAGCGGTTTCAACGGTGTTTCGGCTTCGGTTTTGGACACTGCAATGGGGACACAACAATACACGTTCTAGTTTATTTTCGGAGCAATTTTATCAAATATATGTATGTGTTGATAACTAAATTGTTAGTTGTATGGACCGTTTGGTCGTTTCAGTGTAATGGCAATAAAACAATTTATTCCATATTTTTCCGACGATTCGTTGTTTGTTTGACACCATCTTCAGGGGAGACTTTATTGGATCTTGCTCAAAAACAATGGAATATTATTATATTGTTTCAGTGCTTTCAGTTTAACTTACTGTTATATTACATTCACTGGATTTAAAAATTAAATAAAATAAATAAATAACATAAAGGACGAGCAGAATTGTATAACGTGTACAATTATGGGCGTGCACCACTTAAGCCTAATATAACAGAACTAACTAAAGGTTCATTTCAGAGCAATAATAAAGTTGAGCTGATGCAGTCGACGTCCTCTTTTTTCTGTTTTATTCAAAATGAATAGCGTCCACCGCTTCCTCAACACAGTTAAAACAAAATTGGTGTGCAACTGCCCAAAAATATCCTGATTTCAAGTGTTTGAAAAGCAATATCGCATTGCATGGAAAACAAATGAAGAACAACAAATGAATTTGTTACACATATTTTTAAAGCATTATTGTCCCACTTTCCAAAACCGATTCATAATCGAAAGTCGGGTTGAAAATTACAGTTTTAGATGTATTCGATGAGACTTACTATCTGCACCATGTCATGTCTAAAGTTCCAGAGATTTTTCTTTTGAAGCGGAGTTTTGTTATTCCATATATGTGTATGCACTCACATACAGGGCGTTGTATTTGACCTATGTAGTACATTTGCACTAAATTCGATTTAGAACTTTTTCAGGCGATAGAGTCATGCCCGACAGTGTACCTACCTGACTGGAATAATGATCACCACAATCGCTGCAGTAGGATTATTACCGATTACAGTGAAATTTTGAAAGTGATTACTATTTGTGAAATCATAGTTTGGTACTAAATGACCACACCCCTTTCTGTTTCCTCCCATTCAAAACTAAAAAATTTTTTCAAAATATTGTTTCTTCCAAAACTACTTTCCTATATATAACTTCAACTAAAGTGTTGGGAAATGAGGAGGTTCTTTTCAAAACTTCACTATTCCACTTCAACAGAACCGATTTCGTATTTTTTTTTGTTTGATCAATTGCGCCACAACTCTATAATTACACCGGAAAAAAAGAATACAAGTAATATTAGTCATTATTAGTTATTAGTAAATTGGTCATAAACACAAAAAGTGGAATAGTCAAGTTTGGAAAAGAACTGCATTTTTTGATTTAACTAGCGAATATTGGCGAATTTGCACACCCTTTCTGGTACCTCCCATGTAAAAGTTGGATGACCCGCAAGCTGGCCGACGCAATAACTCCCGTATAGAACAACCGATCAGAATGAAATCGAGTATTAGGTAATATTTTATCAAACGCCACTCTGCTATTGGAAATGTGAGATGTTCCTCCCATACACATCTTGGGCGGGTAATTGTCAATCCACTATTGAATACGGACGATTTTGCCACGCCCATTCGGAATCATGGTCGGCGGAAGCAATTATTCCTAAAATTTGGATCAAACTTTTTAACTGAAAATCTAATGAATGATTCGCGATGAATAAGTCGGTCAACCCGACTCACGTTTCTGCACATTGCGGGTCATTGGTTTCAAATGAATCCTGTTTGTTAAATCGTAGTTTCAACTGTTTTAATTTTGATACACCTTAATATATATTTATATCTATATAACAGGCATATGCATGTATAGTCGCTCCAAATGTGCATTTAAACAAACATCTATCCATGTGTCCGTCTGTCTGTCTGGATGTCTGCTGTGCATTGCTCTTTTCTGTTGGAGGGAGGACGAAAGGTCTGAGCTACTGGACTGTTGTCTCTTTATCGTGGTGTTGAAACTCTATGGTCCGAAAATAAAACTAACATCACACGGTCACACATTAAATTCATGTTTGCCTCGTTCTCTTTTGTTTTCAATTGGTTTTTGCGATTGCAAATTCCCACATTGACACCCTACGTTATGTATTTGCGTTCAGTCTGCATATTTTCAAAGTTCAATGACCAGATTCAGGCAGTATTATTGGCAGGTCATTTTAGGCTTGGTACCAGGGTTCAGATATAACATCACATACTCTAACCGATGTACTGAGGAGGATCACGGTCGCTGATAATCTGTATCTGGAAATTCTAGATATAGCTTCATTTAGAGAGGCCTCATATAACAAACACTCGCACAGACAAGGTAACGTAAGGTAATTTTCATTTCCATTCAACAATACCTTAGTTCTTTCATTCCACATGGCAGAGCCAATCGGCAGAATTGTTCAATTCGGTCGGAAGAGAAGAGAACGTTCAAACTCGCCCCTGAAGTGGCTGTGTGTAGTGCATTTTCTGGTCGGTCCATTACTCCGCTAAGCATCCGCTTTGTTCTTGTGGGCCATATATCATGGGTTTGTTCCATTTCTAGTTCTTTTCGTTTTTTGTTTTCAGTTCATGTGGTTGTGACGATGTCCTGCAATTGATTGGATCTTGACTCATTTATTTGTCTGCAGGAGTTTTTATTTCGTTAAAAAGCGTGGAGTGAAAAAGAAACGATGAATTGAATTGAAATTTCCACAAAAGGAAATGCAAAAGTGCAAAAAACATAAAATCTTAAAGATTTAATTTCACTTCAGAGAAGTTCACCAAAAACCACATTTTGCGTTGACTCATTTTTTTTTGGGATTCGACAAATTGTCTTGTGTTATTTTCATTGAAAATTGCCAAGTAATTCCTGAATTTCACACAAGTCAACAAAGCCCAGCAGGAGACTGTGCGCCTCGATTGTTTTTCAGGCAACTTTTTGTCCGCAATGCGTGCATGAGCTCGAGAATATATGAATTATTTAAATACGTGTGTATAAGTAAAGTATATTGTATTAAACGGGATCTGGGCTCAACACCAACGAGATTTATTCAAATGCGCCAACAGCATCTGCAGGAACAGCGTCGGCCAGTATTGGAATTCCCGCAACGCATAAAGAAGCCAGCGAAATGGCAACAATATCCCGTTACGGAAACTTTGCTAAACGGTTTTGCCTCTTGAGCTTTTTTGTTTTGGGTGCGCGAGAGTTGTCTGTGCGGCATTAACCACACACTAGCATATGGAGGTCTCATGGATGACGGCTGACAAATATCTCAATGGAGGGCATTAAATGTTGAACGGTGGCTGATATTTTGAGGATGACTTTTGCGAGAAGATTTTAATGAAAAATATGACCAACTGCAGCTATTGAGGATGAAATGAATTGGGAGCTGGTTGAAGTAAAAGGACAGTTAAACTCTTCCTCACTGAATGTGAGAGAAAGAACTTATCTTTGCGTTAGATACCACAAAGGGATTGGGCAGAGCATGTCACAATCTGTCAGTTTTGCGCTAAATCTTATTATACTTTCTGATAGGAATCCTAATTTGAGCTCCGATTCCAAAGGGTTTTTGAAAAGCGTCCGTCGGTGAAGCAATGGTCAGTGATTAATGGAGCAATTGGTAGCTTCTAAACGGTGTCTGTAAAATTGTATCTTCGAATGATCTGTATGATTGAATTCTTCGTAGTGATGTTCAAACGGTATTCGATTGGCTGGCAGCCAAGTTAGTCATGGCCCTGTTGAAAGTTGTATTTTTAGTTCAATAAAAACAAATGGGCAGATATAAAGTTGGAGAGACGCTTAGCTGTAATCAGTTGCAATCAACCATACTATGTAATACCCTACACTGCTGTCGATTAGGTTTAGCGTGGTGACATATTTTTTATGGTGTAATTAGAATAAACTTCACCGACAACTTGCGAATGTTGAGAGCGATTTTTTCTCTGTATACGATCATGCACCGTTTCATCGGCCGGATGTTTTCTTCTCTGTCAGACCCAGGTTTGTGAGGATTCCGATCCACAGAATTTTCACATCCCTGGTTATCGCACTCTGTCTATAGAAGCCCTGACTATGGAAGAGAGGTGTCCTTGAATGCGTTCCACGACTTTTCCGATTCAATTTCAAAAGCTGTGGAGGATTGTTCGAGTAGGGAAATTGCTACCGCTGGTGATTTTAATATCCACTGTTACTCCTGCTTTTCCCATTCAAGCTTTACATCCCCGAAGGAAAATTTTTTTAGCAGCGCCCATCAATCTTTTGCAATTAGTGAATTCACCAACACACATTTCGCGTTTTGAAGGGCGGGCTTCGAACACATTAGATCTTTATACCCTAACCCATAGGGAGGGGGGTATAAATATATCATTGAATACGTAAAAAAATGTAACACATAGAAGGAGCCATATTAGACCCTCAGTATCTTTGGATGAAATTCGTTTTAGGACTTTTTAAGACGTTTGAGCCATGTCCGTCTATCTGTCTGTCTGTCTGGCTGGCTGGCTGGCTGCTCAGCGCGATAACTGCCGTAAATCTTAACACAATGAAATTTTGCCAGTGACTATTATTTGCCAATATTGAGTTTGGGATTGAAAATGGGCGTTTCAACCACGCCCCTTCTGGTACCTCCCATACAAATCGACTTATTTAGCACAAAATCATATTTGTTTCAAACCGTTCTTCTGGTAGATGTGATTAGCTTCAACTCACACACCGGGTAATAATCTGTGAACTGAGGAAATGGGTGAGATTGTCACGCCCATTCTGGTACCTCCCATACAAAACAGGGTGTTCGTCAGTATTGTCAATGCGATAAATCGCGTGAAGCGCTTCCGCTTCCGGTATAAAGGGGCCCTTAGACCTGTGGATAAGTTGCTCGACTTCAAGTTGACATCAACTTCGATAACTAGACATCAACTTCGATTTTGCCCTTACACTCTCAAACTAGTTGAGGCAACTTCATTTTCTTGTCAGATGTCGAAATGAAAGGTGGTGAGCGCACTGCGAAAATATCACAAATTTTACGAAAAAACGCCATTTTTATTTTCTTTAAATATTTATAATATATAACACTACAAATCATATTTATTTAGTTTATATTTTTCCGATAATGTTTAATTTATTTATTTTTTGGTTCATTTATTTACATTTTGCCGATAATGTTGCCTCATGAACGTTTCTCACCGAAATGCGTATGAAAGTTGATGCAACTTTCCCTTACACTGGTGGATAAGTTGATATCAACTTCAAAAAATCAAAATGGCTTTGATTTTACATCAACTAGTTTGTACAAACCACCAACTTCACCTTACACCATGGATAAGTTGATGTCAACTTGAAGTCGCTGCAACTTATCCACAGGTCTAAGGGCCCCTTAAGGCTACACGTTATCAAACTCCAATCACCGATTACAACAAGGGTGGTTTTGCCACGCCCATTGTGGTACCTCCCATACAGAAGTTGGTTGGGCGTCTGGTTGTTCGGCATGAGAAGTCCCGCAAAACCGAACCAATCTTTATGAAAGTTTGTACTAGTCAATATTTAGTCAAATAAAACTCTCCTGCAGAAAATGAGCTGTTTTGTCACACCCATTGTCGTAAAAACAAATAGATGGTTTCCCATTACATCCCATGAAGGGACTGGGGAGAACTTCTTACAATCACTGAGCTGTGCGCTTTCCAGTTTTCACTCACTGATTGGGACCTACAGTTTTACACCCATTCCGAACGGTAATTTGAGAAGCTTTTTCATGGCTAGATACTCGATAGTGTCGCCGTCACTATGCGAGGTGACCGCCGCCGAAAGAAAATTTGAAGGTGGTCAGAGCCGGGTTCGAACCCAGGATCTCATGTACAAGAGCCGCGCACACTAACCATTGAACCACCGACGGCCGCAACCATTGTGGTACCACCCATATAAAATTTTGGCGGATGACCGGTTGAACGACACGATAACTCTCGTAAACTACAACCTATCTTAATAAAATTCGGTACTAGGCAAAAATTTGCTAAAAGCTACTGTGTAATTAATAACTGACTATTGTGCCACGGCCTCCGTTGGAGGTGCAATGGTTAGTGTGCGCGCCTCTTGTACAGGAGATCCTGGGTTCGATTCCTGCTCCGACCACCTTAAAATTCCTTTCGACGACGGTCACCTCGCTTAGTGACGGCGACACTATCGAGTACTTAGCCATGAAAAAGCTTCTCAACATACCGTTCGGAACCGGTGTGAAACTGTAGGTCCCAATCAGTGAGTATAAAAACTATGAAGCGCACAGCTCACTGGTTGTGAGATGGTCTCCCCAATTCCTTCATGGGATGTAATGGGAAACCAATTATTATTATTATTGTGCCACGCCCAGTTTCGTACCTCCCATACAAAAGTTGGGCGTATTTGCGGTTTACCAACTCGATATCTCTAACACATCATAACCGATCTTAATAGAATTTGGTACTGATCAAAATTGTGGAAACAACTTGCCATGCCAATTTTTGTACGTCGCAAATATATATTGGAAGGATACTAACTAATTTTCAATAATATTTAGTGCAATGTCAATCTGTTATTGAATATGGTCACCTTTGAGTACGGGCGTTTTTAACAGAACTCCCACGCAATGGATGACTTAGGGTGAGGGTATGATTAAGTCGGTTCACCCGACTGAAACTTATGTACTGGTTTTTATCTTCACACCCTGACAAGTGTGAAGTTAAGATCTTGGCACTTCTTGATAATTCAGACCACTGAACCATTTCGATCTACTTTTCGTATTCTGACCTTCATATTGCTGAGGAAATATTGCTTTGGTCATTTGTTAAAAGAGGAAAGCGTATATTTCCTTCCAACTCTTATTAACAATGATCACACATTTACTGACCCGGCTGATAAGGCTAACCTGTTGGCTGAGGTTTTTGCAAGCAAAGCTTATTTGCCGGAAACAAATCCACTAATGCCAGTGATCGAAAACGTCTCTAGTTTAATGTCTAAGATATATTTTCAATGGTTAGTGTGCGCAGCTGTTGTGCGAGAGAACGTGGATTCGATCCCTGCCCTGACTACCTTACACTTCTTTCCTCGATGTAGATAAATCCCCGGGTCGGATGAAATTCCGGCATTTGTTTTAAAAACGTACTCGACCATTACGCAAGTTTTTCCGCGTCTCATACAGTGCTGGCATCTTCCCTTCACGTTGGATGGTTCCCAAAATACAGCCGATCTCTAAAAAGGGTGAGGCTAATCACCCCGACAACTACCGACCAATTGCAATATCCTCCATGCTCCCAAAGTGATGGAGTGCATGATTAACTACCAACTCGTGAATTATCTCGAATTCAACGGCCTACTCAGTGATCGACGTTATGGCTTCCACAGAAACCGGCCTACGGGTGATCTGATGGCGTTTCTCTCAGAAGAGTAGTATCGGTCCGTGCATCGATAATTCCAAAGCGTGGGATAAAATCTGCTACGACGCACTCGTATCGGAAGTTAAAGCTTGTGGCTTAGGTGATAACTTCTCTCAATTAATTTCCAGCTTTCTCGGGGATCGTTCTATTCGTGTTGTTATCAAGGACTACAAAATTAATGCGGGGGCACCTCAAGGCTCTGTCCTCTCACCTTCTCTCTTTCTAATCTTCATCAGCGACCTACTTGGTCGGACTGCTAAACCTATCTACTCCTTTGCAGGTGATATCAATTTTGTATTCATTTGATCGTCGGCTTAGGTTTTCCGAGTACAAACAAAGACACAGATGACGGGCGATTTACTCAACTCGAGTTTAATGCACGTAAGACCCAGTGCTGCATACTTCGGCACATTTGGCCCATCTCTGTCGTCGAGTTCTATGGGAAAGGTACATATTGAAAGCGGAATCTCTTGATGTTTTTAATGTGCCGAAAGAAGCATTCAAGTGTTTGAGCATTTTAAAGAAGTGTAGGAAATTCTTCACTCTACATGGTCTTCTCAATATCTATAACAGACATATTCGGCCGAAGATGGAATGTCACTTACATATTCGGGCTGGTGCCCATGGGAAGTGTTCCTGTGAGACACATAATCTCGAAATGGAGGTTAGAGTATTTAACAGCGCAATAATGTTATCCGGGAATTCATATCCAAAGAGGAATAGTGTATCCCTATTTCTGAGTCCAAAACAATTCACAGCATTTATAGGAAACATCCCCTGAGTGTTGGTTAAAATTAAAAATAAATCTAGATTTGATAATAGAAAGTTCAATTGGGTCATTTGTATGTTTCAAAACCGGTCATCTTCTTACGTACCAGATTTGATTAAAATCACTTAATATTTGTTACATCTTCCGACGACTGTACCAAGTTTACTGATATAATTTGTATGGGGAGTATATAATTTTCACCAATGGTTATACTTTGCCTCTAAAAAGCTTATGTACAATTTCTTATTGATAGTGGGGCTAAAACGCACTTGGCGGATGCCTTCCCAAAAATCGGGATCCGTTCCAGAGAAGAAAATCACTAAGCCCGGTCGAAGGTCGTCCTCCCTCTCTAAAGGCTTTAAAACAGATAGAACTGTAGAAGACCCGAAGCCGGTGTTGGATTCTCCTCAAAGGAAAAAACGCCTAAGTTCGGCAAAAGGCCGGCCTCGCAAACCACTTTTTTCAAGCGACCTACAAAAAGGGTAATAAAGCCTGAATTTTACGAAACTCGTCCTCAGACTCCTTTTTTGGATTCTCAGTAGCCCGTGGGTCCGAAATTTAACTAATGTGACCTATTTTGTGTCCACTTATTACATATCTCATTCAATTAATTTGTACCCATTTATACTTAATTCTAAGATAGAAAGTGCCTCCAAGAGCCTTAGGAACCAGGTTGGGAGATACATTAGTGCGCGCGCTACTGTACTGCACGATTTATTTTAAAATATACATAAGTACTTAGGTGTACAGTACCTTACATCAGTGTTGAACTTCATTGGTATCTCATTCCCAGCTAGCATTTTCAATCGTGCACGACTCTTTCACGATCGGAGCCGACGATTAAAGTAATCGTGCGCGATGTCGTATTCCAATCGCGCACGTTCAGAGCAACTGAAGTAACTGAGTCAAGACGGCGACTCTTACTTTCCAATCGTCGACGATGAGCAAAATCCAATCGTCGACGATGAGCAAAATCTTTTTCTTTTTCTGCTGAGCAGATATTGGAAAACCCGTTAGAATTTCAGAGAGACATAATTAAATTCTCCTTGCAAAACACGAGTTCGGTGGAGTATGCGGGAAGAAGTAAGACAACAATAAGAAAACTACATGTAAGACTGTGACACAAAGTAAACACAAAAACAAATCGTGAGCAAAAAGTCTTAAAAGCAGAGAAAAATATAATTCTGCTCCGACAATCGTGGTGACGATTGGAAATCCAGTCGCGAAACAATCGTGATCGTGAAACAAACATTCAAATGCTAGCTGGGATTACTACCCCCTACATAATTGTTTCGAATAGTTCGAAAAGTATGCAGGGATCATAAATGAGACCAAAGAATTAACTCCACACATACTCGAATACATTAAACTAAAATAAATAATTAAATATAATTCCAATTCATTCCCTTCGACGTATGGCACAGGTTCCTCTAAAGGGAGTTAACTTAAAATTTAGCAATTTTCAGTAGGGAAAAAAATTGTTGTTTGGTTTAATATCTTATATCACAAAGTGGGGTGCATCTGTATTTTTGTTTTTTTTTTTTTGGTAAAAAGTGAAAATTGAAATATTTTGAGTTGACTCCATTTTGTTTACATTACGCAAACATTCTCCCATTTTTGTATGCCATTCCTGCACCAAAGTATAGTGGTCGTAGATGAATGATCGCAGTATCTCTGGATCATTTGTATACAATACGTTTGCTCATACGTATTGTAAACAAGTCCTTCTGGGCTCTGTTTCAGTATCTATAAGTATTTCTAGAATAATCGATCTTTGGTACTTAGAGCAGATTACATTTGGTGATTGGTCATCATGTAGTTGTTTGGGCACAACCCTGAACAAACGAAAGTAGCCTAACGAATACGTGATGGTATGCGCGTGGTGAGGGATAAGGTTCGATACCTAGTGAGGCAGTATTTTATTTTTCTTTTGTTTTAAATTATTTTTTTTTATTTAATATGTAAGACAACTTTTTTTTGAAGGAAGCTGGGTTTTCCCGGTAACGAATTCGTCTTAATTTTCTAATAAAATCCCTAATTCGGGAACTATTCCAGGCTGCCTACTTCGCCTAAAGTTTTGCCAATATAATTATCTAGTAGTTGGCAATAGGAATCCTTTAAACTAGGTATGATATTTTCTCTCGCGATTATCGTCTTTCTTTTATGATTTAAAATACAAGACTTGCACGCGGATGATATATAAATGAATATTAGCCAGTGCTCAATCAAGTGAAATGAAAGTGAAGTGAAATTTAATTTGCAATTAAAATCCGGATATAATTCTGTAATCCAGTGGATTATTGGGAAAATTTTATTGCATTAAAACATGGGTGATTTTCTGACAATTTTGAGTGGGAAAACTTTATTTTAATGACTTTTTGTTAAAGTATACTCGTATACTTTTCCAGGGATTATTATTCCATCCGCGATCTCTACTTGTCCGCCTCCCACCAAAACAATGACCTCTGATTTTCGTTATTTGTTTGGGAAAGTTATGCCAGGAATTCCCTATTAAATGCAAGCATCGAATTCTGATTAGAAATACCTCCGAACTTTGAATCCCCAAAGGATAATCCTCCGTTATAGCCAATGTTCGTATCGACAAATTGCTCACAGGGTATAAGGAAAATAATAGGTGGTTACACAAAGCGATGGGTAATTACCCATTTCTATTAACCATTACCCACCGGGTATGGGGTAAATAATGAGTATCATGAATGGAAGATAGGGAATTACCCATCACGATTACCCATTACCCACTCGGTATAGGGAAAATAACGGCGATGAAAATTTACCCGACACGATTATTCTCTGCACACGGAGAATGGGTAAGCGGCCTTGCACATTACCCACGACGATGGGTAATTGGTTACCCAACATAACGAAATATGGAAAATTTGATCGAAAATATGGAAAATTTAGAAAAACCATAAAAACGAATAAATATATAATCAAAATATGTATATAACTCGGGGACGGCGTGTCGATTCACTAGGGTTATACGTTTTTGATTTCCATAGGAGTCTTTAACCAATGAAAATGTTTTTTATGTCGCTAAAACTCCAATAAAAATTCGCCAAAACGCCTATATGTCTATATCTCAGAAACAGTGTGTCCATTCGGAAAAGGTATTAATTTTTGCTGGTTTCTAAAGGTTTCACATAGAGTGGCTACATTCATGTGGATGCACATTTTTTCAAAAAATCGCCAGAATAAGAAAATCTCTGAAATATCATTATTACTCAACACTTTAATTTATTGTCTGTTAATGCCAATGTTCACCTAACCAATTGATGTTAACGAACATATTTAATCATAGAGTAGTAGATAAGAGTTTCCATCCGCTGTTTTGCGATGTCTAGCGGTCATCGAGGTAGTTGGAAATTTCGTAGAGTTCGACTTGCTGTTGTATGTTACTTGATGGTTGGACATAAAAAGAATAGAAATAAAAGAGAATGCGAATTTAGTTAGATTTAAAAATAGTTTGCTGCTGGGTTCAACTTCAGAGGTTGCATGTGGAGGTTGCATGTGGACATTGGATGTTTCAAGGCATGGCTTCAATAATACCACATAGAGGCCACAGTAACCAACCTCCAACAAAGCAACAACAACCACATTTCGTGTGTCTACTGAGGTATCCGTGAAATGTCCGTAGAATATCAAATTCGATGTTTACCAATTTTCAGCTTTTCCTCCACTTTCACTCACAATGTTTAGCAGAATTATAGCCATGGTAACGCTAAACAACTTCTGTGAGCATATTAATACAATCTGAATGTGTCTAGTCGCCCTAAATAGCACATAAAGACCACTTAGAATTTTATAAATGGTCATTTTTGTGTATATGTCATCATTACTCGAGAAAGAGAAAGTGGTCCGACTAAATTTAGAAACATTTTGATTTAGAATACCTACAATCTGTTCAAATACTATTTCTCAACGTAATTAACAGTTTCGCAGTTACAGAAAAAAAGAATGGTTGAAAAAATAAATGTTTTTCTTAAAAAACTCAAATCTTTTACTATTAAAAAAACAAGAAACATAAGAAACTGCAAAAAGCGTAAAGTCACCTCGCGTAGTGACGACGATATTATAGTGTAAATAGCCATGCAATCCTTCTCAAGAACCGGTCGTAACCGATGGAAAATTGTAAGTCCCATTCAGTGAGTACAAAACTAGGACGCGCATAGCTCACCGATTGTAGGAAGCTGCCCCTTATCCCATCATGGGGTATTATTAGAAATATATATATATTTACCTATTTTTATCAAAACGTGGACTGACATAGCCCATTTTCAATAGTGTTCTTCTCTGACCCAATTAAAAGGCATATACCAAATTCAGTTGAAATCTAATTAGATGATTACGGGATGTGGACGGACTCACGGGCATAGCTAAATCGATTCAGAGAGTGATTCTGAGTCAATGTCTTATATTTCTGTGTATAACAAACATTTATATTTCACTAACAGATTACAAACATTAACATATTACATTACACTTGTGGCCGTCGGTGGTGCAAAGGTTAGTGTGCTCGCCTCTTGTACATGAGTTCCTAGGGTCGATCACTGCTTTCTCGCATTGTGACGGCCATGAAAAAGTTTCTCAAAATAGGGATCGGAATCGGTGCAAAAACTGTAGGTCCTATTCAGTGAGTAAAAAACTAGAAAGAGCATAGCTCACTGATTGTGAGAAGCTCTTCCCAATTCCTTCATGGGATATAATGGGAAACCATTTATTATTTATTTAACATATTACACAAAGTCATAAAACTAAAATTAAGCTAAATAAAAGGTCAAGAATTTTTACAAAAAACTAACCTCTCGATTTATCAAGAGGTGTGCCAAAAAGGACGTTAAATGTAAATAATGTGGACTACACCTTGAGCTGTGAAGTTGCTCTCAGTGGTATCCAGGGAAATATTTTTAATTAAATCTTAAAATCAACTCTATGATCTCCTTAAAAGGACCACCTTGTGTTACAAATTATTTAAGACTTAAGACAACAGCAACGTGAGTTCTAAAGTATAATAATTATTTTTTCATTTTTTTCTTTCTAATTTACCTAATTTTCTTTCTGGCATTAAAATTCTTCAATGCCGTCATATAAAGAGGACAAACCTGACGGCGTATAACGATTGAAATCTTAAAACAATCACATTTTTCCTTTGTGACAATCAATTAGCCATATTTTCAGCTGCGAGTGATGACAAATGTATGTCACTGACACTACAAGGTTCTGATGGGTTACCATAAATTTCGTTTCAGCTCTCGACCCAAATAGACAAATCACAGATAACATTTTATCAAGCAGACGAACAACGACGATTGACGACTATTCGAGGCTTAACAATTCCCAGCCTGGCAAGGCAAAGCGTCAAAGATGTAAAACTTTGATAAAATCAAACGAACATGAAGACAAATTGAAACAATTAAATTGAATCAACACTAAATTGGGAATTCGTAGAAATTGGACACACGTAGAATTCAGGTGGAACGGTTTCGTATAAAACCAGGAGGATGGGCTGTCATAGAATACAGTTTATTACAAGTCTCACTGAAATGCGTTTGTTACCAATTTGTTATTTGCTTGTAATAGGAGGCATATTCGCGGTTAGTGGTCGGAGCAGGAAAGGTATGTAAAATAAGAATCAACAAATCTATTTAATGGAATCAGTTGATGGATGACTCGCTTCATAGACCAAAAATCCAGACGGGTCCCCCATTACCGCTCTTTAAACGATATGGTCGGTGATGAAGCCACTCCGATTACAAGCGAAGCGCAAGGGCCACTTGTGAAAAGCCGCAATAATGACGCTGCTGAAGGACGTCTGTTCAAACACTTACTTTTGTTTAAATCACTCAAGGGTTCTGATAACAACAGTAACAATGGTTATGTGCCCTACGTGATCGTCAATTCCCCGGCAACTCTAACAAACGTCAACAGCAACATCATAACCAACTTTCCCACTACGGGAACCACTGGTACGGGTACTACAACGGGAACAACAACAGGAACTGGTGGTGGGACTGGAACTGGGGCAGGCGGTGGCGGTGGTGTTCGTCAGAAATACGGTAACAATAAGAACCCTCTAGCCTACGCTGTACCCGGTCTTCCCACCCCCATATACCATCAACGTAATCAGCCGATGCCACAGGTTATCTATGGGCCCCCATTGATGAAAGTGAATCGTAAAAAAAATAATAACTTACGCAGAAATCCTTTTTCAGCAATAGCTCATAATTTGAGGAGAATTCAATTTTTGTAAAGACATGAATTTGAACGCATTAACGGGCTGCGTCAATTGGGCAGATTTTTATTTTTTTTATAGATTTTAAATACGACACATTCTTTACTGAAGCTAAGATGGGTAAATTGTCTTTGTACTTGTACTTCTTGTACTTTTTCGGCAAAATAGGACAACATTATTTTTATTTTTTACCCCGACCAACTATTTTTGATCTAATAAATAAAATAAATATTTAAAAAATTAAACTATAAATATTCGATTTAGTAAACAAAATACTTGTATATTTTTTAGGCTTGAGTGTCATTTACTATTAATACTTATATTCCATTTTAATACTTATATTCTTATATTTTATTTATATAATTTCTGATATGAAAGTTTTTCTGAGTTACGACGAATTATGGGAACAAAAGTATCTTCAAAGCGATTTGGATTCGTTCCATACTTGGTGCAAATTAAATCTGATTGAGCTGAATTTTGGAAAATGCTAATATATGCGTTTCTTTAGAACGAAACCAATGTCTGCCAATTATGTGCCGGGTGGCCATCAGTTGGAAATGGTTGATACATTCATTGATCTTGGTGTTTTATTGGACTCCAAGCTGGACTTCATTTCTCACATCACAATCACGGTTAACAAAGCCAAAGGTGTACTTGGTTTTATAAAACGTTGGGCTAAAGAGTTTAATGATCCATATGTATCGAAAAATTTATACACATCACTTGTAAGACCTATCTTGGAATATGCATCGATAATTTGAGTCAGTACAAAAGCAGTTCCTTTTATTCTGTCTTCGTAGTCTGAACTTCAACCCATTAAGTCTCCCGTCTTATACTAGTAGACTTGCTCTTATTAAGCTGCCAACTTTAAAAAGCCGCAGATCCATGCTAAACATATCGTTTCTTCTGAATGTTATCAATGGCGATGTCTGCTCTGGATTCTTGATCAATAACATATCATTCAACATCCCTCAACGACCAACCCGATACTTTTCACCATTATCTGTTCCATTTTGTAGAGCAAACTATGCGAATGCCGATCCTTTCACGAGAATGTGTAAGGAATTTAATGAATTATATAGCCTTATTGATTTCTGTATGAGCATTAATGTAATTAAAAGTAACATAATAGTTTTCTTAAATTCTTAATTATTTGTTTGGGATTTGCTGTGTAGTTCTAGGCTACCAAAATTTTTGTAAATAGTCTGTAAGGATAATTTCCATAGACAATTAAATTTTAAATAAATAAATAAATAAATAAATAAATTATCATTTCCACACGATGCAACTTTTTGGATACCCGCTAGACATACATATCTTCTACTTACTCGGTGATGCAAAATACCGAATTGAATCATTCGCCAATACTTTCCACTGTTGACAAGTAAAAATATATTTTTTTAAATCTAAAACTAAATTTGGAAAGATTGTATATCTGAAGTAACAATTTTGTGTTTTCTATATTTTTTTAAATAATATAAATGCGGAAAAATCATCATGACCAAAAAAAGAACTAAAAAATGGAAATGTTTAATGTTCCAGATTTATATACATATGTACATTAGCGTGTCCCATCAATAAACCTTTTTTTTATTGCTTATGGGGTAAAGTATTTTTGAGAATTTTTTCAAATTTTTCGTAAGTGGTTTACGGCTCGCGCAAGTCGAATTTACCCCAAAAATCGGGTATTCCGGGCGTTTTTTGAATTTTACTTAAAACTCGTTCAATAACCACGATTTTCTTAGTTTGTAAGTCAACATTTTTGAAGCTAAACGTCCAAACTTCTATTCTATTCTATGAGGTACCACGTATTAAATTTTTTCGTAAGTTTTAGGTAAATTTTGTAAATAACGCTTAATATCTTTTAAAATTCCTATGAAAGTGCAAAAAACTAATGATGCGCTTTAAATTTGTATAAATTTAAGCAATTTTGTAAAAAAAAATTTCAATTTGCGGATACTGTTCCAGAGTTATACCATTTTAAAGCCTTTTACCAATTGTGTGAAACTAATAATAATATAATCTGTTTGCTATGTTTGCATCGCATTTGCTTTAAATTGCTATGAAAATTTAAAACACCAATGCTGCACTTTAAAAGACGGACAAATGCCAATCAATTTTGTAGAAAAAATTTAGAATTTGCAGTTACTGTTCCAGAGTTATGCCACTTTAAAACTCTTTACCCATTCTATGAACCTAATAATATTATAAACACATAGCAAAAAGTAACATATATATGTTTCCTGCAATACGTTGCTGGGGTCGGTTTTTTCTGCCTGTAACTCTTTGTCGTTACTTAGCGCATGTAGATTTTTTCATGAATATAGTGTTTAGAGCAAATCCGATGAAAAATTGGCAAAGAGTTTAAGTATTATTTGTCTCATACAATAGATAAAGAGTTTTAAAATGGCATAACTCTGCAACAGTAACTGCAAATTCTAAATTTTTTCTACAAAATTGCTTTATAATAATAATAATTTATAATATTTTTAGGTCCATGGTATAACCCTGGAACAGTAACAGCAAATTTACATTTTTTTTCTACAAAATTGCTTGGAATTTATACGTCTCTTAAAGTGTATCATTACATTTTTAAATTTTCATAGGAAATTTAAAAGTTATAAAGCGTTACTAACAAAATTTATCCAAATTTTTCGAAAAAATTGAATACGTGGCACCTCATTGAGGGTAATCATTGCCAAAACTGGTGGTTTATGCATATGCAATAAAACTTTGGTCGTTTTGCGTTAAAAATGTTGACTTACAAACTAAGAAAATCGTGGTTATTGACCGAGTTTTAAATGAAATTCAAAAAACGTCCGGAATACCTGATTTTTTGGGGAAAATACGAAAAATCTGAAAAAAAAATCTGAAAATTACTTTACTCTATAAGCTTTTCAATCAAGCTTGAGCACCCATGAAAATCGCAAAAGAAAAACTTTTTGGGACACCCTAATGTACATAAACCCCATAAAATTATTTGAACATGGATTTGTCGGTAAACAGCAGGATTGAAATGTAAAGCGGAACGAGACATCGGAAATCGGAATAACCCTGCAAAAGGTGCGATATTGGTTCAAGTTATGTATGTATCACTACTAGAGGATCCCGGCGGGAATTTCCTCCATTTTGAATTCGCACTTTCCCGGAAATTTTATACGGAAATCCCGGGAAATTTCAATAGAATATTTTATCAAGAAAGTGTCATTTAGCAAGCTCTTCTTCTTTCTTCTTCCATATGTCTTAAATTATTGTATTTTCGTAAAATATTGGTATCAGTTCACTGAAATAAAATTCTTATTCGTAGGTATGCGACATTTTCGTTAGTTGATTTACATTGCAGTAACGAAAAGTTCTATAGTCCCCACGATTGTATCGTTGCTGCAATATATGTATATGTAGCATGTTTTACAAGATTTTTTGAGTGATCATCGTTGCGTTGCTCCAAGAACTCAATTGTTATTGCTGCAACGAATACGTCATTTGTCCATTTTGGAGAAAAAAGATTAATAATGTAATAGTTAAGCTTTGAGGTTTAGGCTAACGCTTTACGCCCATGGTTTCTTCTTCGGCGGCGGCGGCGGCGTAGGGACCTGGGAATATCGGCGTCGGCGGCTTGGTCGGCTGACGGCAGCGGCGGCTATTCCTAATTATTAGGAAATTGACCCGGCTGCTGCTGTGCAGAGTTAAATTCTTTGGAAATTTTACACGCTGTGGTTATAGTTATTACCTGTTAACAAATGGGACTTGCTTATAAACTGTTAGGGAATTGGACTTGCTGTTGGTGTTATATCATATGGAATTTCGCCTGGCTGTTGTTATGTAAATTTCGAATTGTCGTTCGACTCCCCGACTTAATTTTTGGAAATTTGTTGTTGCTTGTATTGTTAGGAGTCCCATCAATCAAAATTCGATTTTGCTCAAGTTTTATTTGAAAGCTATAAGGTAAAGTATTTTTGAGATTTTTCTCAGATTTTGCGGAAGAGTTTAGAGTAGAGTTTAGTAGAGTTTAGAGTCGAATTTCCCCAAATAATCGAGTTTTTCGTACGATTTTTGAATTTTAATTTTAACTTGATCAATACCCCCGATTTTCTTAGTCAACATTTTTAAAGAGAAACGTCCAATCTTTTATGGTATATGCAGTTTTTCCTATAATTTTGCTCACTAAGGTACGATCTATTAAATTTTTTCGTAAATTTTGAACAGATTCTTTAAATAACGCTTTATAACTTTCAAAATTTTTACGAAAACTTAAGAAACCAATGATGCAGATTAAAAGACTGATAAATTCCAAACAGTTTTATCAAAAATATTTTCAATTTGCAATTACTGTTTCTGAGTTATGCCCTTTTAAACAATTATACGCATTATATGAAACTACAAATATAATAAACTGTTTGCCACTTTCGCTTTGGATTTGCTTTAAACAAAGGGCGTAAAAAACGGCCCCAGCATCATACTGCAGGAGCCGTTGTTTTCATGAATTGAAGATCTGCTGCGACCCACATTTGGGTCAGAAAAACATATATTATAGCCTATAAATCATTGCGATTACAATATGAAGTATTGATTAGCAAACACAATATGTTTGGACACAAGTATAGCATATTTGACACAACCTACAAACATGTTATATTGGCATCCAAACAACAACAAAACACAGATTTTTAGGGTGTAGTAAAAGCAGATTTAACAGAAGACATGGTCTAAAATAAACAAAGTCAATGTTTAATTTCAAAAACAAGCCTTACGTTTTTTGAAGCCTGCAATATTTCTATTGATTGTTTACAAACAGACCCAGAAAAATTCGAAACCAGCAAATTTTAACGTGGAGCAAAGCATAAAGTTCAACAATTGCATATGGTAAATGATGTCGCAGAACCTGGTGTGATTTGGCTAACAGCTACATTACGTCGCAATTTCTGAAACAGATTTTCAAAATTTATTGCTGGGCATAAATCAGCATCGCAAGATCCCCAATATATAATTTTTAAGCAAAACAAGAATTTTTTTTTTCTTGTGTATGAGTGGTAAGATGCTTAGAGTTTTGTAGGTATGAATTTATATTATTAGATGAATTCTGCGCACAAAAAAATATTAGACTTACCAGTTTTGATATCTTGAGCGAAAAAATTAAAAACTAAACGTGAAAGTTTTCATTAATACAATATTTAAAACAAATCCGATGCAAAAGTGGCAAACAGTCTACAATATTCTTAGTTTCATACAATGGGTAAGAAGCTTTAAAAGAGTATAACCCTGGACCAGTAACCGCAAATTCAAATTTTTGGAAATTGCTTGGAATTTATCTGTGTTTTAAAGTGCATCAGTAGTTTTTTTAATTTTCGTAGAAATTTTAAAAGTTCTAACGCGTTAATTACAAAATTGTTGAACAATTTACGAAAAGATTTAACATATGGTACCTTATCGAGCAAAATCATTACCAAACTTGCGGTTTATGCATATACAATCTAAGTCTGGACTTTGTGCTTTAAAACTATAAACTTACAAACTAAGAAAACCGTGGTTATTGGCTACGTTTTAAGTAAAATTCCAAAAACTTCCTGAACCACCAATTTTTGGGGGAAAACTCGACTTGTACGACTACTAAACCTCTTTCGAAAAATCTGAAAAATACTTAAAAATACCTTACCCTATAAACTTTCCAATTAAGTTTGAGCAATCGAGAAAATCGAAAAAGATATTTTTTTTGGGACACCTTATTGTGTTATAAATCAGGACAATGCCAGTAATTGAGCGATTATATGAAAGTTTAAACAAAAAGTTATACGCCGCCGAACCACGCCGCCACCGCGCCGATTTCAACGTAAGCAGACGGCGGCGCGGCAAGAAACTCGAAAATTGGCGAGGCCGCGACGTGGTTCGGCGGCGTAAAGGTCTAGTTTATGCACCTATGCTTTTTTCAATATTTGATTTGTTTATTACTGTATTTAGGTAAACATTTAAAGAGTCATTAAAGCGACGAAACTGATTTTTTACACCAATGTTTACTAGCTTTTTAGGAACAATTCTCCATCAAATAACTGTGAAATTGTCAAAAACTATATGCTGCGACATTTGTCAAAATGAAAATTTAAAACCCATGGCTTTTCGACATGATAAAAACGAATTGTGGATGAAAGTGTTCCAATGGTAGTGCTTGGTATTCTTCAAATGTGTATATAAAGGAATTCTCATTAATATGATGAGTGTTTCTTGATATATATTTTTGATGAATTAGCCGAAAACATCTTGGTAAGATCCGAAATAGCTATACAGACAGCCTTGGTATCATACGAACATTTTTGTGCTCGACTTTTTTTAAATTAATATAAAGCTAATAAATAAGCTTTATATTATTTAAAATGATCTTAAGCTTGAATAAATTTAGTAACTGTAAGACAAAAATTATTTTTAACCATCAATATAACTTTTTGAGATAGGCGATGTATCTTCGTATATATAAGTATCTAAGTAATACTTTTAGATTTATATTAAAATTTTACAATAAAAATATAATATATATTGTAGTTTGCCAAACTCAGAGATAATTTAAAACTATTTTCAAATCTGGCCCAGGACGCTGAGTCACAAATTTGAAACAATCGTCCGCCAACTAAAGTTAAAAACTTGGTACTGATCACATTTTTTCTAATTGCATGATCTGTATAGCTCAAAGATAATCGAAAAATATTCTTCTAAGAAACAATTTTAGATCGAATCATATATAACAAAAAAAAAAACAATTCTCAAATCATTCGAACCTCCTATCAACTCATTCTTCTACCCAGGAAAAATTGTAAATATTTTAACAAAACTTCACCCTTTACTTTTAGTCTTTACTCACAGTTACTGTGGTCAGTATTATAATTTCTTTTAGTGTTTTATGATAGGCGCATGTGCTCATACAAAATACATATATTTATCAACATATATATTAATTTTAACTTTGATATCTGTTGCCGTTAAAGGGCAATTGAATAATTTTTATATCTTGAAAGAGGTCTTATTTCTTATCTGATTTTTTCTTACCAAAATATTGCAACGTATATATCAAGTATTCAGTGATATATATGTATATATCATTTCGATAAGACACAAAATGTTAGAGATACGCCCGATTATATATTCAACTTCGTTCACCACAGAATATGTCACAATGCGGTCAAAGTTCAAAATTAGTTTGTCGCCGGTAAACAATTGTTGATTGAATATAAACATTTAGATAGATAAGTTTCACAGAAATTAGGCTGCCAGATTTGATTTCGTTACACATTGTAATACACATAACCACGTTATCTAAGATGCTAGTTCTGTTTTCTCCCTTCCCTGGCACAAAATTTACATAAAAAAATCGAAGAAAAATATTACAAAATAAGGGACTCACATTTAAATCGGGTATTCCCGGGGTCCTGGGAAATTAATTTATTTTTCCTGCTTTCCCCGGGAATGGAAAAGTCCGGGAAATTGCATTTTCTAATCACTACATAATGCATTCGCCATCTTACACATATTAATTGTGTTCTTTGTGGTATAAAACTTATTCAGGTTACGTTTAATGGGCCGCTGATCCTGCACTTAAAATTGACGGAGATTGGCGGATTATTTGCCTCTGAGGCTCCTGGAGAATATTTGACAGCTAACGCAATATACGATTGATTGATTAAATCCTTTAGGAGTTTTTCAAAGACTTTCCGTTTACACAATTTTATTTTGAATACACATTATTACGCTTTTCACCGTCTTCGATATTACAGGCAAAAAACAAATTTAAAACTAAAGGCTCTAAAAGATGAAATTGAGACGAAAAAATTGTTGAGACCATAGGGTTGTGTTCCTCCAACATATATAGTTTCTTTAAATAGGTATTCTCGAATTTTCCTTCGATTCATTTCGAATTCGACTTTTAACGTATTGAAAATATGTAGCATCATTTGTATTCCCGTATATCGATTGTTGTCAAAAATTGTTCAATATTGTCAAGACAAATTCAAAATATTATAGACATTTAAAAATGGTTTCCCGCTACATCCCACGAGGGAATTAGGGAGAGCTTCTCACAACCAGTGAGCTGTGCGCGTTCTATTTTTACACTCACTGATTGGGACCTACAGTTTTACACCGGTTCCGAACGGTATTATGAGAAGCTTTTTTCATGGCTAAATACTCGAAAGTGTCGCCGTCACTAAGCGAGGTGACCGCCGTCGAAAGAAATTTAAGATGGTCAGAGTGGGGATCGAACCCAAGTTCTCATGCAAAAGAGCCGCGCACACTACCATTGCACCACCTAAGGCAACTAGACTTTTATCGCGGTCAAATTTGTAATATCCGTTCTTACTTTTTTAGAAATGTTTTACATACATATCGTCGTTCCGAAGTTATCTTCGCGTATCTTCAAAAAATTTTTTTTTTGTGAAATTCCCTCTAAAGTTTCAACAATTTGTATAAAAAAATTGGTGAAGTGGTCAAAATTGTCGCCACTAGTAGTGCCTGAAAATCTATATCGATTGTAAATTTATCCTAATTTTCCGAGTTATTGTTATTTTTAGCTCCAAAAAAAATTGCACATTTTGTTGTATACACCACCTTATGGGAAGCTGAAAAAAAAGCATTAATTTTTTAGTCCGAAATTATCTTCACCTATATGCACTATACATTAGGGTGCACTATACATTATTGTTACTATTTTGTAATGTTACAGACTTATATTTTTTATTGTATATCCACAATAATGGTTCATACGGTATCATAACGTGTTAAATTTTTACCAAAAGTGGATATACAAGAAAATGACTACATAATATCTCTGAAATGTCTAAATAAATTTATCCCAGGAAATAGTCTTTTCTCATTTTTTCTGATTTTGTGATATACGTGAAGATAACTTCGGAACAACGATATGTAATCGTATTTTTCCTTAAGTTGAATTTTTTTTGACAATTATAAATCTAAAACATTTTATATGTGTCACTTTCTCGATGATCCTGCTATTTACTTCAAAATCCAAGCCGCTTGTCATATTATCAATTAGTTATACTTTAAATTCTATGGCGTGGTTCATATTTAATCTACACTGCATCCCTTTCACTTTCACGTAAATAATAAAGTCTTTGTAAAGTAAAAAATTCGAACAAAGTTAATTATTTAAATCGATTAGAAGTTTTATTTTATAACCAACAGTTCCCAACGAAATGGGATCTTACACAAACTCATCATGATTACATCGAATACACGTGTAGGTGTAGAATATATGAATACACGCACACACAGACACACACGTATTTCGTATATACATTCAGAAATGCGTTAGAGTTGCTGGAGCTAAGGTATATACTCGTACTACGTCATTAGGGAGATCAAATTTTTAATTATACTCAATTGGCGTTTGCTGCTGCCGTAGGGCATTCACTATGTTCTGTATGCGTGCATTTGCGTTGAAATTTAAGCCACCAGGGGCAGGAATAGCTCCAATATTGTTGTTGTTGCTACTGACGCTGTTACTGTTGCTGCCACTGCCGTTGATGGAGTAGATGTTGGCAGCAGGAGAGGAATTCGGGGAGAAGTTGTTCGCAATATTCTCCAGTCGTTTGCGATTTTGATTGCGTTGCCGTTGATTGCGGCGGCGTTTGCGGTTTCCGGGTTTATTTCCAGACCTTCGCTTCGGTTGGGTGTTTCGATTCATCTGATTAGTGCCTAGTATGTTTTGGACTATATCTTTGGCGTTTCCAGAATCCAATTTGAGAAATTGATTATTTATCAAGTCGTCATGTTCACTCAATGGGTTGCCCATCATGTCCGTATCACCACGACTTGCCGCGGTTCCTGTTGGGGTGTTAGCCGCCGTTGTGCTAGTAGAGCGTGCCGCAGTGGTCGGAGTCGTAGGGGTAGTCGTAGTTGTAGGCGGCTGTTGTGTGATTACAATTATATTATTTTCTGGTTGTTGGAACAAACTTCTGAACAACATAAACTTCTTCAATAATCCCCTTCCCTCAGCGACGCTGGACGCGGAAACAGAAGAAGAACTACCCATGGAACGTCCATGGCTAGTCGATTTCCTTGGTGGCAACGAGAAGCGACGTCTCGGATCTAAAGTAAAATAGAACGCAGCAAGAAATTTTAATGAGATTTTACAAAACGCACAAAGCGGTCCATGCTACTTACCTGATCTCATCCTACGATGTGCCTTGGAAGATGGGGCTGCACCACAGCACATGACCAGCATTAATAGTGAGGATGTCAAAAGAATCTTATTGAGATGCATTCTGTAGTGTGGCTGGTGTAATGTGTCCGTGTTGTTTTTCTGCTCGCCAGATGCTGATGCTGATGCTACCGACAGTCTCCCTAGTCATTGAACACTAAGCAATGTAACTGGTTTGTTCTCGTCACTGGCCCCTCCAGTCTGTTTTTATAGGGTTTGCGCACTGACCGTCGAACGTGATGAAAGTTTCATTCTCGCCTCAAACTCTAATGATGACTGCCTAATTAAGTATTCATCAAAAACAAACAGTAGCAATTATTTTCTCACTTCTGTGAAAATCTTTATTGCGTGTGTGTGATAGTTTTGCCTTGAGGACATGATGAAACGATATTATTGTGCTGTTGCTGTTGATGGTTGTTGGTATTTGCAAGAAATTGATGGAAATTTAATGAAGGTTTGAAATGAATTTATCAAAATCTTGTTATGACTTGTTTGAATAAGGTTCCTCCCAAGGGCACACTGTGATGTTGACTACAATGTTAGTAGCGCACATCATTCCACTAGTTCTCGGACATGTTCTCACTTACCATAGAGTTACATATGTGGTTTGTCATATAATACAGATTCATATGACAATATCTGTATACCTTGCCATATGCCGTGATATTCGTCATGCAACTACAGTTAGAAGTTACATACATCCGACGGATTTATCGTAGCACCCACGAAAAATTACGTACATGATGTTTGGACAATTCTTCGTTCTGTAGCTTCAACAACACATTTTTCGTTGCTCCAACTATTAATTTTAATGTAGATAATAAAAAGGATGAGATTTAAACTGTTGTCATTTGGTTTATGGCATTTATTGTAATTTGTTATGCTCCAACATGTGTGTTGCTCCAACGAATCCGTAGTTAATGCCACGAAAAAGACTTTTATGGTAATGAACATAGGACAATGAGATCAGTACAAGAATAGAGCCAGCATGGAAGAAGAACCATGATGAACGATCAAATCTTGTGCACAACCAACCACTACAGACATATGTATGTATTACTCCGTCAGAATAAGTTAATTGAATTTTAGATTAATGTGCTGAACTAAATAACTATTCATTAATATACTTTAAAACTGACTGATCGGTAATATATTGATCCGTGAAAGTATGTAATAATGTTGTCACTATTCACACCTGGACAACTGAGAAAACTGAGTTATTGTGTGAGTTCATGTTTCATGCATTTCTCCTATTGGGGAGAGTGAAAATTACTTTCAAAAAGTCCGAATAACAAATTCCGACACAAGTTTGCACAATACGTACATATATATTTCCCAATCGACTGAAATAAACAATAATGTGAAATGAATATATCGATCAAGACAGCAGTACAATGTATGTATGTAGACAAGCAAATGACAATGACACTAGCTACATTTCCTCAATAAACACCCAATGTAATAAAACCCAAAAATTACACAACCCTCAAGAAAAATAGTATTGCGTAAAAATACCAGGTGGGTTAGTTCATAAAAAAATAAAGCCCATGTGAAATTGAGACATACAGAAGGAATAACCAAGCCCAAAAATCCTACCAAAAAGTCAAAAACGAAACTAATGGACATGGTTCGGGGCCCCGCTTTTATAAGGACAAGGACGGAAATCTCATCGCAGATGTGCAATGCATGTTGGGAATATGGCGAGATAATTTCTCCGCGCTACTGGTACCTGAGATATCCAATGACGATGGGACAATCGATCACAATATGGACGACGACGTCGATTGCCCCCCTCCTAATCACGTCGGGGTCAGAACAAGTATTGCCCGGCTTAAGGACAACAGAGCCGCAGGAGCCGATGGATTACCGGCGATTGGAGTCTCAGTGTCCCATATTTAAAAAAGGTGACCCGAGGCTCTATGCCAACTACCGTGGAATAAGGCGTTTATCCATAGCATATAAGGTTCTATAAAGTATAATGTGCGAAAGGCTAAAACCTATTATCGCTGGCCTGATTGGACCATACCAGTGTGACTTTAGACCTGGAAAATCGACAACTGACCAGATTTTCACGCTACGCCAAATCCTGGAGAAGACACACGGAAAATAAATCGACACCTATCATCTATTTATCGATTATAAAGCGGCCCGATACGGGAGAAACTCTATGAAGCAATGTCTAAACTTGGTATTCCTGCAAAACTCATACGCCTTTGCAGGATGACCTTGACGAACACCAAATCCGCAGTGAAAGTTGGTAAGGATCTTACCGAACCTTTCGAAACTAAGCCAGGCCTCAGGCAAGGCGACACCCTATCGTGCGATCTATTTAACATCTTAATGGAGATCATTATGAGAAAAGCTGCAGTCAACATGGATAAAACCATCAGCAGCTAAAATCACATGAGAAGTTACTGCGGTGTTTTCGAGAATTGAGAATGAGTCAGGAAAAGTGGGTCTGACGGTAACTGAGGCCAAGACAAAATTAATGGTTTCAACGAACAGAGCCTCCTCGCGATTAGAACGTTGATAACCGTTATAACTTCGAGATAGTGGACGAATTTATATACCTCGGATCTGCCGTAAACGAGGACGACAACGTCAGCCTTGAGATCAAGCGGAGAATTGTTCTTGCGAATAGATGTTATTTTGGGCTAAGCAAGCACTGTAGAGATAAAGCCCTCTCTCGAGTAACAAAAGTCCAGCTGAACCAGACTCTCATTCAACCTGCCTTGCTTTATGGCGCAGAATCCTGGGTCCTATCGCAAGCAGACGAAACATCTGTAGGAGTCTTCGAGAGAAAAACACTCCGAAAAATTTATGGCCCTGTAGTGGACAACGGAGACTATCGGCGACGCATGAATCATGAACTGTATGACGCATGAATCATGAACTGTATGAGCTTTATGCTGACATTGACATAGTTAAGCGGATCAAAATAACGCGTTTGCGCTGGCTAGGCCATGTCAGTAGATTGGATGAAGACGAACCAGCACGAAGGGGTTTCGAAACCGAACCCGAAGGAAGACGAAAAAGATGAAGACCAAGACTCCACTGGAGGGATCAGGTTGACGAATCCCTACGTACACTTGGTATAGACAACTGGAGAAATAAAGCGAAAGATCGAACTGGTTGGCGTAATATGTTATCTTCGTTTTGTAAGGTCCCCCCCGACCACCCAATGAAATAGCCAAAATATGTGTCGAATTTTATTGGGGTTATTTAATGGTAATACATTGTACGTTATTTTATAGAACTGCAAAAACTCTCACAACACAATAGACGTCTAATACGGAATAACCTACAGAGATGTACGGGAAAATTTTTGAGTGTTATATCATTTTATATATATCATGTTATATCATGCAGTCATTCTGCACATGGCCTACCCTAGGGCAAGGGATCTATTAGACCAAGAGTGGATCATCCTGCCAACGCGGGTACCTCTTGTCAGAAGACGACAACAAAGACACAGCGCTTCTACGACTCCCAGGCCCCTACGGGCAAGCGGGTCAAAAAGTCCGACAGCCTTACATCGGCACCCGAGCTAGAAGTGGCGATTCTGGACCGGAGCAATCCGGGGGGTAGAATCTCCAAAGAAAGATGGCTGTTGGTAGTGTGAGGATGGAAGTCGTAAACTTGTTTCCATCCACATCACCCAGTTATATATGGAGTTATTTTGATTTAGATATAAAACCCCCTTTTGTTAAATGCCCCTTTTTGTGTCTCTTTTACCCACCTCTGATGAACTCACCACGATCAGCTAAGAGTGATAACAGCCAACAGCTGAGTGAGAACAGCAACGCCGCACAAACTACTGAGTGACAGTATATGTGTTTCGCAAAACCATAGGCACACACATACATGACTGGACCACATAAAGTGGCGCACACAGCTCGAACAGGTCAGTCGTTGGATAGCCGGCGACCCTAACACATCGTAGTTAGTTGTAGTCATAGTGTAATGTAGCAAGTTTATAGCAAAAGGGGAGGGGTCACTTTGAACTTCCCAAGAAAACCTCTGCTTTGTGAAAAGGGATAACAGTACCTTTGCTATAGTTAGACAATGCTACAAACCATTATTCTAACTCAGCCAGTTGCCGTACATTTAATTTCGAACATGCCTACGTTACAATGCAATAACAACATCACCGCTTGGTCAAAAATATGCGTTTTATTTTTAAATTAATCATGCACTTTTATTGGGACACCCTTTACTTAGTACATTATAATAAAAGTAATTAATTCCTTAATAAAACAAAAAAAATCGATTTAGCTATGCCAGGTCTAAAACAGTCTAATATTCTTAGTTACTTTCAACGAAATTCTGACCATAGCAATACACACTCTAGTGTGCACATTATTACTTTTATACACCATTGAAGCCACAGGAGTAGTAGTCTATAACAACTTCCTAATTTGAGATTATCCTTTTTACTTTGTCAAGTTGCATTGGTATTGGCGTTACATTTCCTTATAATATTTTGTTAGAATATCTGACATCAACAAAGTCAGGTTATCTGTCCTTTGGAAAGACTTCATATATTTGTGAGTTTCTACATAGTACGTTTATATATACACTGATAAGAAATCGCTTGGACGCAGTGATGCAGCATTCTTATGAATGTGTTTAAATTTGTGAACATCACCCGACCAACTGTCCTACTTTTGGCGGGATTTCCCCACATTTTAGTGCCTCATCCCGACTTGAGTCTGAAAAACGAAATTATTATATACAAAATTAAATGCTTTATGATATATATATTTAGTCGTGTATTGACTGAATACATGCATTTTTGTTTAATTTTCTATTTAAAATCAACAAATTCCGATTTTTTTCCAATCATGTCCCGCTTTTTGAGCATAAGGTTACCCATACTTTACCTGATCGACTCTCCAGCTTTTTGAGATATCTTCCCGACCTGAATCGAAATTAGCAAAATGATTATATATTTAGTATTATTTAAACCAAATAAAACCAACAATAGTAATTAACCTATAAAAAAATTACGAATTTTTGCCCATTGTATGCCGCTTTTTGGTCACAACCAAATGGTCAGGTTACCCACAGTGCATGCACTTCACCCATTGCCATTATTGCAGTCCAGTGCACTATCACAGAGGAACAAATTGAAACCATACTGTCTCCCTTTCCATTTTGATTGATGATGAGTGAAATGTTCTTTTTTTTTTGATTCGTTCAATATGTTATTTAGGATGATATTGTGGAAGGGTGACGATAATTGGATGTTAAGTCGCCAGATATTTTTTTGTAAGTATCGAAAATTTATCATATTCACCGCAGTAAAACATATTCAATGAAAGGTATTCATTGCATCAATGACAAATCATCGTTGCAGCGACGACATTTGTAGGTTAATTACACAATTTTACATTAGTACATTTTTCACAAAGCTATTTGACGAGCTGACAACAATTTCAATCCTGTAACGCAGCCCTTCCTTTCAGTGTATGTACTTATAATTCGAAGCACAATATTATGACCATTTAAATGTGGATCTGTTAGTATGTGTTGTTGTAGTAGTTGACATTTCATTGTTATTGTTTTCGTACTGAGTCTCTACTGTTATATTCTGTGTCATAACTGCTTTAGTATTGTTTTTGTTTATTTTAATAAATTAAATACTTTCAAGCAGACGAGCAGTAAATTGCCTGTGCGACAAAGGATACCCAGTTTATAAACCCATTCGCATGAGCAGGAATGTCCTTGTGAATGTACACACATCTGTGTGAATGAATTCGTGTATACGGGGATTCCGATTATTATGATGAATTCTGTAGTCACAAGGCAGAACAGCATGTTTACATATGAATATTTTTGTATCTTTTCAGGAGAGCGTGTTAAAGGTAAAACTTCCATCTGTAATGTAGTGACACATCGAGATGTGCTAATAAGTCTAATGCAATATCTTGGGAACTACACATGAATGGCGTGAAATGCGAAAATATACACATAGAACGTAAAAGTGGGGTTGTTCGTCGAGATTATCAAGATACTGGCTTATAGCATACCGATACTTCGAAATCACCACAGAACTTCGCTGTTATTACATATAAAAGTGCTTCAATATCAGAGTAATATATGCTTCGATCTCCTTGAATTTTATTTTGAACATTATTTTGTTCAGATCTGTACGTATGTATATATTTAAAGAGTAACGTTTTTCATTGAATATCGTCTAATGAACGCATTATTTACCTGGTATTTAGTACTCATTTCTAACTCGTTCACTTCAGACGAGTAAAATTACTCGAATAACTTTACTCGGTTCTTCGGGTAAGTCAGACTAACTATTTTCGAGTTACTCGATTAATCGAATAAAGCAAAAACCCGACTAATTGGATACCCTAGTATTGACTCAATTTGTATTATTCTGAGTTTTTTTTTTATCCCTGACCAGATGTATTCCTGGCCATGAAAATAATACTTATAAATAATTATTATTATAAAATATGATATCGAACCAGAATATGAATTGTAAATTAATAATACGTATGTATCGGTAGAATAGGGACACAAGCTGCACTCTTTTCAAAATGCGTTTTCTGGCGCATATTTTCTTTTTACTATCCAAAAATATCTAAACATGGGTCATTTCGGTGTTACATACAATTGAAAACTTATAGTCTCCAAATTAGCTAAAAAAAATAGTAAATGACCCTACGGCTCTGATCAGACGCCGCTACTCTTTTCATGCAATTTTCGATGACATTTTGACAAAATGTGGCTCTATTTCGACGACGGCACGTTGGATATCGGCCTTGGACTCAGAAATTGTTTGGGGCTTTTCGCAAAGACCAGAGATATCACAAAACCCGGAACAAAGAAATGGTACGGCGTTAAATCACACGATCTTACGACGTGCACTTTTATTTGGACAGCCTTTATTTGTCAATTATTTGCATGCTTTGGGTTTATTGCAACATCCTATTCCAAATCGTGATGGGCTAAAGCGATTTAAAGTTGTAAACCAAAAGATAATGCAGTTTCGGTGATATTGACACTTTTTATCCAAATTTGATATCAGAATTTTAAAAAATTGATGTTCCAAAATGGGTTAGCACTTTTGATTGTATTGAATACAATTTTGAAATTCTTTTAATTTGCTTTGCAATAACGTATATAGGCATTTCCACAGAAAGGTCCACCTTTTGTCACATCACTTCACCCTCGTTAATTGCTCATATTTTAGGACCTGTTAGTTTGATTGTTTTCTCATCTGTTATTAAATATAGACCTTCTTACATTCTGTATTTAATAAAAGAATAGAAACAATCGAAATTCATGGTCCTAAACTATCAACAATTTACGATCGTGACGTGATGATACATGTGACCCTGTTTACGTAAACCCACCTAGTGTGTCAAAGTTCTTGAATTCACTTTTTATTGGATTTGTTTGAAAAATAAACCTTCAATCTTCATATAAAACCGCTCGCAATTCTCAAAAACATCGGAAAGTAATGAAAAGCAAACATTGAACAATGAAATGGGAACGCGTATACCACAAAAGTGGAACACAGAGGGGAAAACTTTAATTGCGTTTGGCTCAAAAAACTTGTTTTGAGACACTAGGTGGGAGTTTCTATACAGGGTCACATATATAAAATGCCAAAATTGTTAGGATTTAAAGATTTAATTAAAAAATACAGAGTTCTAATGTTAGATATTTGGATCATGTATCGCTGAAATTCTAAGAAGAGATCATGCTCTTACATTGCCGGATATGCATGAAAAATAGAGTTTTCCAGCTTGGATGCAAAGATATTAAATTGTTTCTTCTTAAAAACATTAAGCGTGTTTCTACACAAGTTAGCTATTATCGCTGGCTTTCAAGTAACCAAAACGCCAAACTATCGATAATTTATTATAATATATATATATATGTATATAATCGACTTGCGTCAGCGAATGGTTTGTAGTTATTCCTGTATACGTGTATATTCTACTTCTTGCCTTTGGCTCATAATAACAGTATCCAACACTATTTTCCTGATATTTTCATACTTGCAGCTATCTGCCTGTTTTAGCCGAAAATATATATAATCGTCTTGCTCTAAAGCATGGTGCGTAGTTATTCTTGTAAATGTTTATACTCTTCTCCTTATTTTTAGACTCGCAATAACGATATACACACAAATTTTATGCCTGCTTAAGACGAAATGGAAGCGGTAGCATCAAGAGCCGCTTAATATCGCTTAGCTCTCCTTACAAATTAAGTGATAATCTAAGCACGCGCTGTAACTAAAAAATGTGTTCCACCAAACACATGTTAAATTTTTCCACAAAGACTTTCAAAACTCCCTACGAAAAATTTCCTGCGAAATACCGAGGAAATATTTCGTTATACACTTTTGACATATTCTTTCGAAAGATGTTGGCTTTTGAAATATGTTCGTCCTAGCACACATCCTGAATTCGAACTCTTTGTTCTTTGTACATACGAAAACAGTAGCAGAAAGAATCACTCTCATGGGCAGTCATTGAAACAAATGATCATACCCAGCATATCAATCGGTCAGAATTCGGTCAGAAATCTATCCGAATGTAAGCAAAATTTATGATTACGAATTCGAATCCTGGTCGCGTTCGTACCGAAACAGATAATTCTGATGTTTTTGGCGACATTTCGTACTGAATTCGGAGCTGTAATCGTGGAAAATTCAAAAGGGAAATTCATAAAATCTGATCATTTTACCGACATGCCGTACCGAATTCTGGTTAAATGTCGTAAAACATTCTTACATTAATACCTCGGTAAATAAATTTTTTTTTCGGGTAAATTATGCACCATCCTTGAAACGCAAGTTATGCGCTCTTACGTCAAAATGGTGTCAACAGAATCTTTGTCGAAAATAAAATCCATAAAAATGAACGAATTATAGAACAATACCATTTATATGAAATGTGACTAGACGCATTGAATCATAAAAAACTAACAAAGACGAGAAATATACCAGAACTAAATCCAATGAAACATTCCTTTAGACGTAGAGTTTCGAAACAGTTCCATATCCATTCAGAAATTTCGAGACTAAAGGCCACAACTGTAAAATGTTCGCAGATCCGAATCCGTGCAATCAACAAACTTCCTGCAAAAAAGACTAAATATTAGGCAAGAATTAGATCGGAAATATCGGCGTAACGACAATACAGATGTGGAGTCGAATTTGGTACATAGGTCGAAACAAAATAATTAAAAATTCCTAGGACAATTCTTACAGAATTCCCAACCAATTCGACCACAGATGTAGAAAGACTTCATACGTTATTCAGAATTTGCTGCTGTCAGACATTTTCTGCCCATTTGGTTTGTTGGGTATGTGATACGTTTAAGCTAGTACACTTATTTAATTCGTAAACTATTGTGTCAGTATCGTACACCATGGATGCATTTAAATACATGGGCATGTGTTTGTGTGTGTTCGCATACAAAAATTGAATGTTCTAGTGTCAACATTTTCTAATCATCTTAAGTGTTTTGTCAATAGGGAGAGAAGAAGCCACACACAATCAGACAACCAACCGCCCATGCAAGCAAACGTTCACATCCATCTAACTAACACATTTGCATCGCATCATCCAAACAACAAATTTCTGCAGCTTAAATCGCACGAGTAAATACCCAGTTGGCCACGTCTTCAAGTTACTATAAAAATGTACTCTTATTGAGTCATTCAAAGACAACTGAATATTTTAATTATAAAAAATAGTCTGCTCCTTGTTCTTGTCCCGATAGTTGTTTAACGAAGGCATTGTACTGCAACCAACTCAAAGAAGTCGTTGCCGACAGATTCATTTGCGACGGTTTGGCTAACTGGGACGGTATTCGAGTATAAGACCCTGAGTCTGTGTGTTTGAATAAAAGTATCGAAAATGTGTTATTTTCGTTGGCTAAACTTATTATTTGCTAGTTTTTTTTTATGTCAAGGGAAGTATTTTCTGTATAAGACGCCAATCAACACTAATGCCATTCATTGTTTTATAATTACGTGGATGGAAGGATGGTTGCATCCCAAAGCTCACACAGATACACATCTGCAGTCAAAACAATTTAGATGAGATATGATATCGTCCCACAAATGTTTCAGAAATATCTGTTGGCTTATTCATTTTCTAAAGACAACGGATGTTGTTCATGTATAAATGTAAGTTATCGGGTCACTCGAAAGTAATGTTGTTGGCCTATATTGTACAATTGTCTGAGTAAATGCGGTAACAATTGTATTTGAAATGTCACAAACCGAAGAAGATTTTGAGAATCTGTGTTTACGGTTAATGTTGTCACAAACAGATACGAAGGAAGCGCATTACCGACATTCATTTCAAATGGCATTGAGGTAAAACTACTCTTCAAGATGAGATGGAAAACGTATTCTATAGGGCACTGCAACACTACTCAACAAAACCAAAAAAAGTATATGAAATTAATATCAGAAGACTCCACTCGGCTTTGCCCGAGATCATCAAAATTTCGTTCACAGTCCTATGAAAGTTTCAACCGGGGAGAAAGCTTCTTATTTTATTTCATTTTAATAATTTCAAAGCAGATCAAAGTTTGCTTTCTGCTCTTCGACGAATTCTTCGGCACGACGATGTGTATATTTCCCGGTAACAATTCTCTCCGGCTCGAACATGGACAACGGTTAATTATTTGAACCAAAGATATTGCTATCTGGACTTTCCACAAATATCTCCTCTTATCCTGAATCATCTCTTGTGTTTGTTGCAATCAAAAAGTATTCAAATGCATTGTATATTGTAAGTACCCAGTGGGACAAACCGTCGTAGAAAGATATTTTTCAAACATTTTAAAATTCTTCGCTCACAACTATTGTCACTCAAATCGTCTTTGATAACGATAGAATGCAAATCTTCGTTAACGATCAGTTGCACGCCAACGTTCTTAACTGATCGTGCATATACATTAATAGAGCATAATAACATCGAAGAAGAGAATATTTTGGAGAAGACTTTGGCGAGCACAATAAGAAGGTTCTCTTATATGGCATCTCTTATATTCATCGCTGAAAACGATGAATAAACCCCTATTGGACGAAAATATGAATCTAATAACTTTACATAAGCTACAGATGTATTACGCTCATGCTCTTAAATGTTTTACCAAAGAATTGCATTCACATTGTCATAATTTTATTAAAATTTGAATTAGTGATTACATATACATAAGTATCTACTTCGCCAGTGGTCATGAATTATATACATATATATTTCCTATATAAATATAACAATTTAAAAAGATATTGAATTTCCAAGTTTAAAAAAAGGTTCACGAAGAACATAGGGCTTCAGCTAAGTCTCTCCATCGATTTCTGTCTCTGACAAGTTACTTAATTTGGTTCCGTGATTTATCGAGTTTGTTCGTATTCCCTTTTCAGGCGTCTCTTCCATATATTTGGTGGTCCAGCTGGCATTCGATACCCCTGAAGGTTCCTCTCAAGTGCTGCTTTAGAACTATCTGATGGTAGGAGCCTAAGTATATGGCCGATCCCAGTCTATGTTCTCCCACGTATATTTAATTCAATAGGACTGTTACCAAAGTACTTCAAGCTCCAAGTAGTACTCACTAACACTGCACTTGAATATTCGCAATGCAGCACGGGTCTTATTTATTCAATCACTCATATACGTCGCAATCTTTGGAAATATTGCATCCTAAATAGTTGATTGAGTCCACGTCTTCAATTAACGAGCGTTCTGTCACGTTTTTGTTTCAGCAGTTATCAACTAACAAAACCACATTTGCGTCGCAAAAATATGTATTATTACCTATTAAACGTTGTGTCTCCAACATGTAATATCGAACAGCAAAAACAGTGTGTTTTGACACAAGTATACAACATGTTTGCGGCATTCTACAACCACGCTATATTTGCATCCAAACAACAACAAAAAACAGATTCTTCAGCATATAGATTCATTACAATTATTCACAGAATTTCGAAGGATCAATATGCTACTTGTAATCGAAAGAGTTCTGAACCACTACATGTTTGTTTTTGTGTCGAAAATGCCGGGAATAACTCCATACGAATGTGAACTTGAATGTGAATATGTGGGTATTTTAGAGATGATTACATTTGAAGCATTTGCATTTGTATTTGTGGTTCCAATTGAATCAAGGATCGAAACAAAATGTAATAATTTTGTAACATGTGAATTGATATCTATGAGATTTTAATGCAACGAAATTTTGGAAATCCTTGAAATGCTCTTATCCGGATTTGTATTTATGATGTTGTTTGTGAATGAAATAGTTCGTGTTATCCACTCAACACAAATATACATATATAGGAATAATTTAAGTCAATTGGTTAGGCAATAGGGGTACCCTTATATATGAAATATGCACCAACTCTCCCTACATTTCTACGGCCTTTACTTTGTCGATACTTACTATTTATTGTAACCCCATGCAGCTCCAAGTACTGGCGAGTTTGCTTTTAATCCTTTATTTAACTATAGGGCTGTCGGAAATGTCATAATATTATTGTGTGCCTTTAAACAAGAGAATCCAGATTCGCATCTATCGCTTCTTGACATCATACTATGTGCTGTTCTCGAACTGGAAACTTTGTGTTCGTAGCAGGCAGAGTTTCATGTTTCCAAAAAATGCCAGTTGGAAATTATGTATGTATCTCCACACTCCAAAAACAAAGAGTCCTTCACGAACTATGGAATTCAATTCAATGCATCCACCGACAACATGTTATTCGAATGATATTGATCGATTTAAATTTAAAAAACGGTAAAAAACGGGAAACCCGCGTCTTTTTGGACCCTTGGATCGATCATTTCCAATCACATTTATTTTGGAAACAAGAGATAACCTACAGAAACCGATAGTGCCACTGGATTCAGTGTAGCCGATTTAGGTTTTCTCAGCGTGTGACCCGCTCGTCACACTTCACAGTATCACAGTACTGGCAGAGAGAATACAATTAAATGATGTCCTTCATATATTCATGTACAACTGTAAGGTATTCATATAAGACTTATTAACATTCCATCGTAACTTTTGTATTACCCTTTATATTCGTTGTTTGAGTTTATTTAATTTGTCATGACATGCAATCATATTTATAAACTGAACGATTTTTTGCAGCATATAAGAGGAAATCTTCGTAACTATAACGTACATAAATTATTTACAGAGAAAATATAAATAATTTGCAACTTTTTTATATGTTTAGGAAACAAAATTTAATAAAAAACAAATAACATATTTAGCCAGCTCAGTGCAATTTTATAAATGCCATTTTCTAGTTAGGAATAATATAGTTTTTTTTTTAACTTCTTTGAATGTTTATCCGCGAATCTCCAATTGTGTTTATTTCATACAACAATTATTTTAGGGTGAAAACACTTTGGAAATTGGATTATACAGGGTGATTCAGGAAGTTCCGGACAAATTTCTCCAGCGTATTAGTTCGCTCATTTCATGAAGAAAAGTCCACTAGGACCATGTCCGAATATGCAAGGGTGCGAAATGGCAGCGGGTTCAAAATTATCTGATTGGTGGTCGGAGGGTAGTAGGGTAAAGTTGCTAACTTCTGAGCCAGTGGTCGGATTTTTTGTTTTTGGGCTTAAGAGGCCTTTCAGAATCAATAAAAGAAAGTAGAAATAAGTCACATCGCCGAGATACAGAGATTTCGGAAAAATGGGAAAAAAATTCACATAACCTCAATTTGCTCAGCCATATGGCAGGTAACTTAAGATAGCCATACCTCCTACCGTTCCAAAATTGCCTAAACGAAGCCCAGAGGTTTTACCGTTTCAAAGTTATGACCATTTTACTGAAATGCAAAAATGTTTGTTTTTGTTTTTGGAAACGAAATAACAGCACACATTTATTTGTTTTTGTAAATTAACACGTTTAAGATTTTATTTTATTGAAATTTTTGGCTGAAGAATCAAACACATAAGGGGAAAAAAACATTTGATGTTAAAGGAAGTTTTCAATGTGGTTCCCATTTTCTACTAAACACAATTGCAGCCTTTTGCGAACCACTTCCGCCACGTTTAGTTCACTCATCTTTTCACGAACTTTCACCACAGCTTCCTCAATGCGTGCAAGTAACTGCTCACGATTGTGGATCCGCACAGAATCTTGTTGGTAGAAAACATGATTTCGTACCGCAAGAGGTACTTCCTCTAGGATTTCTGGCATGACTTCTTGCAAAAAAGCCAAATAATTTTGCGAATTTAACCTGGGCGAAAGTACTTTTGGCCCAATCAAGGTATTGTCGATGTCGTCGAACTTTGACGGCAAATTGGTGTTGAAATGCTGTTTCTTTCTTGTTGTGGGGATTGTCATGGGCGCATTTGTGCAAATTATGGAAATTAGTTATGCCGTCTCTCGTGAATTGCACTTCGTCGGTCCACTCAATCGAACGTAAAAACATAAATGCGTGTACATCACGTTGCAACATCTCACGGCAAAAGTTGACGCGTAGTGGCAAATCGGCCGTCAAGAGTTCTTGAACTGGTGTGAAATGGAATGGATGTTTTTTTCTTTGTGAAGGACGCGCCATACTTTTGATTGTGCCACACCAACTTGGACCGCGATTCGTCTTATGCTTGTCGTTGGGCTCTCGTCTATCGCATCCAAAATTAACTCTTCAACTGCAACGTCGTGTTGTTCATTTCAGGGACGCTCCATTTGTGTAAACAACGTACCTTCACGAAATCGGCGGTGCGTCTCACTGAATGTTGTTCGGTTTGGTGGTCGTCGATTAGGAAAACATAATGCATATTCACGCGCAGCAGCTCTTGCATTACCATCGCAGAATCCATACATGTAATGAATGTCTGCTAATTCTTCGTTTGAATAAGTTGCCATTTTTACTAATTCAAAACACAACGTACTCGAGACTGTTGCTGCAGCAGAGATTAGCTTAAACTTTTACTTGTTTTTTCGTTATTCACTTTAAAAAAACCGGACAAAAATCATTTGTACTTTTCGCGTTCGTAGACACTTGTTGAATGACAAAATTCTATCAATGAATACCTGTAAATACTACTTACTTTTTTAGGCACTGATGAATGGACTGGAAAATAAAATCTTAAACGTGTTAATTTACAAAAACAAATAAATGTGTGCTGTTATTTCGCTTCCAAAAACAAATACAAACATTTTTGCATTTCAGTAAAATGGTTATAACTTTGGAATGGTAAGACCTCTGGGTTTCGTTTAGGTCAGGAAAAAACTTGCTACAGGAAAAAACTTGCTGAGCAAATTGAGGTTATGTGATTTTTTTTCCGAAAGCTCTGTATCTCGGCGATGTGACTTATTTCTACTTTTTTTTATTGATTCTGAAAGGCCTCTTAAGTCCAAAAACAAAAAAATACGACCACTGGCTCAGAAGTTAACAACTTTACCCTACTACCCTCCGACCACCAATCCGAAAATTTTGAACCCGCTGCCATTTCGCACCCTTGCATTTTCGGACATGGTCCTAGTGGACTTTTCGTCATGAAATGAGCCAAGGAATATGCTGGAGAAGTTTGTCCGGAACTTCCTGAATCACCCTGTACAACAAAATTGGCAAATGGTCACGATTTGTATCTCGAAAATAGAAACAGAGTCTATTTTGGTTGCATAATTTATTTTACGAAAACTTTCACTTTTAGCGCTCAAATGTATATAGTTCCAATTACATTTCACTATCAAAAACATCACAACAATAATCCAAGTTGAAACTGCATCTAATTTAAAATTGAAAGTAAAGAAAAAACAAAATTTGGAAAACTGTTATTTATTTTCCTTAGGGAAATAATAACAAATATTATTATTCGGCTGGCCAAATAGTTTTTGGCACCAATACTTTTAAATGTTTTGCACATGCTCAATGTGCACAAAAACGAATGCGGATCTGTTTCGAACTCGTAACGAATCCGTAAAAACATAAAAAAGCGAATCAGTGAAATTGCGAATTGGCGGACCCGTCTCGAACTCGTTACGAATCCGTAAAGATATGAAAAAGCGAATCAGTGAAATTGCGATTTGGCGGATCCACCGCGAATTCATTTTATTTACAAAAAACTAATCAGAAACGTATTCGAATATAAAGTTCGTTACGAGTTCGAAACGGATCCGAAAAGTACAAAAAACGATTCGCGGTTTCGAGAGGAATTTCATACGAAATCGAATCGAAATCGAATTGTCCGTTTCGGACAAAATGTCCGCAGAAACGGACCCGTCTCGAATTCGTAACGGATTCTTATGGCACGTTGGGTAGTCCGAAGAAGATATTTAAGTACGCCTAGAATTGCCACATGTTTGTGAAGGTTGTGATTTAATCTGGACCATAAAATGGGGTATTTTTCGAGGTCAGTCCAAAACTGACTAGGAGGAATTTTTGAATGAACCAGCTAAAATAATGCCCCATGTACATATTCTCCCCCAATAAGACCACATTAGAAAGTATTCTTCTTACATTTTTTATATTTATTCAAGCTTTATATTATTTTCAACAAAGTCGAGCACAAAAAGTGTTCCAATGATACCAGGGCTGTCTGTATAGCTATTTCGGATCTTGCCAAGAACTTCATCAGCAGACGTTTTTGGTATGCTGTCCGGTGAATTCTTCAAAACTATATGTATCGTAGTATTGAAGTTTAAAAACAGACCGACTAAAAAATTCCCGCAAGGAACTTATGAAAATATTCTTCGCCATATTGTAGCAGCCAATTTGCGTTTTAGATTTGACAGCAACGAAATAGGGTGTCCTCGAAAAATATATAGCTGATATCACAGCTATCCAGGAAATGTGATAGACAAGATAACTGAAAAAACTGCGATATTAACTTCAGCGAAAGCACAAATTCGAGTGCGAATTTATAGTTGGCAAAGAGACTGCGACACTTATTTTCAAGGTTCAACTCAGTGACTGAATATATAGTCACAATTCGCATCATTCGCATCATAGCGACACGTTACAAACACGTCATATTTGCGTCCAAGCAACAATAACAGACAGACTTTTCAGCGTGAACAGATACAATTACGATGTTGTTTCTTTAATTGCTGAAATTGCTTTTGACTATTGAGTGGGGGCCTCAGCATAGGCCAATAGTGGGTGCCTGAACTGAAGGTTATATCAGTTTTGTCAATACTGCTCTTATCTTGTAAAATATGCAAGTACTCAAGGCCAGTTGGACACGTATTTCTCCTTAGAAGACGGATGCACCAACACAACTGGTCAACGACGGTTGAGTACAGAGAATAAATATAGGTTAGACGGACTTAGTGGAAGTTTTGTTCTGGCTAGCTTCTGACCCAGGATGGGCGGTATTGAGATACCATCCTGGCAGTAGTTAAAATACAAAACCAGGGTGGGTTGGGCTCTGATTCTGCTACCGGTTAAATTGGCAACGAAAATACAAACAGAAGGTTGACGACCCCCACAAATGTTTGTGCATATGCACCTGAAATATTAGAACATTGTACAGATCTGATGTCACAATAGAACTGGCAGATATCCTTGAGAGTTATAAGGCTGACACTACACGCAAAGAAAAAAAAAGTTTATTGCTCGGTTGCCACAACAATACTTTGATTGATTTGTATTAATTTATTAATCGCAACTGTTCATGTAGTTCTCCCAAATAAACTCATATATTGCAAATGTGTATCATGTTGTTGCAAACGAGAACTCGTTTGCATTAAACGCGTACAAAATTACATTTGTCGCAAGTTAAAAACCGTTTGCGATAACTGAAATTAGACATGTTTCTAATGAGTACGAAGAATGTAAATTCCTCTCTTTCTGTCGACTGTATACACAGTCCATTCGTTTGACATACACACTCACGCATACACATAAAAGGCTTTTGCCTAGTCAATATAACCATCTTGGATGGACAACTGACGCGTTTTAGTTTGCTGCGCTTTTAGTTGTGATTTGAATGCAAGTCGAGACGGACGGACGTGTTAGTACACATTGAAAAGATAGACAAAAATTCCAACTTTTTTTTGAAACAAATTTTATGGGTAAAACCAAAATCATAAAAGTTGGAAATTTACACAAAAAAGAGCTTATAGAAGCCATAAATATAAATTTTAATGTATAAGTAATGTTGTACTGAATAGAGTAACTACAACTCGGTTGCTGTAACTACAACTCGGTTGCTGTAACCGAAAGAACAGTTGGTGGAACCGTTTTTCGTTTATCACAAACGTTTTTTCAGCTTTAATTTTTCATAACTCGTTTACTGCAAACGCTTTTCAGTTCTCGCAAACGTTTTTTTCGTTAGGATCAACAACAACTCGGTTGCTATAACCGAGGGAACAGTTGGCGGAACCGTTTGTCGTTTCTCGCAAACGGTTTTTTCAGCTTATGTTTTTCATAACTCCTTTGCTGCAAACATTATTCGGTTCTCCCAAACGAAATGATATGTATGGCTTAACAGAAGTTCGTTTCTCCCAACTACAGCCCCCAAACGAACTTCAGTTATCTGAGATTTCGGTTGGGAGGAGCGAGTTTTTTCTTTGCGTGTACTGCTATTCAGGAAATGCGATGGATAGGACATAACAGAAAAATGAAAAATGATTTCCAATTACATTCCACTAAGGGGTTGGCCAGAACCCTCACATCCAGTGAGCTGTGCGCTTTCTATTTTTGTGAAAGATTACAGTTATTTGTTGCAGCCCTGATTGTGCGACTTTTGACCCGGTAAATTCACGACCAACCAGATATTCAAAACAGACAAATCGTGGAGAAAACTCACGAAAAACAGATTGACACCTACCATCTCGAATGCCCGATACGGGAAAAACTTTACTAAGCTAAGTCGGAGCTTGGTCTTCCTGCTAAGCTGACACTGACCGACACGAAATTATCAGTGTAGATTGGAAAAGATATTACAGAACCTTTTAATACGAGGTTAGGCATCCGCAAGGGTGACACCCTGTCATACGATCTCCTCAATGATTCAACTGAGATCATAATGAGGAAATCTCTAGTCAACTCGGATAAGTCCATCAGCAGCAAAATGATGGACACGTCATAGGCCGAAACTTGCCCGAAGATAGTGCAGTTTTTTCGACAATTGAGAAGTAGTCGGCAAAAGTGGGTTTAGCATTAAACGAGACTAAGACAAATTTAATGGTTCCAACAATCAGAGCCTCCACCCGTTTGGAGCAAAGGTTGAACGTTGATAACTTCGAGGTTGTGGACGAATTCATTTACCTCGGATCTGTGGTGGACAACGTCAACAAAGACAGCCTAAACATCAAACGGAGAATTGTGCTTGCGAACTGGTACGTAGGCGACCAACAATTCGCTGGAAAGACCAGGATGACGAATTGAGAGTTTGGGGTTACCAACTGGATAAAAGCTAAAGATCGAGCCGATTTTAGAAATATGATAACTTATTTACCTAAAACCATCCTGGGTTGTCTGTGCCATCTTGCATTGCATTAGGACCATACTCACATTCCCTATTATATAAATAAATTATCTCTCTAAATGGATAACATATTATCTACCTAATACATAAGGAACTATTGGCCTTAAAAGGGATATTTATTCGACGACGATGGTCAAGGTATTCACACAACATTACGCAAGTTGTTACATCGTGTGGACTCGATTTCAAAAACAGTGAATTTTTATGATGTTTGTAAAATTAATCTTCAACCATATTTTTTAAAAATGTAAAAACGCTTTTAACAAATAAATCCAGATGTGTTCTTTTTTACTTAAATTTATCCTGCTCGTGCATTTTTTTTTCGAGGATTCGACCTATAAACCGTACTGATTTTTTATCGTATAGAGGGTTTTAATTCTTTAAACTTTTGGCTGGTGATTAATCTGTACTGATTTTACATTTAAATTCTTGAGGAACACAAAAACCAAAAATTAGAATGTCGTTGTGGAATTTCAATTCTAAAATAAAATTTTTACGGCGAAACGTTAAGAAACACACACAGTCATTAGAATTTCTATACCAAAAAAGTTAAATAATAGAAATTATAACAACAAAAAACATTTTTTAATGAAAATACAATATAAAGAAGTATATTGACATTAATTAAATGAAATTCGAAATCCAGTTGCACTTGTGTTTTTCTAAATCCAGTTGCAAATTATTTTAAATTTAATGATTTCTTATATTTCAAGTTTTGAAAGGATACAATTTTTAACAAATCCTAAATTTTCGCTTTTCCAAAATCTCGTCTTGTTGTCAAAAACAGTTTTTCAGGTTATTTAGTTAATCAGGTTATTTGTTAAGAAATTCACAGCCAATTCCTGAAACTGAAAAATCCAAAAACCGTGGGGTGGCGTAGAGTATGATGTAAAGTCTAGTGGAACTCGTGGTAAATCGGATCATTGCAACATTTTAGCACCATTTTATATTCTTACATTTGCGCATAGGCGGAGAATGGTATTCAATGGAATTACAAACGCTCGTTATAATAAATGGTGGATTTTTACAGGTTTACAATGTTAAGTTGGTAACACTGCTTTATTTAACAACCTATTTAACAGCTGATAGTTACCTTTTGGTTAGCTTGGATTACCATTTCATCATGAATATCATTTTGGCTTAACAGTTCATACGAGCTGTGAACTAAAGAGGTCATTTCAGTTCAACTTGTAGTTTTATTTCAATCGGAGCGAATATTGGTTTGATTTTAGCAGATTTCTAAATTGTTTTAGTACTGTGATATTTGTTTATACTAAATCGTCCTATTGAAGGTGGCTTAACGATTGGGCTATTCCGTTTCTAAAATATTGGTGTTTCCGTAATCTTTTTATATTTTGGAACAAAATTAGTGATTAGCACTGTAGAACTGTACAACTGAAATAAAAACACTGCTGAAAGAAGTCAGCTACTGAAACAAAAGAGCGGAACAGTGTGAACAAGTTCATCCAGTTCACAAGATTGAATCGTTCAGTTGAACTAGTTCGTTCGTGAACTACACAACTCTAGTCATGAATAGACCTACACGAGAGCAACGCTTGCACATTGTTGAAATTTTCTATCAAAATAATAGTTGTGTTCGTCAAACTCATCGTGCAATTCGTCCATTTTATGGTAGTCATAGTCGACTATCAGAGTGGCTAAAGATAATGTCCATCCCTTAATACGCCAAACACCGAACAAGCTACTGCCGCTGTAAAGCAAGACATTGAAGAAGACCCACATCAATCAATTCGGCACAGTTTTCAACAAATGGAGATATGCCCATCCACTTTATGGATGCTTTTAAGATTCAACTTCTGCAAGAATTGAAGCCAAACGACCTTCGTATGTGCCTCCATTTCGGCCAATGGGTTGAAGCACAAACTGATATTGATTCTGATTTTCCAGACACAATTTTGTTCAGTGATGAAGGTCATTTGTGGTTGAATGGGTACGTAAATAAGCAACATTTTCACTTATGGAGTGGAGATAATCCCCAAGCTTTTTTCCAAACACCATTACTTCTACAGAAAAGTACTGCTAGGTGCGCTTTATGGGCTTCATTGGTCCATAAGACTTTAAAATCGAGGATGGACAGAATATTACTGTCAACGATGAACGGATCTCTATGAAATTATTACAAGATTTTTGGCACCTCACTTAGCTGGTATTAATATAGCTGACGTGTGGTTCTAACAAGGCGGAGCCACATGCCACACAGCACACGCTACATTTAATTTACTTTAATTTCACGTAATGGTCCTGTTAATTGCGAACCAAGATCGTGCGATTTAACACCATTGGATTGCATTCATTGGGGTTAAGTAAAGTCACTAGTCTCCACCGATAAACCGCAGACAATTGAACAAATGAAACAACATTCCACGTGTCGCAAATGCTGCGAAAAGTATGTGAAAATTGGACGCCAGATGTGGAGGCCACATGCAAAAAAACCTGTTTGAACAGTAATGGCATACAATTTCCTATCGCCCGTCGGTGGTGCAATGGCTAGTGTGCGCGGTTCTAGTACATGAGGACGTGGGTTCGATCCCTGCCCACACCACTTTGGTGGTCTTAGAAGTGAATGCGACACTATCGAGTATTTAGCCACGAAAATGCTTCTCAAACTAACGTTCGGAACCGGTGAAAAATTTTAGATCCCAATTAATAAGTGTAAAACTATAAACCACACATCTCACTGATTATGAGAAGCTCTCCCCCGTCCCTTCATGGGATGTTATGGGACACCATTGTGTAATTACCTATCCAATAAAGCCAGTATAATTGATGTCAAGAATATTTTTCTTTGCTTTACTTTAATTTAAAGTACGGTAACTCTAGAAAAACACCTGTTAGTTGTGTCTGTCGGCCGTGTTTAAGCAAAGTGTAGATATACCTAAAGAAGAATGTGATGCTGTGATGTTTTTAAAGTGTCAACAGAAAACACATTCAAGTTTTTGTGTTTTTAAAGAAACCCCACACAAATGGGCTGGTGCTTCTGGGAGTTATATGGAACTACTAGGCCGAGCTTCTAGGAGAGCGCCGGTGCTGATAGAAGACTCTATGGTGTGTGACTCAATTGCCAAAGGACTAGTCTATAGATACCTTCACGAGCATTGTTTGAGCAAGGCACTATATTTATTTATATACAGGGTCCGCCAACGAATTAGTACTGATTTAAAAAAAACATAACTCGATCATTTTTGCAGATATATTTTTATTTCTGGTCTTAAAATGTTCACAAGAAGGGGGATTTTTATGATAAAGTCACGTTCTGAAGTTCACGTCGAGCATATGGCGGCCATCAGCAGTAATGCATGAATCGAGTCTCGAGATGAAGCTCGTAGCCACACTGCCCAACATGGCCCGAGGGATTCGTCGGATTTCTTCACTGATGGCTTCCTTCAACTCGTGCAGGGTCCTCGGCTTTTCTCTGTAGACTCTCTCTTTTAGGTATCCCCACAAAAAAAAGTCGCAAGGGGACAGATCTGGGGACCGGGGGGGCCAGGAGACATCACCGCGTCGAGAGATAAGGCGACCAGGAAATTTTTGGCGGAGGATGGTCATTGTGGCATTTGACGTATGGCAAGTCGCTCCATCCTGCTGAAACCAAACATTTCTCAATGGGATACGTTTTCGTCGGAGTTCAGGGAAAAAAAAATCATTCAACATGGTGAGATAACGATTGGAGTTCACTGTGACTGTCACACCGTTTTCTTCAAAGAAATAAGGGCCAATGACTGTATTCTTCCCGACGGCACACCACACTGTAACACGAGGGCTGTGCAGAGGCTTTTCATGAAGTTCTCTTGGATTTTCTGCCCCCCAGTATCTGAAATTTTGTCTGTTGACGAATCCATTCAGGTGGAAATGCGCTTCATCAGTCGTGAAAAGAGTGATGTTGTCGTTGTCGTTGAACACCGATTGCATTTGCTCACAAAACAATTTACGCTGGTCGTAGTCCCCTTCTAACAATTGCTGGGTTATCACCAACTTGTATGGATGGAATTTGAGGTCCTCCTTCAAAATTCGACGCACAGTTGTCTGAGACAAATTAAGATTGGACGCACGAAGTCGGACAGAACGGTTGGGGCTCTGGAGGGCAGCGACCCTGACTCTGTCAATATTCTCCGGAGTTCGTGCAGTTCGATTTCCTCCCGTTCTTCTTCTCAGAACACTTCCCGTTCCGTTAAAATTGTTCACCCACACCATTATTAAATTCCGATTGGGGATAGTTCCGCGGTGGGGAATGTTAAAATGCCGACGGAAGTCACGCTGAGTCTGGACGATCGATCCGTTAACCAAGAAACGACTTACGGCGAAAACACGTTGCTGCATGGTCCAAACCATTTTGAGTACTGACCTGAAAAAAACTCCCCTTCGTTGTGAACACAATGAGACCAACCCCACCACTCTGAGGGGCCCAGACGCCGAGTACTACCCATTTGAAAAACATACTAATCCGTTGGCGGACCCTGTATTTAATATATATATTTTTTCGAATATAAAATTTTTGCAGCGCTTGACGTAAATAGTTCAACTGATCCTCTTGGAATTCCAGCACTTGCATTACGCACGTGTTCTTCGACTCTACCTCGCAATCTTTCAACCTTTCATACCGTTCTGGTATTTCTCCGATCCGTTGGACGGTTAGCAATGTGCAACCGATCCCTGAATAAGGTGACGCTAATAACACTGACAACTAACGCCCAGCAGTAATATTCTTTTATCTTCAAAGTTATGGAGAATATAGAAAATTATTATCTTGGTAACAACATTGATACACTCACAGAAAAATTCGGTTGAGACACCCGAATTAGCCGTAACCGAATTTAGAGGTTGTCACAACCTCATCAACCTCATTGGAGGTTGACACAACCTCATTAGAGGTTGACACAACCTCATTGCTGGTTGGCACAACCTCATTCGAGGTTGACACAACCTCATTAGAGGTTGACACGACCTCATTGGAGGTTGACACGACATCATTGGAGGTTGAGACAACCTCATTGGAGGTTGACACAACCTCATTATAGGTTGTCACAACCTCATTAGAGATTGTCACTGCCGAATTAGAGGTTGTTACAACCGAATTAAAGGTTGTTACAACCGAGTAGTGCCACAAATGAATTACGTATTAAAGGTTTTCTATTATTAAGTGATGATTTATTTTCCTGTACTTTTATAAACGACTTAAATAGCGAGAAAATAAAGTCATATATATTTCCATTTCTTTATTTAAGTCTATGGAAATACTCCTTACAGACTAGCAATATTCTTAACTATTAACAAACTTATATACATATGTAATTCAGTTAATTAAATTCAATAACAATTTTTTAAACTTTAATTTTGGAAGACTAAGATCAATGTGATAACAAATACTGTTTAAAATAATCATAGATCGATTAATGGGCTCATTTATAGCATAATTACTTAAGTGTGTATCAATATTAAAAAATTTGAAAATGGCGCAGAGATCGTGATGGCGCATTAAAACGAATAAGGGACAACAACTCAGGACAATCAACAGTTCCAGAAACAATTCCATATAGGAACATAACCGAGGATATGTCCCTCCTGGATGCTAATGACTTCAGAGAAATAAGTAGACAGCGACTTTCATATGAAGGCAACGGAAGATTAAAGTTGAGAGAAAACAAAGCAAACTTTAGAAAAGACTTCTGAATCTTTTCAATACGTTTAGCATGAGTTGCAGCAGTTGGATTCCAAACAAAAGAAGCATATTCCAACTTGAAACGCACAAAAGAAGAGAATAAAACTTTTTTTGTGTATGGATCTGAAGACGCAGAAATATTTCTTCTGATGAAATACAAAAAGGAATACGATTTTGGAATAATATAATTAAGATGGCAAATGAATGTTAATTTAACATTAAAAACAACACCCAAATCCATATAATCAAAAATTTTATTTAAATTAGTGTTAAAAAATAAATAATATTTCTACAACGGTGAAAAGTTAATTGAAAACATTTATTAGTATTGAAAGGTAAGTCGTTGACATAAGACCAAGTAGAAACTCTATCTAAATCCTCTTGCAATAACGCAACATCATTTAGTGAATAAATCGCCTTAAAAATTTTAAGGTCATCGGCGTACATAAGATGTTTGGAATTAAAGATATACAGACCAATATCATTAACAAACAAGTTGAACAGTAAGGGACAAAGAATACTACCTTGAGGTATACCAGAGGTTGGATAGTATGGAGCAGAATAGTGACCATCAATATAAACCGTACATATTCTATTTGATAAATATGACCTAAACCAATTCAAAATATTGGAGTGGAATCCCATTTTAAACAATTTAAAAATAAGAATATCATGACGAACTCTGTCAAAAGCTTTGGAAAAGTCCGTATATATTGTGTCTATTGAACGCCTCTCTCAAATTCACTAACACAAAAATTATTAAAAACAGCTAAGTTACTAGTGGTAGAGCGTCCAGCGATAAATCCATGCTGACTTAGACTAATGTGGCGCTTAACTAGAAAAAATAACTTATCATACACAATATGCTCAAACACCTTAGCAATGTTTGGCAGCTTAGAAATAGGCCTGTAATTATTTATTAAAGTTCTATCTCCGGATTTAAATATTGGGAAAACAGTAGAAGTTTTCCATTTCTGAATAAAAAATCCAGCTGATAGAGATTTATTAAACAATATCCTAAGTGGAACAATAAAGGCAGAAGCAAATGTTTTTAAAATATAGGAAGATATTCCATTTGAGTCAGACTTATAGGAATTTGAGAGCTTTGAAATACTCAAAAAAATATCGTCGTCACAAATATGAAAAGATCCAATATCAATACATGGCAAAATATTAGCAAAATCATTTTCATTCAAAATCGAAAAATTCGACTCGAAAAAAATTCTAAATAAATTAACAGAATCTTGTGTCGAATTATAAACTACATTATTATACATTAAACATTTAGGAATTGAAGAATTATTGTTTTTTGATTTGATAAAAGAAAAAAATCGCCTAGGATTTTTTTTCAATATCTCATCATAACTCAATATGTACTGATTATATAAGAATTTATTTAGAAAATTGAATTCCCGCATATAGTGGATATACAAATTTTCATGTAAATATGACCCGGAAGCCATGAATTTGTTATAAAATTTATTCCTTAAATTTTTCAATTTTTTCAAACCTCTGGTATACCAAGGCAACTTGTACACTTTTGGTTTTACCCGAGTTAAATTATGATCCAAAATATTTTGTACTCTTTTGAGGAACTCCTCAAAACTTATTGCAACAATATCACTTTGTAGCACAAGTGGTCAATCAACTTCACAAAAACACGAATTAAGCATGAAACACATAGACAACGACAGGCTACCGACCACAACCTGTCAAAAATAAAATACATGCGTTTATATGCAAGTGAATATTTTAACGACGGCAAGGCGACACGACTGCAGGTTGTTGTCTATGCTACTTATGTAGCTGTAGTTGAATTAAACTAATTTCTATTTGTGTGGGCGACAATCAACAGGTTAGAGCTGTCAATGCCTGAAGTGGCACCACTGACAGAATAATCAACTGTTTTCACAATTTTTGTTATGATGTTTATAAATATTTTGTTATGATGTAATATAAATATAATATTTATTAAATATTCTCCAGACATTTTATTTTCTTCTAACACAAATAACACAATATCACAAACGTCAACATTACAGATCAGCTGTTTACTTTGCAGTTGCCGTCTTGAAAATAATTCAGAAGCTGCCACACGTCTACATTTTCAGTCAGCGGCATTTGTAGTCGTGTGTTCATTAGGGATATGACTTTTTGACTTTTTTTCAAATAAAATGTTTCCTGTATCATAAAGTGATGAACTTTTACCTAAAATAATTAAAAAAGGCCAAAATACCTTTCTGGAAGCAAAAAAGGTCACCCCCAAAATAAAAATTTGATTTGAAAATCAAATGATCATTTACGCGGCCTTAAGATCATTAATCTCTGTTGTTTGTTTTGATGGCCCGTAAATGATAATTTGATTTCCTATTTCTCTTTCTCTTACTATTTGTTTACAACTTACAACCTTACCCCCTCACACACACCACTTGACAGTACCACGTACTGAGAACAAAAACAATTAGAAAAAAAACTGTTACACTTCCATGCAAGCAGAGTTTAGGCAGTTTTGATGGTTGATTTTTGCAATCAGTTTGCTGGGAATAAAGATTGCGGTAAGAAGTGAAATAATTAAGTGATATTTTTAAGTTCACTAATTTTATTTTTTTGCCTTAGAAATAAATAAACTACACTACCATCTTATATACCACATTACATTCTATCATCAGTGCCAGTGTTTTGTGCTTGTGCAAATTTATTTCTATTATTTTATCATATTATACGATGTCTCACAAAAAAAGTCATACCACCGTAACAAACAACAAGGAGACTTGGACTAAAAATTTTGGTGAGATTTCAGGATTCACTCAGAAAAAGAGAAAACGTGGCTGTAGAAGAACATTCACTCGATACAAAATCTAGAATACCACTTCAATTGCAGATCGTAGGCAGATACCAGTTTCTTGGAGCATGTGTTAAAGGAAGAAAAGAAAGAATAGTTCAAATTTCTACGGAAATTATAAAATTGTGGGAAAATAAACTGAATTTTCCAGATGTGTCTAATCAAGTGATAAGAGCAAAGCTTATGAAGGTGCTAAAGGTCTATGATGAATGTGTCAAGCGTGGAAACTATGATGTTCTCAATGAATTATTTGACATTACGAAAGTGAATGGCCAGTGGTTATCCTCGGAAGATAAACGTCTATACCACCTACAAAAAGAAAGTAAAGGACAAGTGGGGTACTCAACTGGACCAGTGGCAAGTAAAGACACCATTCACCCTTCCAAGAGAAGAAAATTCCAGTCTGGAACAGCAATACCCTCAACATCACAAGTCATGTCTCCCACAGACAGTGGTACTGAATCTGAAAACAGCAAAAGTAAGAGAGAAGATAATGAAGAAGACGACAGTGATAAAGACGATGATTTGGACACTCAGATACAAACTAGAAAGCACTACAAAAGTAAATTTGCTGTAAATATGGTTATATCAAGTGGAGTTTCCACAAAGAAAGCTGGTAAAATATGCAATGAATTATCACAACAAGGTATTGATATTCCAACTCCAAGTCAATCAGGAATTTACAAGTCCACATTTAAAGAAGCAGCTAAAATAAAAAAAGAAATGCTGGAACAACTTCAAATGGAACAGTGGTCCTTACACTTTGACGGCAAACGAATAGATGGTAACGAATATCAGGTAGTTGTACTTCAGAATGAAAGAACTGACGTGAAACTTGATGCACTGCGTTTGAAAGACGGTAAAGCGGAAACTATTTTTGAAGAAATTACCAAAGTTATTGATGAATACAATTTATGGAATTCTATTAAGATGATCATTACTGATACAACAAACGTCAATACTGGGAAAAGAAATGGAGTTGTTGTAAAGTTGCAACGTATGTTTGAATTAAAGGGTGTCACAATACCACAATTTATCGGTTGTCAGCATCATGTACTAGACAGGATTCTCCGTCTGGTGATGGACGAAGAACTTGGGGGTGATACCAAATCTCCAAACATTGAATACCCATTTGTGTCTGAACTGTTGAATAAGTATGATGAACTGAAAGATAAGTTTGTGAATGGAACTGAAGGAATTCTTGATAAATCAGGGTGGAGAGACGATGTGAAGTTTTTGTACCATTTAACAAGAGTGTTCAGATTCTATGAAGAACAAAGGAACTTCCCTCTGATTCACTTTCAGAACATTCCTAACATGAGCAATGCTAGATGGAATTCAAGAGCCATTCTCGCCATTCTGGCATTCATTCTTATACCTGAAGCCAGAAGGAATTTGGAGAAGGTTTGCAGGTTCATTTCATATGAATGGGCAGAACATTGGTTTTGTAGTCAGAAGTACAGAGTCCGCGTGATTTAATGTGGTTCTCGACGTGAAGTCCTTAACCACAGGTGAGCACCGCCCCACCAAGAACATGTTTGATACGACTGTTAGCGCCGCCCGTGAGATATCCGTGAGATATTACCCCGCATAGAGGGGCAGCCAAGAGATCAGGAATAGGAAGCCTTATACCATTGGTATACACGATTACGTGGGAGAACAAACGCCCCGTATTCGCATATCCGCCAGCGCGACTTCTTTCTTCCGTCCACGAGCTACCAATTGAGTAAACTCTCTGTACATGAGCTACTCCTCCTTGGTAAAGAGTGAGGTACTATCCAAACCTCTTCCGTGATAAGGGCCACGGATCCCATATTTCGAGGATATGCACCTGCCTAGCATACTTCGTTACAAGTAACTGATATACAAGGCAACTACATAGCCTCTACCAGCGATTTTGGTGGCAACCACAGCCAGCACGATCTCCCACAAGGGGGCCAACACCACCCGTGCTACCAGATAGGCATACTCTCTGGTCCGAGTTTCGCAGTGAAGCTGCTCCCAGTTTTTACTTTGTACTAAGTAGGGGACTGGTCACCCCCGGCGACAAAAGCATCAATCGTGAAACAATTATACAATATCAACACTAACAACAACATCACGTGACATTGCCATTTAAATGCTAAAAATTGCAATTTAAACGGTCTAATAACTACAGTCAGACGGCTGCAGCTTTCTAACCGTGGGAGCAAGGCTGTTTCCACCTCTTCCGGTCTATAACAGCGACCGGCAGCCAATCTTCAGGCTTCGCCCGATGATGCCCCCGTGGGTCAACAACAACAAGACAAACTGAAAGGGCACGAGTTCGAGACCTTCCACGTGTCATTCCCAAACAGCACACGGTACCAGAAACAGGCCTCTGGTCAGACCTCGCGGCTAATCCACTTCCAAATTCGACTCCGACGAAGTCCGGGACTGGCAATCCCTGTGTTCGCAGGGTTCAGCAGTACCGACAACGAGATCCTAAACGGCTGAATAACTAGCTTGAAAAAGCCAGGATCACGAAAAACGTTTAACCACTACAAAAGGGAGACACCGATAGAGACCAGTGAAACCCACAACAACAACTAAACCGTCCTAGCGCGCCGACTCGCGAAAACACGAGAGGCAAACCGCGTTGCAACACACAACGCATTCGGAGACAGAAGCACCACTCACCACCGGATCTGGTGACACCCATGCCGACTAAATCCCTAAAAACCCCGTAAAGGGGACACTCGCACAAAACATGGAGCCAATCTTCGATTGGCGCTTCGCAATCACACGACTCCCGATCCGCAAGTCTCATTCTGTGCAAGAATGCATTTAACGACCCGTGACCTGTCAGTATGAAACCAAGGCTTAGATTGAAACTAAACTCAGGGTTCTTCCCGACGAATTCTACATCCGGTATAAATCTATACGTTACTCGACCGTTGGTACTGGAATTCCAACGGCCCTGCCACTCAGATGTGACTACCGCATCTAACCGAGCCCGCCGCTCACTTCTACTCATGCTCTCTGCTCCAACTATGAGCCAATCTGACTCACCCAGTGCGTACCCCCTCTTGATTTTGAAGTCTATGCTACGACGCATCACCTCTAGATCAAGAGGAGTGGCACCCATCAAAACTTGTAGGGCCTCTGTAGACACCGTACGACATACTGGCATACATGGCAATAACATTACTCTCTGAACAGAGAATAATCGACGTTGCCCGAAGACGCTTCTAGCAGTTTCGCACCAAACAGAAGACCCAAATGTTGCCATGGCAACAAAAAGGCCCCTGTACACGGTCCTGACTGCTTGACGACTCAGACCCCACTCACTCCTCATAACACGCCTAACCTTTCCTACAACGCTCGTCAGTTTCTCGCGAAGTCTCCCTATATGAGGCAAAAAGTTCATCCTTTCTCCCATGGTGACTCCGAGGTACTTCACCTCCGTGGAGTAACGGATTGTGCCACCACCATTCAGACGCACGATTGGAAAATGGGACTTGAAACTACCCTTCAGCAACATAGTCACTGTCTTTTCCACCGATAAACTAACTCCTACACGCTCGCCCCACCGAGTGACAATACTCATCACAGCCGAGGATAGCTGTTCCAACTCGGAACGAGAACTACCCTCGACCATGATAAGCAAGTCATCAGCGTAAGCACATATCTTGCATTCGGCCTCAAGCTCATGCAAAAGCAAGTCCATCATCAGATTCCACACAAACGGTCCACAAATGGAACCCTGTGGACATCCTCGGACCACATCAACACACTCAGAACTATTTGCCCCGACTATCACTGCTTTTCTATCAGAGAAGTAACTTCTCCAGAGTGCTACTTCCTGACACCCTAGCCCCGCTAGTCTTTCTTCCACGCTCGCCCAACTCAGATAATCAAACGCACCTTTAAAGTCGATGAAAACACCCAGAAGATACTTCTGAGTACACTCTACAACAGTTCTCCTCACGTGCGCCCAGGCATCTTCGACACTTCGGCCCCTTACAAAGCCGAACTGTCAACGGCACATGCTGTCAGCGACTCTCTCATTTAGTCTCTGCACCAGAATCCTCTCCAGTACTTTTCCAAATACTGGTAAGAGACTGATACCCCGATGAGAACGAGGATTACTGCTGTCCTTATCGATTGACTTCAAGAGTACAATGACACGGGCTACCTTCCACTCGCGTGGAAAATATCCCTCATGTACACACCGCCCATACAAAGCCTCTAGGTATTCCGGAATAGCCTTCCAGACGCTTTTACACATCTCTCCAGCTATTCCATCCATACCAGGTGACTTTCGCGACTTAACTAACGCCATGCTTTCTGCGATCTCTGATCTTTCCAGCTCGGGTGCAACAGTCTCAACTTCCCCAGAAGAAGAAGAAGAGGCCACTGCCTCCGCTCTCGGAAAGAACTCCCGCAGCAAAACTTTGACGCAATCACTCCAGGAAGTAAGAACGGCATCGCCATCTTTCAACCCGGAGAGATCTGTCCTCCTAACTCTGCCAAGGCAGATTCTATACACATGACCCCAAGGATCATTCCTATGGCAGGCAACAAACTGTCGCCAATCTTCCTCTTTCACGTTTACAAGCATATCCTTGTAATCGCTGAGGCAACTTTTGTACGCTGATCTGAGCTGGTCAAGATCACTAGCTTCGTTCCGTTTGCCTCTCTGGAAACGTTTCCTGAGACGGCGCACTTCCCTCCGCTTGAGTGTCAACTCACGTGTCCACCATCGTAGTCTTCTCAAAGTTTTCTTGCGACACCTTTCAAGGAGATCGTCGTTAGCCCTATGAACAACTTCGCGTAAACACGAGACTTGCTCATCTACATTCCTACGACGAAAGACTTCTATTGGAATCTCGGTAGCCTCAGCTGCGATGAATTCACCATACACATCCCAGTTCACATCCCTGGTGCGCCACCGCACGATGTCTAAGCTGCTAACTTCAGTCCGTTCGTAAGTGAAATCAATTACAATGTAATTGTGATCACTTACGGACGGTCTGACCCTCCAACTAAACTGAAACGTACTCAAAGCTGCGCTATTCGCAATCGTCACATCTATATCGCTAACTCCTCTACCATTATCAAAAGTGTACTGCTCACTCGGCTCATTCAAGGCATGAAGGCGGCCCGAAACAACCCATTCACTTAGCATCTCTCCCCGGTAATGGTTTTGCGACCCAGTCGAAAGTCTGGGTGTTTTTCTAAACCATAGCGGGTTTGATGCGTTAGCGTCTATCCCTAGGACGAGAGGGTTTCTACTGCAAGTAGTAGTACCGTGTCCATATATGCCAAATACGGCTCTAAAGGCTCAGAAAACTTGCAGTAACTGCTACACAAAAATATCCGTCCGAAGCCCCCTTCTACACACACGCAAACCCCCAAGTCGGTCCTAGAAACCACGGTACACTCTACGTTACCGTCATTCACGACCACCGCGGAGTTACGTCTCAAATCAGCGAAGACCCGCATACTCGCAGGCAAACCTGTAATGACACCATGGCCACTAGCAGGTTCCTGAATGAGATCAAAACTACACTGTCGTTCTACCATTACCTCTCCTACCTCGCACATTGCCGACATTGCCCTACCACAATTTATTTGTAGAATTGTGTGTCCCATACTTAATGTCTAGCCCTCGCTCTAGCCAACATAACGCTGTACATGGGACAGTCCTCAGTCATCATACGATGAGCCGAGGGTCTCCCCTGGAAAGCGCAGTTTCTGCAGTGAATTGCGTTACCGCAATCCCTTGCACAGTGACCCTGCTGACCACACCGAGAACAGGCATTCTCTTTCCATCTGCACTCCCTAACGTAGTGATCAAACGACAAACACCTGAAACAGCTTGGCACCGGCTCAAACGGTCGTACGCGGAATGAAAACCACTTCACGTAACAACGACGCGATGCTAGCAAGGGCTCAAGGGCCGAAGCCCGCCCTTCCAAGACAACGTTCGTTGTTCCGCTCTTGGAACTATCCCACGGCCGACTAGTGAGCCGGACACCACTCTTGAACTCCTCAAGCGAGATCCTGTCTTTGACCTACGCGGCTACGGCCGCGACCACCATCGCTACTGGCGGGGGCTGCCGTACCAACAGGTACACTTGGCAGCTGACCCTTCAACACGCCTTTCGGCGTACCAGCAGCTCTCAAAACTTCACTAACCTTGCTAATTGTACTCCTCATCTCCTCAGCAAGATTCTTCGTACCGACACCACTGGTGCCAGCAACCAACTTGGCGCTGCTACTACCAGCAGCGCCCCCTTCACTACCTGCCTGGGTACCACTCGCACCCCTCTTCGGACTGCCTCTAGGCACTCCACCAGCTCCTGCACTACTATCAAAGTCAGCGTCAACCGGCTTTGACCTAGCCTTCCCCTCTGGCGACCCCAGCAGAACCCGTTTGGGAACCGCTGAGGACGTCGACGACTCACCATCCGTCATCGAACCAGACATAGCAGTTGCGCTGCCGCCACTGCCACTCTGGCCCCGCCGCTTACGGCGCTTAACCATACCACAAAATCAACAAGTAAGTATAGAAAGAACACTTACCAGATTTTGCCGTTACTTACTAGCAACAAAATGTACTATAAGAAGCACTATAACCACTTGTTTACAAATTGGCGAACCAAAGTTGTAAACAAGTTACCGTTCTTGCACAACACAAGCGATCACAGCAACGATGCTATGAACAAACCAGTTACCGCACACAAACTCACTAACACTCTCGCACAGATGACCACTATAGAAAAATCTTTCACTGACTATCCGCAAACACGTCTGATCGCAACGAATGCTCACAAAAAGGCATTGCAGTCATTCAAAAATCACCGGAAGAAAGAGCCATCCGTCATGGACATACCACGAAGTAATCAGATAGCTGAACGTGCAATCAAGGTGATGCAAGACCTGTATGCTTCTTGCAGAAAGAAAGACAAACTGCAACTTCGATTCGTTCTAAGTAATAAGCGCTAGACTCTTTATCAGAATAGAGCATCATGTGACTCCTGGAGGCTTTGTGTTAATTTTGTAATAAATTTATAATTATTTATCACATAATATTTTTTGTTATATCACATCACATGTTTCATAAATAAATAAAATAACAATAGGAGTACAACTATTTTACAACATCTTCGGCCCTTAATATTGAGAAACATTTACTGCACATATTGAAAATTCGCTTTTTTGGTTTGGGGGTGACCTTTTTTCAAAATATGTTCAAATGAAACATCAATCCATTCTTTTCACATAAAAGTTCATCCAATTACGATACAGGCATACTAGGTTGCAAAAAAGTCATATCCCTAGTGTTCATGTAGCCTGTCGTCGTCTATGTGTTTCATGCTTTAAGTATCTCACAACTGCAAGAATTATAGTCATATAGCGAGAACTCATAAAACTGCAACTGAATGGAAATAGCAGAATGATGCATAGTAGGAGGCGAGATGGGAAAAGTACATTTAATTACTGAAAATTTCATTTCGGAACTTACAAAAATCAAGTCCAATAAGCGTCTTAAATTATTGAAAATCGTATTAACCTGTTGTAGCCCAATACTAAATAAAGAATCTAAAAAATCAATTTCAAACAGTTTATTGACATTACATGGAAGAAAAGTTTCTGCGTTTTGAACTTCAGACCAAACAATATTATTAAGGTTAAAGTCTCCAGCAATACATAGTCTATCATTGGATTTCATATTATTAGATAGATGCAAAACATTACTAATATGACCATGATACAACTCATCCAAACTATTTGGAGGAATATAGGAGGCAAACAAATAAAGATTTCCTTTTATCGATTGAATTTCAACGCATAGTTGATCAAATAATGCATTATTATCATTTAACAGAACTTGCCTAGAAGAAACGCAACTTCTTACGGCAATTAACACGCCACCACCTCTCGAACAGCCACTAGAAACTAAATCTCTGTCCTTACGGAATACATTATACAATCTGGCATCAAAAAATTCATCACTGAAAAAATCATCATTGAGCCAAGTCTCCACAATTACATATACATATGTCATAATCACATTAAGATGTAAATGGAATAAATAACGAAGATTTTGTCCTCATACCGGACACATTAGGATAATAAATCCGTAAAAATTCTTTTTTTTTAGAACTACGAAAGATATCTAAATTTCCGCAAGTAGAGGCTTTTTTCTCGGAAAAAACTTAAATGTGCGTATTTTAATATTTGAAGTCCAAACTTCAGACTTAAACAATTTATAATAGAATTCGGGATTAACTCCCAACTTAAAATTTACATATTTTAAATCCTGAGGGGACACATCCTTTTTAATTAAACAATAACAGGAAATGGCATCTTTATCAATATGAAAATGGTCACTAACATAAGAAATTATACGATCCGCAGTAACCGTTGGCTTAAACGATCCCAGATGTACCCATTTCTTATTAGTAATAACTTCCAACTCAGCATTTATGTTATTACCATATTACTTATTACTTATAACAGCAGAGCCGGCACCTAATGCAATTTCACTCACAGCATCAGAGAAAACATCAACATTGGGTAATGATTCAATAGCATTGTTAACAGCAGCACACTCAACTACAGCACTACTAGCAACAACAGCAATATCCCCAACAACATTAACAGCAGCTTCAACAGTCAAGTTAGCAGCAGAGTTATCCACAACAGGCAGTGATGAACCAGCACACACATCAGCAGTATTTGTACTCTCAATAGAAGAGTGGTTAGGCAATAAATTAGAGCGAGGAGCACACTCAAAACCGGTTTGTGTTAAAGAGATACTCCGATGAGACGAATTAGAATTATCGTTGTTATTGTAATTAACAGAAACAAATTGTCCGAATAAAGATTTAAGTTCTTTAATTTCAAAGGCAATCAAGCTAACATTTTTCAATAACTCGCATCCCGATTGTAAACAATTGTCACAATTGTAAACAATATTTGCAAAGTTCGATAGAGCACTGACCGCTTTATCATTGTCCACTTTAGCACAAAATTTATGCAGTTTGCGTTGACAAATATTGCAAACAATCACACTTTCTTTCAGAACTTTCTTGTAACAAGCAGAGCAAATTGTATTCGACATTGTAACAACCAGTTCGCGCAAACGATGGAATGAGAAAATGAGAAACTAAAGGGTAATAAATTTATTTTACATGCCTCTTCCGACCTTTATTGAAGTCTCGGCCATCATGTGATACCGCACTAATTCTGATATGTTACATCGCTTGATCTACGTCCTAAGGCGTTTCGTATACAGACGATTGCAGCATATTTTGAAAACCTTCAAAACTGTTGATATCTGCTTAAAAATATCTGCAAACTAAGATGTTTTAATACAAAACACATTTTACTTACCTTTCTTGATAACCACAAACAAAATCTTGATATTCTTTAATTCTTTTTAAAATAATATTTGATTGTAGACTTTTAAACGTTAGATTTTAACTACATAGCATTATGTTGTGGCAACCGAATTGAAAATGAATTCGGTTATACCTACAGAATTCATGAGAAATTCGGTTACAGCAACCGAATTGACGCCAAATTCGGTCGTTGCAACCGAATTAAGTCTAGAGTCGATTATTGTGACCGAATTGCTACCAAATTCGACAGTTACAACCGAATTGGTCTCAAATTCTGTTACTACAACCGAATTGAAGCCAAATTCGGTTACTCCAACCGAATTTGGTACCAATTTCTGTTGTCGCATCCAAATTTAATTCAAATTTGGTTGTTCCAACCGAAATTTTAGAAAATTTAGTTGACTGAACGAATATAATTGAAGATTCAGTTGTCACAACCGAATCTATTATGAGGCGAGGTTGCTACAACCGAATTTCGGTTGTAGGGACTAAATTCGGTCGTGACAACCTCAATTCGGTGGTAACAGCCAAATTTACGGTTGCTACAACCTCTTTTCAAACAATTAGTTCTCTGAGTGTACCAAGGTCCTTCTCGACGACCGACAGTATAGCTTTCGTAGAAGACGATTTACGTGCGCCCTGATGTCCTTCGTACCGAGGACCAAAGTCTTGTCTCTCGATAAAACCAGGGCTTGCGATAGTGTATGACAAAGTGCGCTTCTTTAGACATCAACTTTTGCCGATTTATTTCGAGTTTTCACAGAATTCGCCCTATACGAGTTGCTATTGATTGGATTACTTTGCCAAAGATGAATTTGAATACACGATGGAACTGGGTATCTGCCTGCCATCAATTGGGCGAGTATTCGTCATACAGTACCAAATGGTAACGATATGTGACGTCCCTGCCTAGATTCCCGGGCTCTAAACAAAATAACGGTATAAGATCGCTACTCAGTACCTCATGTCTACGACTTAGTGCTGGAAAGAAATGTTTTTTCGAAAACTGATTTGGCAGAGCCATTCCCCAGATACCCGCGGAAGAAAGTGGCATACCGAAGATACAACTTTTGTTATATCAATTGCGTTTTTCTTGTTCACCAGGATGACGCTCGGAATCGTTAACGCTGGCTAAACCTTCCAGCGTTTTATCAATGATGTTCTGAGATAGCGAGCAAAAGAATGAGAATCATGTCCGTCAAGATTTTGAGTTGTTGTTAAGTCCGCGCCCTCATATTCTGGACATAGAAAGACGCTTTTCCCCCATAATTTAGGAAGACATAATTTAGAATTAGACAAACATCCAGCTGTAGAATTGTCGTATAATATATAGGTCGATGCCTACTAACATTGCCTAGATGCCTACTAACATTTGCCAACTCTCTGCACAAATTTGATCAAGCTTTTTATCTGCCCATTTTATATTATGTTTTCAATAAACAATAAATCACTTGCATCCTAATTAGTTCATATTAAAAAAAGATTCCACGACAAACGCGATTTCCCTTTAACTATATTTTTTGTGCTCTATATTACGAATTAAATTTGTCTGTTCGAACAGAGAACACATCTACCTGTTTTGTACGAGTCTAGTGAAATAATTTGTAAATTGCAACTATTAGTATCATACGATGTTGCGGTCGGTGGTGCTCTTGTACACCAGAACGGGAGTTAGATCCCAGCTTGCAACACCCCAGCAGTTATTGGTAATCAATAGTAATCAGAAGTGTAACCGATAGCTTGTATGGAAAATGGCTTCCAGATTGCATTATATTTAACACGGCGATGTCCTACAAAAAGCAACACATTCTTTTTTGCATTACTAGCAACCAAAATATAATCGAAGAAATAATATATTGCCACCTCATTATCAACTGAAGCATTATTTTTTTCATTACGGTTTCATGTGTTATATAACCCATTCTGCACGAATGAAATATTTCCATGATTAACATTCAATCAATTCCATATTTCATTATTAAGCAATCGTTTATTTATTGGGTTATATTTCCTTGAGGTCTATATCCTAATATAGACTAATATAGGTTATATGTATATTTATTTTCAATTTTTTATTTCCACAGACCACGTTGCGCATGCTTCGACAGATTACTGACAATTATTTCAAGCAAAGACACTTAAAAAGCCAAATTCATTGAAATGTTTGTTTTTGGTATGCAAAAATAGCGGCACAAAGAAGAAATACACTTTAATACATTACCAGTTCGATTACTACGGAATATACTCTTTCCTCAATTTCATTATATTAAGAGAAATATTAGATTATAAAAGTAATGCAATGCTCAAAAAACTGCTGGAACGTTACATTTCTTTCAACGCCGGTCTCTGGCGACACATTATTTGACGCCAAACAATGTAGTTCGGAACCGGTATACAACAGGTTGTCCCAACCAGTAAGCTTTCCCCGAGCACTTTCAGGGCATATAAAGGATACAATTTTTTTATCCTATCAGTACAAAACCTATTGTTGTCAAATTTACTACAAATATTTAATTTGTAATAGCAACCTGCACTTGTTTAAACCTTAATATTGAAACAAAAATATTAATTGCAAACATAATACAAGAGATTAACTTGCATCCAGGTTATTCGTGTTGTAATGATTTCAACGATTATTCATAACTTGCAGTATTCATGATAACTCACTTTCTTCCTAAAAAGACAATTTTCAACCCACATACGAGAACTGATGGTCAGATAATAAGAATTCCATATCTGGCAGTTAACACTAAGGCCAGGAACAAAGTTCAATTCATATTAATTGGTTCATTAATTCCTGCAAAGTTACACTCAGAGCAAAAAGGCTTAAATTTCATTCCAAATGGACTATAACTAGGGGAAATTGAACATCGTGAGGATCCAGCGGTTTCCGAAATAACACGAAGTAAATTTTTGGCGCAGAATACGTCTTACCTTACGGTATAGGGAGTCATGTCAGATTGTTATTGTTGTAGTCTTTATTTCATTGATTATGAGGAAACGGCGAGATAACTGTTTTTAAAAATTTTTTTGTAGGTAAATGAAGATGTTATCTTTCGTTTGATATACATTTCATATTGGTTGATATCTTCCTAATATTTACATTTCTCAAATGAAAATTGTTTAAACACATACACTCAAACATATGTGTGGTGTTTGGTTGAGTGTTTGAGTTTGTAGCGTGAACACAAACTATGCTGCTGTTTCAGTGCGGACACAAACCTTCGGCTGTTGTTTTGATTGATGAAATAATGCAATTTCGTATATTTTCTTATGTATTTAAGTGAAACAAAATGTTAAATGTGAATTTGAATTTATAAAAAATATAAATCAAATTGATTTATGTCTGTTATTTATCATTTATCCTTACTCTTTTAATTTAAAAACATATTTATCCTATTTTTCCTACCATAAGCTTATGTATATTATCAAAAGTAACTATCAAATAAATAAATTCATTTGCTTATGTTATTTATCATTTATTGTTATATATGTTTTCTGTCTTATCGGATGGCGTATTCTACGTTAAACTTAATGGCCGTGTCTCTGACACAGCCTGCAGGGACAGTCCGTGGCCGAAGGCCTCGGACAACTGTCTGCTGTTTCATTTTTTTTTAAATTTGCTAATTGAATTTAGTACAACAATATGTTCAAATGGAGTTCAATTTCTTCACATTAATTTGCTTTTGTTTGTAAATAAAAGTAAATTTTCTTACATTGTACCAACGTATTGATGATTTTATGTTCACATCTTCAGGGGATTTCGTCCATTTAATTAAAAAAATTATATAAAACTTACAATGATTTTTACTCCTCCTTACATTTAACAAGTTTTTCGTTGGAAAAACATGAAATTACAAAAATACACAGAAAATGGTCACAACTTAAATATAGAACCACAGATTCTTCTAAATTTATTCTACAAAAATTAAGACAATTTGATATTGGGTTTTGAGTCCGTCGTAGTCGTATTACTTGTAGTCTGAGTAAGAAATGTTTGCTCAGGATCAGTTCAATTTACAAATTTAGGTACAAATAGGCAACAACCAACTTAATACATTTTTTGAACTAATTTTAAGGAAATTTACGAGTTTTTTTTCTGGGTGTAGAAATCGATTATTGTACACCCACATTAATGTGTGTACGAAGGATTTACTTGTATCTGCGTTATTACTAAATACATAAATTAGCATGTGATGTGTATCTCAAAGATGATTATAATTATGAGATGATTAAATTAATACACGACTCAGTATTTGCATCAAATAATTTATTGTAAATTGAATAATTAATTAAAGGTTTTCCCATTATATCTCACAATCAGTGAGATGTGAGCTTTCTGGTATTTCCTTCACTGTTTGAAATGACTATGGAGAATGCTGATAGTTTTTCTTAAAAATATTTGTTTACTACGTGGTTGGAAACAAAAGAATGTGCAGTTGTTACAAGCGTCCATGTTTAAATTCATTTGATTGACTTCACAGGAAAAAAATTCCTAATGCAAAATTTCGGATTTATATGTGACCTGTAGCCCGTTTCTGTAAGTAAATCGGTAAGTTAACGATTTATGTGACGTCACAACGACTCGATTGAAAGTTACCGATTTCGTGATTACTGGTGTTTCTGTACGTTCAAATCGGTAAAAATTCGGTCTGTGATAGAAAGAAACACAAATCGGAAAGAAACGGTAAGAATTGAAACAGATGACAAGCAGCTGTTTATTTGCATTTGTTTTCATCTACAAATATTTCGTATTAAAAACACTTTTTTTCAGTTTCGTATTTACTTTAATAAGTTTATACAAAATGAGTAGCATATTTGTTATTATTTACGAATTTTTCCATGATCGCAGAAATATGCTGAGAATCCACCGGCGCCACTTGAGCCAAAAGCAATTAAATAAGTTGACTGTTGGTGATGTATATTTAAAGTAAACAAACATTTGCACTCGGTTTATTTTGAATACCGATTTCGTTGAAACCGGTTCATAAATTGTCGTAAATTTCGGAACAAACCTACTTTACGTCTGAAATTCCTGGAAATTTCTTTTTTTTGGAATGGATAGGAATTGTTATTTCAAAAGAAAAATGTTATATAAAAAAATCAGACAGTTATTCAAAAAATGTATTTAATTTTTTTTTGCTTATTTCAACTTTTTCTACATAAAGAAGTTGAAACATTGGTCCTATAAAACGGCATCACTCTCGTAATATCGAGCCGTATGTCCGAACTTTGGGGGCCCATAACTCCGAAAATACAATAACAATTCCTACCCACTCCAATTGACAAATATTTTCCAGGAATTTCCGACGTAAACTAGGTTTATGCCAAAGTTATATTTGATGAGTACTTGCTTCCTCATAGTTGCAACACTATAGCAATCGGTAGAGTTTTCACTTGGCTTAAAGTCAGTGAGAAAATTATCGATTTCTAGTTGAGTCAGATTTCTTACAGAAACACTTCTTTAAGCGATTCCTATTGAGTAGAATCGAAACAAATGTCATATTACCGATTTGGAACGAGTGAATGGAATAGGGATCGGCAATTTTTTTTTACAGAAACAGTGATGGTGAGAGTGACGTCAGAGTGACGTCAAATAGGTACTTTCAATCGGTAACTGCGATCGGTACGAGTTACAGAAACGGGCTACTGATCTGAAATGGTTTTATTAGCAGAAGATTTTAATTCCCTATGAATTAATAGACCGAGTTTATTCTTCAATTAGTGAAGAAGTATAAACAGTGGGAGTATAAACATTGGCCACTTGATTCAGAATACTACTTCTTGAATCATTTCAGTTCCACAATTCATATGAGCTGTGAACTAAAGCGCTGCCTAACTTGAAAACCCAAACAGCAATAATATCACTCATTATCTACAATCAAATGTCATTCATTTGTGAAGTCAGCCAGTATCTGATTTAAGTAAAAATAAATAAATGTTTTCCCATTACATCCCATGAAGGGACAGGGGAGAGCTTCTCACAATCACTGAGCTGTGCGCTTTCCAGTTTTCACTCACTGATTGGGACCTACAGTTTTACACCGATTCCGAACAGTATTTTGAGAAGCTTTTTCATGGCTATATACCCGATAGTATCGCCGTCACTATGCGAGGTGACCGCCGTCGAAAGAAATTGTAAGGTGGTCAGAGCAGGGTTCGAACCCGGGATCTCATGTACAAGAGGCGCGCACACTAACCATTGCACCACCGACGGCCACATCTGAAAATTAAAGTTTGAAGCCACTTATGATAAAAAAAAATAATAAAAAATATTAATCCTAGATCTGATTTAAGTACAAAGTAAAAATATAAGAACAAAAATTTAAAATAATTATATAATAATTAATATAATATTCTATAATAATAATTTTTGTTGAAAATATTCGTTGAAAGAGAAACGAGAATAAGCAGTCTCAAAATAAATATCACTGGTCAGGCAGATGTTGTTTTTAATATTAAGTAAAACGTTATATTACAAATATTTTTAACATAGAATATCGTACATTTCCATTGTCCAAGATTCGTTGAATTATTTACAATAGACAAGTGTCTTAGACATTTGGCGAATAGAGATGTGTGACCTTTATGAAAGCGAACAAGATGGATGATAACATGCTTTATCAAATTATTTTGTGATATCTTTCCAGGAAAGCGCAGGGACGTGATTGGATTGAACGACAATGAGAACACACATAACATATGTATTTTCACTAATTCCTGCTATTTCATTATGACCATATTATCGTATAATATAATTACAAGAATTCGGAATCCGTCCTTTAATGAAAATCAAAAAAAAAGTGTTGGTGCTGCAAATATGGGAAGTTTACTAAATCATATATTTGTATGCACTAGGTAAATTTGTAAATATTTTTCAAAATGAATTTGCCCATGTTTATTGGTAATACTGCGTAAGAGATCAGAGAACATTATGTTGGCCATAGATTCGCCTGATATCAGCCAACGAAATTGGGTAAAATTGCACTAGTTTTTTTTTTTGTATGTGGTATCAATGCCGAAGCTGAAACCTTTGATTTTTAAATTTAAGTAAAGCGGATTGCAGTGAGAAATTTGATTGAAAACTTCAGAAACATCGAAACGATCGTCCAGCAAATGTGAGTTCGAACACGCGGCATTTAAAAAGGAATTACAACTTTTTAAACATTTAGAGCTTTCCGAAGAGAAAAACTTGTGAAGTGTAGCTGTGTTTATTTGTATAATTCGGAGTTTATTTATATAAATCTTAACAACTAAGTACTTTTGCGTCCTACTTTTGCACTGATATCGGCAGATGATCGCTGGAATCCGACGCTCGTACTTCATGAATTATATATATGTTATCTCACCAACTACTTACCGTAATGACGTGTGGCGTTCGACAGTCGCGAGATTTGCTATTATTGACCAAAAATTAAAATTTGTTTACCCACATACACTAGGAATCAAAATATTAAGAGCCGGAAGGGGACTATAAATACATACTCTCGTGTAAAAAAGATTCGGCATTCCGGTATAGGTCTGAAATATGCATCTATTGAGACCCCAATGATTCAAATTCCAAAACCGCGGTTTGAGTGCACCCTAATGTAACACTAAATCCCGTGATGTTTTGCCCCTAATAATCTCAATTTTGCCTGAGAATTAGTGCTCTATTTGTGATTTTACTTAATAAATCATTCGCATTTTGAAATTTTTCATTGAAACCTGCCAACATTTCATAATTTTTGTTTTATTTTATAGTTTTGCCCATTGTCCGGTTCACGGTAGAGAAATTGGGGAATTACTTTCCGAAGGAATTGTAGCCTATACATTTCTTGATAACTTTGTAATTTTGTGATTAGTGTATTTTGCAGAGTGGGCAGGAAATTTATTGGCTACCATTCCTCCGAATAGAATTACCCCAATTTGTCTACCGGAACAAGAAAATGGTAAAATATTGTAAATTTTCTCTGACGTTTCGGCATTCATGTAGAATTTGTACATTTCATCTGACATATGTATAGAAAAAAATATGGATTGAGGAAATTCCTACCATATTGTCGAAGGTTGTAGCGCAAAACTTCTAACTGCTTAGCATCAGAAATATTCTGCGGGTTTTGAAATACCACTATCGTACAGTGATTTTTTTTAATGAATCGAACTGCGAGAGCTTTCTGAGTCACAATTACGTATTAATACAAACATTTTTTTTATTGTCACTATCAGAGTGGTCTTTTTTGAATTTTCGATTTTGACTTACTATTGGCAGCACTAAATTCTATTTGGTTGGTTGTACCGGTAAACTTCCTTCAAAAAAGTTGTTCCGCCCGTTTTAGGCTTCAACTTTAGGGAACACAGCTTAACACTAAACTCAGGTTTATCAAACGTAGGGCCAAAATTTCCATTTTAAAATGTGTCCCTTGAAATACGAATTCTAAAATATCTGGCATAAATGAAGTAAATATCCCTATTCTCATGATTGAAGATTTAAGTACTTGCATTTCCAACAACATATACAGATTAACTATGCAGCCGGGATGAGTAAAAATATTTTAAAAAGTACTTTAGTTTTTAATCGTACATTATTGGTAGAAGGTACACAGGTAGAAACAAATATCAAGTATGTGTATATTTGACCGACTCACAAAAAAGTTCCTTCTGTCTACCCCTCAAAATGTACACTGGTTTGTTTTATGATAAGTCTCAAAAAATACGGGTCTAGCATTAGGATCCCGTGAGCTGGACCAATTTATAAAAAAAAGGATTTTTTATAGTTTTTCAATGAATTTTGTACTTTATATAATACAAAATTTTGCTTTTTTACCCCGCTAAAGTTAATTATAACCTGATTAATACGGAGGGACTAAGCGATATTAAGCGTCATTTCAACGTAAATTGGGCAATGATAATGTTGCCATATGTTCAAATTCAAAAAATAACCACAAAAAGTTATCTTAAATTTTGTTATCATTTCTTGTGAATGAAAACGTTATCAAGAAGGAGAGACTCAAACACAGTATTTTGCAAAAAGTCCTATACATGGCTATTTCATTTAAATTAATTTATTTAATGGAAGGCCACGTGTATTTTTATATGTCTAAATTTGAAGGATCAATTTGTATTTCCAATTAAAACTAAAATTGGTATTACATTTTCGCAACAACGCGCGGTTGATGTTGTACATATTGATCAATGATCATGGTTAAATTATCTACTAGGTACAGTCGTTTAAGCCGTTGCTTTAGTTTTTTCCATGTCATTTATCGTTTCACTTATCAAACTCATATTTATTTTGTTTTTGTACTCTTTTATATTCTTGTATTGTTGGTAGACATTTGTGTAGAGATTGAAAACGAATGAACAAAAACAAAGTGTCTGCTGTTTGTTGACAATGGCTACAAACGTTACAGCAAATGTTGCCACATTTCATAGTATTAAGTGTGGATCGATTTTGTAGTCACATAACGCAGTAGCTTAATGGAATAAAAAAAAACAGCCCTAATATATAAAGAATTGGCTGCTATCTCAGATTTACTGTCAAAGCCAAATAGTATCGAACCATGTAGCCTGAGAGTTAAATTATTTCGAAAAATATCAAAGTTCTCTAAAATTTATCTCGAGTGCAACAATGGTTTTAATGATAGGTAAGGTAGATTTTGCCATCGAGTTGTGTGACCTTATTAAAATATACTCCCATACAAAGTTAAATCTGCTATTTACAAAAGAAATCTTTTATAGTATTGCCACTGGTTGCATCATGCCAGAATCCATTCTGTTTCTGACTACTGTCATTTTAAAATCTTTCCTCACATTTGTCACACAATGCTACTTGTCACCTGCTGTGGGCTTTACTCGGTGCTGCGTGGGAATGCGAGTCTTAACTTTTAATTAACACATTTTGCCAATGTTTGGCGTTTGAGGTTTTGTTCAAATGAAGTCTATAAAAATTATTAAAACAGAAAACCGTTGATGTACTAGGAGTCAAATATAGACACTTGCACCTACACACACATTTCATTGTTTGTAGTGGAATGACGCACGACGGTCCAACATCTGATACGAGAAAAATGTGCGAACGTATATAGTTGGATTTTGAACACAATATTAAAAATTAACTTCAACAAAAAAGTGAACAACAAATAATTAATGCAAATTTTGTAATCATTAACCACACGTTCATGAACACACACGCTTCATTGCACCAGGACACGCACCCACACACTCATAGTACTCCATTGGATACCAATTCCAATACGCCAATCTATTATCAGACTTAACACTCACACACAGGCACCATTGTGACAAACACAAACAACAACAAGTTACACCTATGCACACAAGTGTTAATAAAAGGATGTTGGCATGTGATTGTGCGAGTGTGTGTGATCAAACACACATGCAATCATATGCACACTAATACTGCATAATGTTAATATAATAAACTGTGTATAAGTATTAGGCTATTTATCTGAATCTGCTTGTGTGCGTGCGTGTGATGAGCTTGAATTTTGCGTTTATTATTATGACGATGATGGCTACAATGACAATGATAGCACCTAATTACAAATATACACCTGCACCTACACACCGACGGCGGTAATAGAATCAGCATCACTAGTGTCATAACGTGCATAAAAGGCGACACAAACACGGGTGTTGCGATAATTATGGTTGGATTTGGGTACAAATTGCAGGAAGTTTAAACACTGTAATATATTAGAAACGCATGGAGTTGATGCAACCAAGGTAAGTGTGCGCCGCAACTTCTACAAGAAAGCGCGTGGTCAAGCCACCGTACTTAGTGACGGCGACTTTTTCAACCAAAACGAAAATCCGTTTTCACTCGTTGTGAAACTATAAAGCGGAGTAAATTTAAAAATAGAATCAGTCCAACTTTTAAAAAGTTCTTTTAGATGCCTAAATGAGGAGATTTCCCTATTTAGCCAGCGACAATCACCTCGCCCAACAGTGGCGACAAACCATTCGAAATTGGTGTAAGGGTGGAGGTCCCAATCAGTGAGTCCACAAATAGAAAGCGCACAGCTCATTTATAGTGGGATGTAATGAGATAAGAAGTTTGAAATATATTTATAGTATTATGTATATTTATATATCTGGCATATTATTCCATTTGCTTTCGATCATAAAGGTCAAATGTGAAAATTATTATAAGTTGTGGGTTGTTGTAATGGGTGTTTGTTTTGCTATTCGATTATTGTAAATTGAAGAAGACACAGAAAATTTGTACAAGTGAATATTTGGATCGATAAATCAATGCCTGTCATTTACTATTTAAAGATTATTTCATGCAAATGTTGTCCACGGCTACGCTACACGTGGCTCATTCTGAAAGTCAAATTTTAGCACACTTTTTCCTACATTTCAGCGGGTATGTCACTGCACTTCCGGAGACGTCACGAGCCACCACAAAAATAGCCTAGTGGGGTCAAATCGCACGAACGAGGCGGCCAATTGAAAGCACCACAACGTCAGATTAATTCGTCACCAAACTCGTCTCTCTATTGGTTCATGGTATCGCGTGTTGGTACCCCAGCAAAAAATATTGAGAATTTTGTAGAAATTGGAGTTTTTACCAGCTTAGAAGCAGGAAGTCTTATATGCAATAAAGCAAGGGGAGTGCCACATAATCCCCAAAATCAAAATCCCCAAATCAAAATCCCCAAACACAAAATCCCCAAACACAAAATCCCCAAACACAAAATCCCCAAACACAAAATCCCCAAACACAAAATACCCATTTTCTGTGTGAAATACATTCAAATTAGGTTAAAAATCGCGGCGACTAAAATATATAAGAAAGAAAATTAAAAAAGTGGTTGAATCTCGAACTGATTTAGATAAAATAACTCATTTGCCTTGTAAATCTCACAATATTTCACTGTGTACCTAAAAGCTTTATAACATGTTATAAATTTCATCCTATGTGTAAACTCTTTTGATAAAGAAAAATTATTGTTTTTATCCCATTATGAAACATTTGTGAATTCATTATATAATATGTTTAAAATTTTAATTTCTAACTGAACTATTCTTATAACGAAATATTGTTGTTTTCCCCTTATTGTTATATATATTATATATTTTAGTTTACTACTACTATTCATGACATACCCAATAAATATTTGTGAATAAATATTTACAATTTGTTTTGAATTTTAATTTCAGAAAAAATTCCAAACACAAAATACCCATTTTCTGTGTGAAATACATTCAAATTAGGTTTAAAATCGCGGCGATTTTTAACCTAATTTGAATGTATTTCACACAGAAAATGGGTATTTTGTGTTTGGGGATTTTGTGTTTGCGGATTTTGATTTGGGGATTTTGATTTGGGGATTTTGATTTTGGGGATTATGTGGTACACCCTAAAGCAAGATAGAATAAGAATGGTGGTCTGAAGCGTTACAGAGAATAACCAAAAAGTATAAACAAAATATCTAAAACTATACGAAGACAGTTCAAACTAAACAAATATTAAACACGATCACCAAGCTGTAGAGACAGAATTCCATAAATATCAAGAGAGTAAACAAAATTAAAATTGTGTCCCCTTCCTTTTGATAGATTTATGTATGGTTTGATAATTTGAGTTAACTATTCTATAAAATTATTTAAGTCAAAAAGTATTAAAAATTAAAGTTACTGAAATGAATTTGATATTAAAAATGCAAATTAAATTAAATTAAAGATTAAAACCGATGCACACTGAATGAGGAAAAAGATTTCCTTATAAATCATAATAAAATTTATAGATAGTACAGTTCTTAGGTTCAACTATAACTGCAGCTGGTTAGGAATCAAGTTATAAATGCCACTATTATACATTCGGGATTGGTCCGTTGTGGAAATCTACTTGGATTTTTCCCTCCCATCGTTAATAGAGAAAATGATCATCAGACATATGGAGGGGCCTCTTCGGAATATTTGCAAAATATGCCTTGAAAATTCAAGTGAAACTCCAATTCTTCGCGAATTTCACAATTCTTTTCAATGGTACAAGGAGAAGAATCACTCGCGGATATTGTTTTAAATTTCTAAGCCAAACGAATTTATGCCAGTCTTTATATTTTCCAAATGAATTTAATTGATTTTCAGGCATTTCTGGCTTGACTATTTTACGCAGACTGTCATCCTCTGAAAAATATTGAAGTTTTTCAAAACAAAATTTGAAAAAGTATCTATGTTAAAGTTAAACTCCGTCCTCCCTTATTTTCCGCTGAATCGCAAAGTAAATATTTTACAACCGACAGCTCTTGAACAGCTACTGTCTGCTCTTCGGACCAATTTAAAAAATTCTGTTTATAGACGTGACTCTTGACCCAAAAATAATCATCGTCGCTGAAGAAACTTGTTCGTTATAATGGCGATCTTCTTAAAGATTCTCTAAGCCAATTCACAGAAAAGACGAAGTTGTGTTAGGTTGTTGGCCGGATTCAGCTGCCGCACCAGCTGTATTTTGTATGGCTTTAGGACCAAAGTTCTTATGTAAAGTAAATCAGGTACCGAATAACACAAACCAAATTGATGCGATCGGCGATGGATTAAAAAATCGGAACTTTATTAACACTGGCGGGTACAGCAGCAAATTCACCTCGGCATGCATTCTACGGATACGGGTTGGTGGATTGATATCAATACCGTATAACTGGTGTGAAATTTGGTCACAGTGGCATAAATAGCCTGCTCGGTGGGTCGATTATGACGACCACAAACGTAATTTGCGAAACACATTTTTCACATTGCTTGAATTTTGAAACAAGCATTGTTGGTTTGTAAATCCTTTCGTGATGAAATGGCAAATCAACGTGAACATTTTTGACCTTCACACATGTCAAAAATCACGAGTGAACTTGCAAAAACTTAACTCTGAAAACCAAAGTGCCAAATAAATCACCTGTTAGCAGGGTATATACGACATTCCATTATGCCGACACCTACAAATAAATTTCGAAGTGGCAACATTAATCAATATGTCATTATCCAGCAGATAGAGTGGAGGCGATTTGCTATCACATTTATCTTTGTGTAAAGTTCATTCACCTTAATAATTTCACATTGACCTCAATATACGTTGGCATCAATAATATCATGTCATGTCACAGACAAAAAACGAAGGAGTATCAATATTTTCGAAATAATATAGACATCTTTATTATTCCTTTATACATCGAGTTGGTTTGTTACAAGTTTAATATTGCTTCGAATTTGTACCCTGGTTGCATCGATGGCTTGTACAAGCTTGGAGATAAACATTTTGATACAGGCCTCGACCACCTACTATTCCCACCACCTCATCCAACCGGAACTGCCGAACTCAAAAGCTGGACCAAAAGAGAATCGACAAACGGAGGAATATTAGTTAGTTGATAATACGGAAGTTGACAATATGGCAAATGACAAATCATTTGATATGAATCTATGAAGAATGAGGCTTCAAACGTAAAAATGTTGACTATAATACTAATGCAAAATTTTTCCAATTGATAACCAAAATGGATTAGAGCCGAAACAGCTAAAGTATATCAACAGGCAGACTTTTCCTCATGCTTTATGCTCTGGGTTAAATTCATTGGCAAATTCCTGGCAATAGACATCAAACGCGGGGCGAATATGTGAAATTATAAAGCGGGTAATTTAGTTCCGGGTATTCTGTATTTTCCCTTGCATTATTATGTAACATTTTTCGATACAGCAACGACGAATCAACAAAACTATTCATTGCGACAATGTAAACACAGTGTCGAACATGTTTCATTCCGGCAAGTGACAAAGCGATTTTCTATTTGCGCTACTTTCTTTGTGTTTGTATATTATACGAGTATGTATAGCTGTTGGTGTCTTATAAAGTTCATATATAGTATTTATAAATAAATAAATAGTTCCCATTTCACCACATGAAGGGACTGGGGAGATCTTGCAATTAGGGAGCTCCGGGCTTTCAAGTTTACCATTTCTATTTGGTATTTACATGTAAATCTATTTCCGGATAGCAATGTTATGTTATGACTTACTTTGAAAACTGGGAATTTATTTGGTCTCCGCCAAAATGTATTCTGGGCACTTAAGAGTTACCTGTCGATATAGCCTTTCAGTTCATCATCAACATATCCCGGGGCGATTAACCGTACTTATTTAAGTATCTGCCTTAAGTTTATATGTATGAGTGTATGTATGTTAATTATGTCTACAAAGGCGAATAAGCTCAGTAAAATACACACAGAATTAGCCACACTTGCGTTCATAGGCACCCACACGCTTTCACAAATACACGCGACAAGTTGTTGCAGGGTGAAGTGGGTGGGTTTAAATGACGACGGAAGGGAAGAAGACGATGTTGTGGTAGGTGTGGCCGGGAAGAAGTTAGACATTTATGCCATCTTGTAAATTTCTCAAAGTTTGGAGGAACAAATCTGAAATTATGTAAGCAGGCCGACAAGTACACATGCATGTTTAGTCTGTAGCAAGTGTCGTTATGTGTACGTGTGTGAGTCCTTGTCGAGATTTATGTGTCCGTGTATGTGTTTATGATACGTGTAATGCGTCATGTTTATGCAAATGCCTTTACCATTATTGCACCATATCCCCTCGCACCATCATGGTCCATGTAGCAATCACGCTGGAGTTAGCAGCAGCAATTGCAAGGGTGGAAAGAAACATAAGAACACACCAGTATACCTACTTCATCCACACACAGATTCAACACGAGCTCGCTCACTCACTTTGCTGGCGTATCGTGTAGTCATAGTGCACCAGCCAGACAGCCAGTCGCATGCAGTTGCATCATTGTGTGGCACCATAAGCATTTCCGGTTCCTATTATTAAATTACACACACAATGGCTCCCATACATACGTAAGCACACAATTACATACACTGAGAATTTTCTGCATGATATCGTGTCTATTTAGCCAAATTGTGAAATGAATCTGTTCTCTGCGCACGATAGGAAGCAATAATATCTACCTGTGCAATCGACCATTCCTCCTGGCATCAAATGAATACAGTTTTTTTTTTGCATTTGTGTTGCAAATTCTCCAGAAACTCGGCAGTTCTATCACCTTCAATTCGCCAGTTGTGGTGCGGAGAGTCCTGCGTTGTCATTGCCAACGTCAGCTTTGTTAGGGCAGAAAATGATTCTATGGCCTCCTTTGTTTTTGTGTTTGGATTCAAAAGTCTCTGTGACAAGCGGTTCTTACCGAAAATTGTGTGTAAAATTAACATAAACACACACACACACGCTCGCACTGAAGCAACAACGGTTAGATAGAGCGCTTGGTAAGGATCTGTGAATTGTAGCTGGTGAATGTAGTGGCTACATTTTTAAAAATTTGCTTTATTTTGTCCTCAAAAGAAAACTGTTTCAGAGAGGGATGTGGGAAGTTCTCCGACAACAGCTTTGACATTATTAATTGAATTAATTTAGCAAGTAATGTTTGGAAGAGATTATGAGTTTAGTTCGGAAATTGTACCTTTTAACATTAATTTGGAGTCCTCTCATGAGATTTGTTTGAAAACATAAACCATGGTGTTATCCTACGATCTCTTGACCGTCCAAATCTAGATAATTACGAAATGGTTTTATCGCACTTGTATAAATGCACATGCAAATAATATAGATATAATTGGTCACATCGGGCGAGAGGTGGGTAGAGGTAGGATACAGTGTTGTACCCTACACCAACTTGTGACCGTAACCTGTTTATAACCGGAGAATAATTTTTATAATATAAGGTGATATCACCACGACAGGTAGTTACATTTTTGTGGGATACATATGAAATTGGTCTAATTACACCTCAATTATATTAGTCTAGTCATCTGATATCGGTGCTACCAAGCATGGCTGATTGATTTGTACAGGAGCAATATCAAAATATGAACCAACAGTCTGCGGAACTTCCCTATAGCTCAGTATGTGCGGACCGCTGACTTTCTACTTTATTGCGTAAATTCGTTATGCTGGAGTTAATGTCGACGTCGTCGACGGCGTCAAATGTCAAAAAAAAGTTGAATCGTATGAAATTGTATGAGAGCAGTTAATCTCAACGCCGTAAGAAATTCGACGCCGAAAAAGTTCAATCTGTTTCAACTTTTTCGGCGTCGTTGCGGCGTTGCTCAGACAAAAACATATGATGAAACGTCAAAACAGCCGACGCACAGCAATTCGCATTGAGACGCCGTCAACGACGTCGACATTAACTCCACCATCACAATCAAACTAAAACAACAACTTAGTTTACCATTTCATTCCTTCTAATGAAAGGGTAGAAAAGATGCCCTCCCCCTCATCCCTATCGATGCTGTGTGTGCGCTCATCTCTCTTCATTCACTTAAAGTAAGTTATTGTTGTTGGTTTATGATTTTATTTAAGTTTCCTTCTTCGTATTTGCTACGGATAGAATAACCGTCTCTTGGTGAAACATTTTGTGATTTCATTGTATCTGGGATAATGTGCAACTTATTTATCTATGTCTGATCCATCGTCTTGTGTCTTGAAAGAAAAATTCTTCGTCCCAGGGATGAAAGTACCAAATTTTGACGATGACCGGTCTTATCATTGAATCGAAAAACTGATCTGCAAGCGGCTACAGTGCAAATCGCAACAGACGAAGTATGTGTGTTTTCCACAAGTTCAATAAAAAGGAGAGTTTGAGAATTACAGATGTCGTATGAATTTACAAATCGATAAATATTCCTGTGTGATTTTTCATGTCAATTTGGTTGCGCATGCTTGACTGAATTGGTATTTGCAGTAAGGAAAAGCAAAAAGAGTGGACAGTCGAAGCAATCAATAAAGAAGAATTCGATAACTTCAAATTCAAAAGTCAATCAAGGCACAATACAGAAACATTTTATCGCACAATACACTCTTTCAAGTTTGGAAATAAGTCGTAGTCGCCAAAGTTGTCTGCTGGATTTTATGATGAAGAACAAGTTAATGATTCGTTGAATATGAAGGACGAAACTTTCATACTTGGTAAGTATATAAAGGGTGTCTCAGTAAGATTGCACTTTTAAAAATTTTGTGTATTTTTAAATTCGGCAGCTGTCACATATGTTTATTCCGATTATTAAAAATGGAGCTTAAAATCTTAAAATTTGGAAAGTTATGCTGAGAACAAACTTTGAAGAATTTGCAGTCGAGAAAGTGCACCTAAAGCCTCAATCATTCGAAGAGGGATCAACAAATTTGAAGCAACTGGGTCAGTTATGGACAGTAAGACTCCTGCGCGTCAACGTACCGGTCAGTCTCTTGCATATATTGCTGATGTAAACGAGAGTGTCGCCGAGAACCCGAAAATATCAATTCGGCATCGTTCTCGACAACTTCCAATTTCACGAAACACCACAAAGCGAATTTTGACAAAAGACCTCCACCTTCATGCGTACAAAATTCAGCTACTTAGGGTCTCAAACCAACAAACCAAGGAAAGCGCCGGCAATTCGTTCAATGGGTAATGAAGCAAAGTGAAATCAAGCCAATATTTCAAAATTAAAGTCATCCTCTCCGATGAAGCGCATTTCCATCTGAATGGCTTTATGAAAATTGGCGAATTTGGGAATCAGAAAATTCTCATGCACTCCGGGGGAAACAAATGCACCAACAACGAACAACTGTCTGGTGGGGATTTTGGTTAGGTGCCGTGATTGGACCTTACTTTTTTGAAGATGAGGTCGAAATTGGAGTGACTGTGAACAGCATTCGTTACAGGAACATGAGAGCGGAGTTCTTGTGGCCTCAATTGGACGGCATGGATCTGGACGACATGTGGTGTCAGAAATATAGTTATATTTACATTGCAACAATGAAACATATTCCTCACATCACGAAACATGTTCATGGCGGCAATAAAATGTATTCGTTACAACAATTAAAAATTAACTTTCGTCCAGGTGTTCAAATATCTCCATTACTTTAAAGTGCTGAAAATGTACATTATCTTATTTCTATGATTTCCCCATATTTATTGGGGTGATAAAAATTGGCATTCTTTGTGACAAACCTTTCCGTTCCATGTATCTTGACTATGCAAGACATCTTCATCAGGAGGCAATCAATATCAACGTGATCTTCGATCGTTTCATCATCGACGTAATTCTGTCATAGGGAAATTATTCTCCACAAAACCAACTGTTTTTCGGTAGCTGATCTGATATCCAGCATTCTTAAAACAGTTAAAATAATTTCAGTTTCAATATCGTAACTCTAGTCTTAACTTAACTGACCTCATCAATCAAGAACATTGATATTGGGGTTTCATCCTGTGAATAACATATATTTCTGGGAAATTTCATTTTCTGTAATGATGTTTCAGGTTTCACTGATTTAAAGGTTGTGTGGATTAAGTCATATTTAGAGGGAAGAGACCAAGTTTTATATTTGTTTACTTTGCTTCTATAGATTTTTGGTTCGCTGGGCAGTTGTGAATAAAAATTTGAATTTTCCTCTTATGAGCAAGATTTTTTTATATATTTAGTTTTATATCCACTTTTCATACAACTCACTTGTCATTCAAGATTTTGGGGAATTCTCTAATGTAATCCTTTAAGCCATCGCGGACGCTTTGCTTTACTAATGACAAGCAGTTTCAGCTTCATTGTTCTACTCCAATTAGAAAAAATGTCAGTTATTATTTTCTTGGTCTTTTGGCAACCAATACATTTTTACATTTAAAGTGTATTAGTGTAAGGATGACAATCACTCGAACCAACCCTGGATTCATGGGTGTTTAATGCTTTACTTTTGTCATCTTTTCGATAGAAACTGTCAGATTTTTTTTAATCCATTCTTTACAAGTCTGGGTATCTATGGCTCCGTTCTCGTCACAAATTTCTTCTACAACGATATTATGTATTTGTTTGGAATTGTCAATCCACACCACAGTAATTGGAAAATCGAAATGATCTAATGAAACTAATTCGCCGACTATTGACCTGTAAAGAGGAATATTAATTACCACTTTGCCAACATCGAGATTCCCAAAGACCTATCCTTTTGATTGCGGGTGAATTTACAAATTCATCAGCAATATCATATTATCCTTGGTAAATCTATACATGCAAAAATCTAAACAAATCTATTCAATGCAAGAACTCTTCTACAATCTTCTACTTATGTCAAACCGTAGGAAAAGTAAGATTATTTATGAATTCGGAGATCATGTGGAGTGTGCAATACCAGATGCATCTGGAAAGTAGGTTCGTTACAAAGTTATCCTCGTTAGACCAAATTTCGATATAAGGAGATTAAAACGGGTGAAAGGCTTTGAAATAATTCAGTTTTCAGATATTGGTGGGATTGTGACATAATTTCCAAAAACGATTTTTTTTTATTTATTTACTTATGCCTCTTGATTACAATCTTTACGAACTAACATAACTATTAATACAAATCCGAAATATTTTTAAACGTATTATGTGAAAAGAGTAATTATTTCTATGAACATATATATTAAAACGCTCATTATTTCGAAGACACCGTAAGGAATTATTGATATTTATGCAGCTTAAAATCGAATTTTACCAACCAAAATTGAATTAAATTTTGAAGAACACAAATAAGATTTTATGTTACACTATAACACAGTAGTAGTTGACGTATAATTTCTAATTACAGAGTTCAACCCGCCCAGTGATACCCAATTAATCTTTGTTATGATCCGTAGAGACTTTTTTTGTTTGTAAGTCTTAAGCAGTGATGTGCGGTTCCTCGTATTTGAAGAACCGGTACTATCGAATCGAGATAAAAATACACATTTGCATAGTCATATTAGACCGTAGGTATCTTTGGACGAAGTTTTTTTTATGACATTGTAACACCGTATCAGCCGTATAGCATTATAGTTCACTATGAAATTGTGGTAGTAAATATTACTTTCTAGAACATACTTTGAAATTAAAAATCGGACCTTTCTTGTACCTCCCATATAAATCCAAAAATTTGGACAACACCTAATTATTTCTAAAACTGTTTCCCGACATATAATATTACCTTCAAATTAACTATTGATTAAGTAAAACACTGCCGATATAAATAAAATTTGGTATTGACCTACATATGTATATATCGTCTAAGTCGACTTTGCTATTAAAAGTGAACGAGTTTCCCGCTCTCATTGTGGTACTTCCATGCGAAACTCGTGCTAGTATACGCTATAACTCACATATAATAAATCCGATGTTTGGTATTGGATAATATATTCCCAATGCCGATCCGCTATTGAATATATTCAAATTTGTCGCGCCCATTCTGGAATCTGAAAATTGGTCTGCACCAAATGTTTTTTAAAAAACTTCGTTCTACTTAAAATTTAGATCAACCATTTATAATGAACATCGTACCGAAACTCGATTTAGGGTGAGGGTACGAACAAGACGGTTCCCCCCAAACCGAAAGGATCTGCACAAGCTGTGCTTGTTAATAAATAAACAATAAAATATAAGATCCATTACTGAAAACGTTGAGTATAAAAAATCGTCAATCCTTCAATTGTCAAGGTCTATTTTAAAACAACATCCATATGTACTTTGTCAATAATATCGTTGTTATGGGGATTTCTTTTCGTGGAAGCAACTTCAACAGATGCTGGGTTACACTCTTGTTTTTGGTATGTTTGCTAAACTTGGATACAATATTTCTTGTTTGATCCGCCAAGAAAAAATTTCGGAACGATTATTTGTAAGGTCTTAACCAAAATTTTCAAAATTGCATTGCCTGAGAAAGAGCAACTTGGTGGAATTTGCTATCAATTCGATCTCAAATGGAACCATCTGTCTTTTGTTAATTTTAAACTCAATGACATGTGAAGTGAGGATCTAAAATTGTAGTCAATGCAAAAAAAAATCCTTAATGCTGAAAAATCGATTGTTAAAAGATTAAAATAAAATTGTTGTCATTTTCATACTGTCGGATTTAAAGTTAATATCGAAATTTCTGATATAATTATGACAACTTATGAACACGGTTCATTTTGCTCGGTAGACAATTCTGTAGTTATCGAATAAAACGATTTCAATATAATTCGCAATTCGTCTAATCTTTTGACAGAGACTTGTACACGTTTGGTTCCTTTGAAACCGAGCCCCTGTTATTATCAGCCCCGAGCCCCTGCTTTTCGTTTCGTTTTATTATTCGGTTCTTTTAAAATCTCTTTCGGTCTATTTTGAACCAGTTATTCGGTTGTTTAAGAACCGTTTTCTGAAATCGTTTTTGTTTCATTTGGGCCTGTCTTTCAATTGGGTTTGAAACCGTTTTCCGTTGTTCGATTCGTTGGAATCGTTGTTCGGTTCTAGTAAGCACCGATCCGGTCAGTTCCGCAGAACCGGCTCCTCGGTTCTGCGTATCACTAGTATTAAGTGTCACTGGCCCCGATGGGTAATATGTTTCGACAATTACTCATTCTACTATTGGTATTTAATTCTTAGGATTACCCATTAAAAGTTACGTATATGTAGCGATTTGATTTTTGTTTGCAAGTATTCAAAATTAGAAAAATTCTTATACTTCAAAAATAACTTTATTTTCCCCAGTTTTAGTGTTTTGGATGAAGTACGATAGTGCACTTTATATTAACAAAAAAATATTAAACAACTCGCCAAAATTAAAAAATCTGTCAAAAACAAATACTACGTCCTTAACAATATACCGAGATATACAAATATGGCTTTATCTGGTCAATCTGAGCTGCCATTAAA